>JAZDUA010000066.1:645000-1060000 GCA_038098605.1 Gryllus longicercus | reverse complement strand
CTCTCTCCCCGTCTCTCTCTCTCTCCCCGTCTCTCTCTCTCTCTCCCCGTCTCTCTCTCTCTCCCCGTCTCTCTCTCTCTCCCCGTCTCTCTCTCTCTCCCCGTCTCTCTCTCTCTCCCCGTCTCTCTCTCTCTCCCCGTCTCTCTCTCCCCGTCTCTCTCTCTCTCCCCGTCTCTCTCTCTCTCCCCGTCTCTCTCTCTCTCTCCCCGTCTCTCTCTCTCTCCCCGTCTCTCTCTCTCTCCCCGTCTCTCTCTCTCTCCCCGTCTCTCTCTCTCTCCCCGTCTCTCTCTCTCTCCCCGTCTCTCTCTCTCTCCCCGTCTCTCTCTCTCTCCCCGTCTCTCTCTCTCTCCCCGTCTCTCTCTCTCTCCCCGTCTCTCTCTCTCTCCCCGTCTCTCTCTCTCTCCCCGTCTCTCTCTCTCTCCCCGTCTCTCTCTCTCTCCCCGTCTCTCTCTCTCTCCCCGTCTCTCTCTCTCTCTCTCCCCGTCTCTCTCTCTCTCTCTCCCCGTCTCTCTCTCTCTCTCTCCCCGTCTCTCTCTCTCTCTCTCCCCGTCTCTCTCTCTCTCTCTCCCCGTCTCTCTCTCTCTCTCCCCGTCTCTCTCTCTCTCCCCGTCTCTCTCTCTCTCTCCCCGTCTCTCTCTCTCTCTCCGTCTCTCTCTCTCTCTCCGTCTCTCTCTCTCTCTCCGTCTCTCCCTCTCTCTCCGTCTCTCCCTCTCTCTCTCTCCCCGTCTCTCTCTGTGTGTGCGTAATGCGGGAGCAATTCTGGAAATGATTCAAGAATGAATGAAAATTTTAGTGATGAAGCACATTTAGTTAGATCTTCTTTTAGTTTGTACATTGACATTGATACAGTAGAATAATTGTTTTGCAAAGATTTTGGACTTGCTATTGGTAATATTTCTGAGTTTCTTATATCCATGATTGTGCATTTTAACTTATTTACAATATCTTAAATTTTTGCATAGTACTTATTTCTTAAGTTAACATTCCAAATAATAAAACACATGTAAGCAGGAACTTTCAAATTCGACTAAGGAATTATGAAGGAGAAAAGGTTTAAAGAAGAAATGAAAAATGTGGTAATTTATGGTAGTGTACTGATTATGAATTTTGTGAAATTTTACTAGTAAACCAGTGCTAAAAGTTGCAGAAAAGTTCTTTTTTTTCCTAGGAATTTTGTCTTTTTTTCAAGGAGTTTGTACAAAATGATACATCCTTTTTATTGTTTTCTGTGAGCCACTGTGCTTCATACTTTAGAAATAGACATACAAAGCAAAAATCCAGAAGGTGGTGACCTAATGTGGACTGCAGTGCACAATCAGCTTTAGCAAACAGAGAGTGAATAAGTAATATAACTACATCAAATGAATTGTATTATTATCCCTCTACCTTTGGACTTCCCTACATACATTTTTAAGAGAGAGATTTGGATTTTAATACCTATTATAACTGAAATATCTTCGTTAGTGATCTCTACTTTATAAATGCTGATTACAGAAGCTAGGTATTTTTAGAAATCTTACCTTAACTTGTCATGAAAAAATTACTCCTGGTTAGTATTTTTATGAGGTTAATTTATCAGAAGAAATTATTCTAAGTTATTATTTTAAAAGTTTAGGATTTATTAATTTTAAGTGAACATTGACACTTTGGCAGCGACAGAATCTTTTGAATATGGTTATCTAATTTTGGATATCATTGAAGAATTTCATACACCTTTTACTCTGCAGAATACTTGTGATTCCCTGAAATGCCCTCAAAATCTTTTGTTCTTCTGAAAAATGATGTGTTGATGGAAATAATTTTTTTAATTAGTCTATTTTTATGTTAAAAATTATTTAATAATACATATTTTACTTATGGAACAGTCCACAGGTCATTAATATCTTGTAAATATATCAATAACAGATGTTAGAAATTGTTCATAAGTATTAAATGCATTTGTTGTGTTGTCATGTCTCGGTATTTATGATTCAAGGAGTAATAACCTAATGGATCCCAATCATTTAGTAAAAAACTAAAACACAGCTGTGTCTCGAGTTATTTTATTACATCTGCCAGAGTTTTTTCAATATAAGTGTACAGACCTCTTCAAAACTAACAACGCAATACAAATGTGTCAGTACAATGCATAAGTTTGACATAGTTATATAAACACAATTTGTTACCTTTACATTAATGATGAAAAATAAGAGGTTTATGTACATAAGGTTGCAAAGCCACAACTTTGATAATTTCAGTTTTGTCTTCATAAGGTTCATCAAGAAAACTTCTGATGGTCCGGAACATTTGGGAGAGTCATATAGCCCTTTAAATAACTGAAAAACAATAAAAAACTATGTGATAAGAAATTTTATGCATGTACAAAAATTATATTTCGATAGTAACGTACTAAAGGTGAAGCATTGAATAAAATTAATTTTGTTAACCTGCAGTTGCTTTCTATGTGGCAAAAGTCACAACTACAGTGACAACAGTTCAGAGTACAGAATAACTAGTGGTACCTGGAGAAGTAAGAATATTGCCTTTTTTATGATGATTTTATATATGGAAGAATTTTATCTCTCAAAGCAGTTTTATTTAAAACATCGGAATCTGGCCACTTTTTCTCTGAACCTAGTGGGATATATAATGCTTTTCAAAAATATCCCATGAAGTGTGATCAAGTTAAAAAAAGCTGCAATGTTTTTCTTGTGAAGACAATAGTAAGCCTTTTGGAAGTTTTCTGAACACATGGAATTTCTAAATGAAATTTCTTTCTGTTTGACTTGCTAGGCATTGTTTAAAAATTTGGAGGGCGAGTTTTGCTGCCATTTTATGTCCTTTATAGAATATTTTGAAGTTGTCAAAATCTGAGCATTGGTTCAAGAGTCTGTGGAAATGCAATCTTGGGAATATGACATATTGTGAATAAATACAGCTGTATTAATTGTAATTTTTAAACCAGTCCTTTTAAACTAAACCTTACCATTCTAGTGTAGTGTAGAATTACTGTATTGTGATGTTTAATTGTGTACTGAAGAAACCCTCATATTCGACTCCCGTTCCTCCTTTTTACCCTTGTTTTCAACTACTCATTGCCTACTCTTAATAGTTGTAGTACTTTTCTATTTAATAGTATTGTATGTAATATATACTGTATGTATAACAATGTGTACTATTCATAATCGATATAGGTAAATGCTATAACACATATATATTCATTTAGTTGTGTTTTTATTTATTTATTATTATTATTTTTTTAATTTCATTTTTTGTATTGTTCTAGTGATAATTTAACCTCCTTTTTTAACTGACCCTGTCCTGGTCCTTAAACGACATTTATGAGGAGTTGTACTGTATATATTTCTGGGACATTAATATTTAGGATAGCATTGCAGATTGAGAATAATTTTGAATAATAGCTGAAAGTTCACAATATATGCATAAGAATGAATGCTCTTCCATTTAGTTTGCTGTCTTTTAAAATTGACAAAATATTTTTGCAGCAAGAAGATGGTCGTCAGCCTATTTTAATGTTCATGGAAAAGCCATCAAAGAAGTTATATCCTGATTATTTTCAAGTGATTGCTGAGCCCATTGACATGCTCACTATTGAGTCAAATATAAAAAGTGATAAGTACACCAATGAAGAAGAATTTTTAGCCGATCTCAGGGTGAGTTACTGAATTCCTATTAGCTTCATGTGAAACAAATGAAAAGTAGTTTTCCAATAGGTAAAAATGAATCAACTTTTTTTGTTTAATATTGGTGTTTATTTGAAACAATTATTCTGGAAGTAATTGTAGAGGTCATTTTCTTGAAATAGAGTGAATAATATTAAATTATTCTGTTTATTCTGACAGCTTATGTTCAGTAACTGCAGGCAGTATAATGAAGAAGGATCTATGATTTATGAAGATGCTAACAAGTTGGAGGAAGTCTTAATGGAAAAGGTGAAAGAGTTGGGTCCAATGCAAGATAAGAGAACAAATATGAAAAAGTGAGTAATTAGTTTTAATATACACTTTTCTATCATTTGAAAAAAATCTGTTGTCCCATTTTAAGTAGTAAGGCTGATGATAGTGGCAGTATATCTCACTTCATTGTGAGAATTTAAAATTTTCTACTTCATATCATTTTGATCATTTCAACCATTTGAAAGTAACAGTGTATTACTTGCAACATGAATGAAATAGGATTATTTTGTTTCCATTCATCAATTTTGTACCTCCTTGTGGAGAAACAGCCATTGACTAATAAAAAGAGACTGATCTTCAATCTCCATGATTCAAAGAAAAATATTGTACAAACATTTTTATAATGTTCATTTTCACTTGCATTTTAGCTGACATACTTCAAAACGAAATTTTTTTATTACAAATCTATCATAAGTATCAAAAGCCATTTGTGTAGTTGTATTGCCTTTTCTGCCTTTTTTTAGTTGTTGTTTTCCTAATTTTCATGCTGCTTTTTCAAGAACTTTACTTTAATGTTTTAACGTTCTATTCTATGTTATAACGTCGTCTTTGCCAAGAAGTAGTGTAGAAAATAATGGGATTATTCTTCCACTCGTTTATGTGTCCAGTTCATGTTCACAAACATTGGCTACCACTTTTGTAGTGCCATTTTTCTTCTTCTACTTTAAAATAGTTCTTTCACACATCAGGAACTAGTTCACACTCTTACGTTATGCACCCAGGACAGTTTTTTTCTTCCTACCAATAACACACTTTCCTTCCTTTCTCTTTTTCAATATTAATTGTAGACAGTGTTATTTCTCATCTCCATAAGATGTAACTGAAGCATAAAATTTTCCTGCTGTAGATGGTACTAAGCAATTTGCACTCAGTGAAGTCGTAAATGCTCTTCAAGGATGGAGTTTGATTTCAGTCCCAGACATTCTTGTCAGTACGCAGACACAAAAGGCCTCTTAGGCTATTGGGGGATTGTAGTTGTGTGAGGATCTATAAAGGGTACTAAACATAAGGACAAAAAAGTCATAAGATTTATTTATTTAAATAAAACATCTTTTGGTTTATTTATTAACATCTTTTATTAACTGTCATATCACTTGCCTTTGGGTGTTTTTGTGATGAACAGGTTTCTGGCAGGTAAGTGGGCAAAGTTGTTGCGTTATAGAAATATAAAGTTATTGTGTGGGAACCTACCATCCACAGCATCGGCACATGTTATTTGGACATGTTACAATGTTCTGACAAATGTCTAGCCAATCGCAGCCAATGCTTATGTCTTCAAGCAGGTCCTGCACGTAAATGCACAAGTCTTGCTCAACTACTGTACATTTACTCTTTGTCATCATTCTTTCATCAACACCATTTTGAAATTGTTTATCAGGGTGGACACTCTCTGGTAAACCGGGAAAATCAAGGAATTTCTTCACTCTGGGAAAGTTAGGGAATTTGTAGACGAATTGTCAGACGTCAGAAACAATTTTGAGATTGTTATATTATTAGATTTTTTCTTTAAAACTATTAGTCTACCAAATGATAGTGACTCGGTTTTTATTTGTTGAGATTTTTTAAAAATTTGTACTGAAAACATTACATCCTGCATCTAGATTTCCTATGATTATACTTGCAAGATACCTGAATGATATTGTGTGTTGGATGGATACCATTAAGGTGAAGAGGCTCTGACTGGTGTCTTGATTGAAAACCATAAACTTTGTTGTATTATTATTGATTCTCATCAGAATTATTGTAGAGAAAGAATTACATACTCTTATTTACAAGGGTCATTAAAAAATACATTGGCATCTTATAGCAGTTTCTTTATTCCTACCCCCCAGCAACATTCTTAAATATCCTCCTCTGCTGAACATTTCATTTCACTCCCATCCCCATTTTTTGAATTAAGTAAATGTAATTTAATAAAACAAATTGAGAGAATTTTAATATATTATGTTTTATTATAATTTATCAAATTAATGAACAAGATACTTTTATAATTATTTTAATGATTCATTTTTTAGTTTCGTATTATTTATAATATAAATATTACAAAAATTAAAGTTGAATATATAATTTGAGGCTTTAATGTGTGATACTTTTTAAATTTAAGCTTAAACTATTCAATTCAGAAACTGAAATGAACTTGATGGAGTATCATTATTAAATGATGGAATTTGGGTATATTCTATTATTATGTATCTTCAAGCTACTTAGAATCTTCAGCATATTGTTTTTAAAAAAATTGGAGGAGTGTTTACATAAGAAAGAAATAAGCACACTCCCCTGTTGTATTTAATATACTCAATTCGCTATCATTTTGTTCAATATTCATATGTGTGGACAAAAAATGTATAATTTTTTAATCCTAGTGCCATATCTGGACTCTTAGTATCCCCAACATCATTTATTTGTGTGTATTTCTCTGATATTCTCAGTATGTTCTCAAACTTGTAGGTATGCCTAGGGCATTTATCACACATGCATCTGACTATTTCTACATATTTTCCTCCTTTTATTACTGAGACGTTAACTTTTTGTTACACAGATTAGGAAATGACCCCTTGTTTACTGTTTCTTATCCCATTCTCGTTTGAAATATTGTGCACACGAACTCTGGTAAATGTTTCCGAGACATTTGTCAGAGATGTCAGTGTTTTATTTTTCCACCCTAATTTCATAAGTGAATGTGAAGAAGTACCTATCAAAATGGAGGCTACATATAGTGAATGTGATTATTGATACAAAATAGCTTATATTTATATATTATATAATTTTAAATATCTTGTATAAGATGTTTTTATATAAAATTATTCATTTACACTCTGCAGGATGGTGCAACACATTCATATTTACAATGTATTACAATTTGTATTCAAGGCGTGCAATCTAAGTAGACCCCACAGAGGAAAAAGCAGATACAGTACAAGGTTAAATATGAACTACATAATGGAATTTGTTTCTGACCTTAATTATTTTTAGATTGAATAATTAATTTCTGAATGCAATGAGGAATGTAAAATACTGAAAATAACAATAAATGCACTTTATTTATTTAAAATTTGATATTAACTGATCTTCACATTTTAAATATTTATCAAAATTATTGACCTCTGCACTACTAATAGTAACTTATAAACATACACAATAACTACGTGACAAAGTGTAATAATTGGCATTAGTGTACAATATTGCCAACTTTTATTAGTGATTTTCCTTAACAAGCATATTAACACAAAACTAGTAATCCAAGAATATTGTGAGAACAGGTGCGGATCCAGGAACTACCTAAGAGGAAGGCTCAGGGAAGGACAGCAAGAGCTTTTTCTGGAAAAGCTACATTTGCGGTAATTGTAAATTATCTCTTGTAATATACAAATTTTCAAATAACCAAATATTTTATAATGAATTCATTCTATTATAGTTTATTACTTTTCGTAATACTGTACTGTCTTATTGACATAATGCAACCAAATAGAGAAATGAAAAACCACTGTTAATGGCCAGCATCTGTTAAGGATTTTACCGGCCGACAGCTGTTAAGAACAGTTTAAACCATGGAGACACTGCAAAAATTAGCATTAAAGTGCTCTTATTGAAAGCAATGATATTCCTTTCTTACATTAATTTTTTTTAAAAGAAGGTGGTATTACGAAAAGTATTGAACGAAACATGGCTGATATCACAAATAATGGACTCCGTTAGGAATAGCTATCACCTTGTTGTACAAACCTCCACCGTGTCTGTTATTTGCTCAATATCGTCCTATTCATCTTAATAACTATGTCAAGAGGAGAAAAGAAATATTTTCTAGTCTAAAGGGTTGGCATGTGCCCCCAGGTTTCCTACTCTCCTTGGATCTGCCCCTGTGTGAGAACATTAATTTTTTATTATCTCACCCTCTCTCTCTCTTGCTTGGTTTCATCACAGTTGTTGAAATCCTTCCATACTTCTTTCTCAAATGTGAATGTATTTTTAATGGCCTCACAGATAGTTGTCTGTAATTCACCACTTTCTGCAGGATGGTGCATGTGCTCGTGGTAGAAATACAAAAGTAGATACATATTGCCTTTGTGAATCAAGACCTTTATTTGTACTTATTGTATAATAACAATAACCAGTTTTTTTTTTAAATTTTTTATTTATTGTTTCAGCATTAAGCCTCCAAAGACGGTTTTGAATCAGAAACTGCGTATGTTGTATGACACAATACGTGATTATAAAGACCCCAAGCAAAGGCAACTCAGTTTAATTTTCATGAAACTTCCATCAAAAATAGTGAGTGTTCCTATTTTCTTTAATTGATGTTTTTAACAAATACTTTAAAAAAATGTATTTGTTAAATTGCTTTCAAAACCTTCATAAATATTTAAACTATATGTGTTTGTTTCCTTAATAGGAATATCCAGATTATTATGAAGTGATTAAACGTCCAATAGTACTTGAAAATATTGCTCAGAAGTTAAAAGCTGCACAATATGAAAGCTTGGATGATATGGTGTCAGATTTTGTGTTAATGTTTGATAATGCTTGCAAATATAATGAACCTGACTCGCAGATCTATAAGGTATTTCAACAAGCTCTCTGAAAAATAGAGCATGCTTTAACTATGTTGGTGAGGCTGTCATTGGAAAGAAATTTTGTTTTGAATGTGACAATTCTGAATTTCATAGAAGAATTTCCATAGTTTGTTTTTAAATGTAAACATGGAAAACAATATAAGTCTAAGACAATATAAGTTTAACAATATAAGTCTTAATTCAATATTAAAGACACAGTGTAACTTTTTTTTGAAGAAATTACTGACCTTTTTCTTTATAGGATGCTCTAATGCTGCAACGAGTGACCTTGCAGACCAAACTGCAGTTACGTGAAGATGAAGAGGTTGTGCCGGATGTTACAGCTGCTGTGCAGGAACTACTCACCTCTCTTTTTACATCTATTTACAATCATCAAGATGAAGAAGGTCGCTGTTTCTCTGATTCAATGGCAGAACTTCCAGAACATGATGAAGTGGATGGTGCAAAGTGAGTTTTGTTTTGTAATTGGAATTCTCATAAAAGTGTTAGTAAGCTGTTAACCAAACAACATAGAAACCATATAATACTCTGAATTAAACTAGCAATGATACATCATCACATACTTTCTTGTATTAGTTATATATATATATATATATATATATATATATATATATATATATATATATATATATATATATATATATATATATATATTATAATATTGCAACTTGTTGTTTATCTTACTAACACTTCAGTCATCACTTGAAAAATTCCTAACCCAACAAAGTGTGAAAGCATTGAAAAAATACAATCCAAAATTTTTTTGAAAATTCAGAAGTTTTAATGAAAATGGCTTACTCCCAATGAATACAGAGTATGTCTCTTTTTGTAATTCTTACCAAAAAATTAAAAAAATAAACTAAAAAATAAAGAAAACTGAAAAAAATTATTTACGTTAGAATTCAAACCTGTGTGCTATGGATGACAAGCCAAGAGGTTCAGTGATGTGCCTATATATCTAGATGATAGATTCAATCCATTTCTGAAGCAATAGTTCATAAGTAGTTTGCAGTGATTCTAACACTTTATTACTGAAAATTTCATGAAAAATACTAAAATTAAAAAAAAAAAATGTGTTCATGAAATGATTATAATAATAATAATAATAATAATAATAATAATAATAATAATAATAATGATGATGATGATGATGATAATCAAAACCGTATAATACATAATGTTTATTAGACTTATGCTGGTGAAGGTTAGGTTTATGATTTAACTAAAAATTGTTCAATTACAGTGAGTTTAAAATTCATTCTAGAGTACTTCTGCATTTATTGTTGTTCAACTTTCAATGGAACAACTTACATTGATTGCTGTTTTCATTTAAATTTCAGAACTAACAAGGACAATAGGTGTGTGTAAACAATCAAATATTCTTGTGTAGTTTTAGTAACATAAAAAAGTTTTTTGGCTGATAACATTTTTTTTCTTCATCCTTTGTTTTGTTTGCCACAAAGTTTTAAATAAGGAAATAAATTTTGTACATGTGTGCATGTTACAGGGATCATTATTTTACATCAGTTGTGTTTTTTGAGTCATACCAAAAGTTTTAAACACACTCCAGATTTATCTGTTGGAAAAAGCTGAATTTGTGTTCAGCTGCAAAATCGTGTTTCGCCATAGAAGGGTAGGCAACTCATCCTTCACTGGTGTTTGACAGTTATACAAAATCTATTTTTCCCTACATTAAAATTTGTTACCTGCCAATCATTAGTGCTGGATGAGTTGCGTACCAGCCAGTTGCATTCTATTTCAAATTGCTTATATGTAGCTGTGTAAATGAGATTTCTTTCCACAAGTTCATTGGCAAAAAGTGATCTTCGATCTCCCTGTGTGCCTGAGAAAGTTGTGACATTAGAAGCAACCTGCTTATTTAAAGTAAATACACATTTGTATGTACAAAGGTTTTTGGAATCATTTACTTCAAAACTAATGGAAAAACTAATTTTTGACTGAGCATTTATATTTAGTTTTGCTGCCTTTCTAGGAATTACTCTTTTTCACAAGCATGAAAATGTGTACTGTTAATATGTGCACTATTTTAAATATTTATTAATAATTATTATCATTAATAATTTATAAAACACAAACCTGAATTTCAATCTTTCAATTTGGGCACTTTATTAGCAAAATTTTTTATTTCTTAAAATCTATTTTAATATCAGTTTTGGAATTGGCATTCCCGGCTGAAATGTAGTATACGGTACAACCTAAGGAAGTTGTTTAAACCGGCACTATGTGCCGTTCGGGCATTAACTAGGCAGTTAGAATTCTGGAGGCTTTCTTGAAAAGCGATGTCTTACAAAAGTGAATTGGTAATTATGGTTGGATAGACTCAAGGATGTTTATAGTGAATGCGAGGGCCGAAGGCCCGAGCCATGCCATGACTTGGATCCGGGCAAGCGAAGCGAGAAAACTTGCCTTTGAAAGTAAATTGACGTTACAATGCAGGGACAAAGCATATGAAGGGCGAACCATGAAAATCGCCTATCCGTAAGATTTATTCATTTGTATTAGAGCACGTACAGTAATTAGGGCTTAAGCCCTGCTGCCTCGCTTTTCTAAGGGTGTACTGTATACTAAATTTTAACCGCATTCCCATGCATCCTGGTGTGCCTATATCTAAATTAAAGAACATGTTAGGAATTTGCCTGGCAATCTATCAAGTATGCAATAAGTAAATAAATATTTGTTCAATTTAAAACATTACTATGTTGGAATATCATGGTTTTGCAGTAAGCAAGGGAGAGCTTTTCCCAAATGTTTAATTTATTTTTTTTAGAACAAAAAACCTTTTGATGATATCAAAATAATGGCCACTTTAGCATGTATACACATGGATGTGTGATTGTGTTTTTTGTGGGTACTTGTGTGTGTGTGGGGGGGGTGCGTGTGTGCGTGCATGCATCATATGTGCACTTGTGTATACAAATGTGGATAATGTGTGTATGGTACCAGCTCATTGTGAAATGTTTGGTATTAACATGAGAAAAAATTGAAACTAGGCCTGAATGTGGCATACTTAAAGTTCTTGTACAGTTTACATTGATGGAAATTTTTCCTAAATTTTAATCTGTTTTTTGCATTCGGTGATTGAAACAGCCTTAAAAGGAAATTATAATTGAACTTCCCAGCAATAATTAATTAGGTATTTTTGTGTACATTGGTGAAAAGGTTTTTGATCAATTTTTCTTGTATTGAATTAAAAATCCCAATTCTAAAGAACTCCAAAGAATGAAATAAAATTCAAAGAACATATAATGTGCTACATTCTCTTTTTAAAGGATTGTATTTGTATAGTAATAATGAAATATAAGTATAAGGTCAATATTTATCTGAAACCTTTACAAGGGTGCTGCATGGGTGGCTGTCCTGATGATCCTATAAACTTTAGCTTGAACTCCTTTGTAGCCCAGAGTTATCAACATATTAACTACCCTTACAAGGCTTTCAGGACTGCTAGCATGTTTATTTTATTAATTTTGTGATAATTTAGTTGATGTTGTTGCATATTTTGCCTGAACTCTTTTGATGCTCTCATTCACACACACACACACACACACACACACGCACGCACGCGCGCACAGAGGCACAGACGCACAGAGACACAGACAGACATATATATATATATGTATATACATATATATATGTGTGTATGTATATATATATATATATATATATATATATATATATATATATATATATATATATATATATATATATATATATATATATATAGCCGATCAGATGGCCGAGATCGCTAAGGCAGTAGTGCCGGAGTGGTCTCGGACCAGAAGATCGCGGGTTCGAGTCCCGCCTCGGGCATGGGTGTATTTGTGTGTGTTTGTATGAGTGTGTCGTCCTTTCACCCCCCATTATCATCATCATTTCATCTTTCATACCTCCAGGACTAACAACCCTGGGGGATAAAAATCGGATCCAGCTTAATGCTGGTCCCCCCAAAGAAGTGTTTGCAAGCACCTGCCACCGTGATATTAAATGAAAAACTGAGCCACGGTAATTGCAGGTTGCTTGCCCTGCGTGGTCCTAGTTGGCCGAAACGAAAATAATAATATATATATATATCTCTGTGTGTGTGTGCGTGCGTGCGTGTGCGCGCGTGTGCGTGTGCGTGCGTGCGTGCGTGCAGACATTCACTGTTGAATCACCATAAACACTTTTTAGTCTTTCATGAATAGGCATTTCACCTTTTTGCATTCAAGAATTGTCACACAATGCTCTTTCATATTAACATCGATGCCAGCAATTTTTTAAGCATCTGCTGTGCTGTCACATATTGATGCAGGAAGTTCCACTGCAGTGGATTGTAGAAGAAGGTTTGAGGAATATTGCCAAATTCAATTTTTTACTTAACTAATTGTATTTAAGTCAAAAAAGCATTACTTTTTGACTGACCCTCATATAATTGACACTTCAGTTTCATCTATAGAAGAAACGTTTCAATTGTTTAAGGAGCAAACTGATGTATTTATTTTTTTTATATGACCAACAAACTAGCAGAAATGAGTTAATTAGTCATATTACACGATTGTATGGCTTTACAACACAAACTGGCCGATGAAGCTGATACAGAACGTCCAAAAGATATAAAAGCACCATTTTAAGTATTGGAATTTAAATATCAAAATAAACTAATGGGGTCATTCCCTAATATTTCCGTGATATTACAAATTTGATTAACTTCACCAGTTACAGTAGCCACCGGAGAAAGATCATTTTCAAAATTAACAGTTATTAAAAACTTCCAATGATCAACTATGACAAGAAAGATTAACACATCTAGCAATGTCATCAATTGAAACTGAAACGTGCAACAATATTAATTTAGAGAGAGTTATAAAAAAATTTGCAAGTTTGAAAGTTCGAAAAGTATCTTTGTCAAATTTCATGCTATTCAATTTTTGTATACTCATACTAATTAAATATTATTATATGTTCTATATTGTAATATTAATGCATAGATCTTATTTAATAAATAAATAAGTAATTATTATAGATTTATTTATTATTTAATTTATATATTTAATAAATAAATCTATAACAATACTTCCATGAATACTATTTTAAACAATTAATTTTTTTTACAAATAAAAGAATGGAATTATTTTATTCTTTTTGAAAGTGGCAAAATGTGTTTGCACCAGGACAGCAAATCAGTGTGTGATGGTCCTGATAGAAAATTATCACTTCAATAGTTTCAGAGATAATGGGACAAATGTGTTCAAAAATGTTTTCCAGAAATAAGCATGGAAGTTAATTTTTCTTCGAAATGAGTCAACTCCTCTTGATAACAAGTGAACAAAGCACATTTGCTGTGCAAGTAGTCATTGAAGATAAAGTTTTGCTGTGCAAACAACTTTGAGGAATGAACTTTTCTCTATTATTTAGAGAAAAATAGTCTTGTAGATAAAATTGTTCAAAAGATGTAACATAAATGAGAGACCAAAATGACTGCCATTTTGACATGTGCAGATGAAGGAAGAAAATAACTAAAAAGATGTTAAAAGAGTGCATTTCAAATTAATGTATATATCATTTTATTCAGAAAACTCTAAATAATTAGGTAATGTTAAAATCTCAAAAATGTCAAAAATTAAGATTCATGCTTGGGAGGGGGCAGCAATGGGTCTTCAGCCTCCCTTGCCTCAAAGATGATTCTACATAATAAAAAATATAACTTATACTAATTTTCTGTATGAGTGAAACTCATTCAGTACCCCGTTTATTAACACTATAAAATATTGACCAACTAATAAAAATACACTTGAAATTTGGCTGAAATGAAAAATTGTTTGTAAGAAAACATCAAGTTGCCAGGACACTATAGTTGTAAGCCCCCACTCCTCGGAGAAGTAGCCTGATTGCTATCCCCATGAACTCTTTTTGTGTTAGTGAATTTTGTGAATCCAGAAAGAGTTCCAAAATATTTAAAGGATGGGAGTAAATTCCCTTGTTATAGTTTAATTATTACTTTCTTCTTTGAGTTGCATGTAATGCATGTGAGCGTTGTCTCTAAAATTTCTTTTTTTGAGATCTTGAATAGTGCTGTCACACAATGCACTAAATGTAATTACAGAAAAGTGTACGTGTTCAGTGCTTTTTGTAGATATTATTATTATTACGAAAGTGCTTCTATCTTCAATGATGGACTAATCTGTGATTAAATGAATGCAAATAGTGTTGCTGTAGGGTCAATGATCTGATTATTTGAAGAATTAGTCAATGTATTACATTGAAGAAAATGTTTTTAGGAAGATCACTTTCTCTCTTTTTGCTAACACATGTGGCCCCTGCTGTATGCTCCCCTTCTGGAACCATGGCAATGGCCTTCTCTGCTGCTCAAAGCTACCATTGTTATTTGCTCCACACATTCACTGTCAATTGTCTATAATAAATCATCATGGCATGCTGTTAATCACATTATATAAATGAATGTGACATTTGTTTGAAGTAGTGCCTTTTAAGCAACAAAGAAAATCGAGTTCAAGAGACTTAGCCAACAAAATTATCTTCCCTTATTTTTTACATCTGCTATGACACCAAACCATTTTCAACACAAAAAAATCATTCAGTAATATTCAAAATTTAAGTGTTACTTGGAGAATGATAATGTCTTGATGTAAAAATGAGTGTCAGTGTTGCACTCCTTGATTGCAAATATGATATTAATAATTCTTTAGGCTTAGGAAAATCATGTCTCAACTTAAGATCTTATCATGTCACTCTAATGGTCAGCTATGATTTGTGAAAATAATCATAAACAAATTGATGGATCAATAATGGAATGAATGCTTGACTGTTCTCAAAAAAAGAACCTCTCAGCCATCCACATTTTGAAATTGGCAGGTTACTGTGTCCCTGCCAGAAAATATTTTTGGATTGCTCAGCTTTTGATATAATTAACAGCAAAACAATGTCTGTTAAAAATAGTTCATGAGACCCACTTGAAACATAATCTCAAAATACATTAGTTATGATCACTGTACTCAAGAGAGGGACAGGAGTGAAAATAGAACATGATTTTCCTTCTTGTTTTATTATATTTTTTTTATTACTATTATATTAATTGATTATGCAATAAATTGTTGTTAAAACAATAATATTTGTTTTCAGAGTGAGAGCCTTGTCACTTGATCTTGTGAAAAGGCGACTGGACCGAGGGTTGTATCGTAGACTTGACATTTTTCAAGAGGATATTTTTGCTTGTATGGAAAGAGCACGGAAATTGTCACGAACAGACTCGCAGGTGTTTGAAGACTCTATAGAATTACAGTCGTGTTTCATTCGTCAAAGGTAGGTCTTTTAATTTGTCTTTATTGTTCGTGGAAATAGGGTAAAAAATGTGAAAATTCTAAATAAAAATTAATTGTTGCTGTAGAGATGAGCTATGTCGCAATGGAGATCTTCTCCAATCACCAGCTTTGAGTTACACCTTGCTGCATTTAGCAGCTGCAGTGGAGGCAACTCGTCAGCAGAAATTGCTGCAGGAACAGCCTGAGGAAGAAGCGGAAACACGTAGTTCTGAAGATTCTCTGAAAGTGAGTGAATGTTAACCTGGGAGGGGTCACATGGGAGAATTCAGTCACCAGGCCTTATTTCATGAGTAGTTTTGTTTCAGAACATTGTATACTCGTGTTATGTTTAGTACCTTTCTCCTAATTTTTTATCTATGAAATCCATTATTCATTATGTAATTACAGGCTGGCTGCCAATTCCCAACAATTTATTTTATCTCACTGGTGTCTTGGAGGTCAAAAATCTCCTGCATGCTCTTATGCTAGATTGGTGTTGACAAGCAGAGCTGACCATCGCATTGCCCACAGAACCCTTGCGATAAATTTTTCTGTGACACAATTCGTGTAGGTACATTCAACTTTCAGGATGATATGGATACTTCCAGAAACCGCCAGAAATAAGAATTGCAAATGGAAATTTGCATTGTTTATGCCTATTGTTCTGGTTTATTCAATACTAACAGGATTGGCCATTGAGTTGATTTCTAAAATGACATTTAGAATAAACACAATATTTGCATTCAGAACAAACACAAGAAACAGAAATTCCAAGAAAGAAAACTAATAAGACAAAATGTGAAATTTATGTACAAAGTTTGGACTGCAAAGCATCCCAGGAATGTGAAAAATCCTAGAAATCATTAGTATGCAAATCACATTCATTATTTTTTGTAAAGATTCTGTGAAAATTAATTACTAAATTGTACACATACATTCTAAAATTAACATTTGCCTTTCATTAATATTTATGAATTTCTTTTGCACTTGCAAAGAAAAAGTAATGTCTTTATGCACCAACAAATATTTGATAAGTGTTACAAATTTATATTAATGATTTTAAATAAAAAATACTGGATAAATAAAGTTAAAGAAGTAACAGTCACATAAATACTTAGTTACATTAATTCATGATGTTAGAAAATCTCTATGCCACAAAAATTTCTCTGGTGTCCATTTTCTCTCAGGCAACCACTCCTGGGTTAATGATTGACCAATGAAAATTGAGTAGTTCTTTTTTCAGTGAAATATTTTTTTTTTTTCACTGTCCAAAGTACTACAAAATCTACAACCTTTACAGGAATCAACCACAAATGTTGCTGCTGGAGATTCAATGAGTTTCAATCATCAGGTTTACCATGTAGGCGATTTTGTTTATGCTGAACCTAAAGAACGGGGTGTTGAGCCTACAATTATACATATAGAACGCCTGTGGACCAATCAGGAAGGCCAGCAAATGATGTATGGCAATGTATTTTTCAGACCAAACGAGACTTACCACGTGACTACACGAAAATTTCTGGAGAAGGTATGTGTTTTCTTTGTAAATTGATATTCTTGTTTTAGATTTTGTTGTAATTAATTGTTGCTGTAGGAGGTCTTCAAGAGTGAACTGCATGCAGCAGTCCCTCTAAATAACTTGCAAGGATTATGCTGTGTGCTTAGTGTCAAAGATTACTTCAGATCAAAACCAGAAGGATTTCCTGACAAGGACGTATATGTTTGTGAATCACGATATTCAACCAAAGCTAGAGCCTTCAAAAAAATTAAGGTATTTCATTTGGTAATAATTTGTGAGAAATTAATATTCAAAATAATTTTAGATCATGTTATGAACCTGGCTCTTCTTTATGTTGTAGGTGTGGCCCTTTGCAATGTCCCAGAATATTAAATTAATGCCTAGGGAAGAAGTAATTGAGCCAAAGAGACACGTTTCTGTTTTTCGGGAACGAGTAGAGAAACATAAAGAAGAGATTGCGGAATTAGAAGAATTGGAGAAGTTTGTAGAGAAAGAAAAACCTGTAAGTAGTGTTTTAGAAAATCCATGCGCATTATTTTATTCTTTTATTTTTACATGTATACATCCATCAGGTCTTGTAGGACACAAATTAAATAGTTACAAGAAGGCACCAGCAAATTCATTGATCTTGCATGTAATTGACATAAAAATAAACCAAAATGTCAGTATTGCCACCAGTCTCATTTAAAAAAGTATTTACAAGCTTGCTTATTGTATATAGAGGCACATTTTGTGTCAGTCGAGAATTGGTAGGGTACACATATATTGGTTGATAATTATCTAAACACACTTAGTTGTTTAAAGGACAGGCAGGGATGTGGATTTCGGGTGCCCATTCTAGTCTTTTATTTTTCATATTTTTGTCAACAATGGCTTTTTAACAGAACAGCAACTGTTCAAGTTGAGCTCTTATAAACACTGCTGTATTATTCGCAATGATAAGCTCACTGCAGCTTTGCACAACTTTCATTTTATCTTTTCAGAGGTTCCTGTTCTATTATTCTCAGTTCTCATGTCAGTCAATTTTCGTACGCTTCGGGCAGATATAATGTGCTTTCAACCAAAATTGCCCACAAGTTTTGGTATCAAACATTCACCATTCTCTAATTTTCTGGCAATGTATGATACTTAGAAACTTGAAGTTGTTTAGTGATTTGACGTTCTGAAAAATTTGAAAGTTCTATTAGAACCTTAATTTCTCCCTTTTTCTTTGGAGGCCTATTCTTTGGCCTTCCCATGACTAATTATAAATAAAAAATGTTTAGGTAAAGTAACTATATGCAAAGAACTATAAAAAGTACAAATTTATGAAACAAAAACCTTAAAATACAACAGTCTAAGATAAAAACAATAAGTATTAAATAAACATATGGTAACAACTCATACTTTTTGAAAAAACAACAATTATCCCACAAAAACTTTACAAGACAAATATGCAGGCTGTCACTTCTAAATCCAAATTTTACTTTAAAAAGGGAGGGAAAAAGCAAACAAACTATGAAATTTCCATGTGGTCACCATAATTTGCCGGAGACTATAATAATCACATCAACTGATAATTTTGCTCTCTTATATTTACTTTCTTAAAATAACCCTTGAATGTATTTTCACCCTTTTCCCAGTCCTTGTCACTATTTATTCAGCTTAATTTCTTTATTTTTTTTATTGCAGAATGTTGAAGTATTTAATTCAAACAACCCAGAGGGTTTCTCATACTTTGAACAATATAATGCTTCTGCCTGTGTTATAAAAACAGGAGATTTTGTACAAGTACGAACAGACAGTGGACGACAGCTTATTACACAAGTGGATACTATTTGGACTAATAAACAGTGAGTACAATGCTTTAATCTGCTTTAGTGGCTTTAATGAGTGAAAGCTTTTTTCACTGGCATTTATTTACTTAGTTGTTGAACGAACTTTAGATTATGTGTTTTAAGTTGAAAGTCAAAGTTTAAATTGAAAAATATTAAGGATTATATTATTGAAATATGTATCTGTTGTAAGTAGTGACTTTCATATAAATCTGAAATTGGAAACTACTCTAGAAGATTGTGTGGAAAATTTACGGCAATGATGAATGGTGTGTGATTGTTCTGATAAGTCCAGTTTTCTGATTTAATGGGCAATTGTCATGCGGGGAGGGAAAAAAATAAAATATATAGATATAGATATAGATATTTATATTTATTTTCTAACTAACCCACCTACACCCAAACTTACCACCTTCAACAGCAGCACGCATGAACCATAAGCGGGTTATCAAGATTTTGCTCGTGAAGCGAGCTTAAAAATCTAGGGAGCAGGATCTTCAGGGTGCGAGAAAGGTTTTGAACCCTTGACACAATAAAATCACACAGATTGCACACAAACGAACGTGTAATTTACCCATAAACTTTTAGTGGCATAAGTTCATGACAAAAACCAAGAATATAGAATCACACTTTTACAAAGAATGATCAAAACACAAATAGAAACCTTTACAACACACACTCATATCAATGAACACATAATTTTCACCAAAATTGATACTCTGAAATAATTACCCTAATCTACACTGGGAATTCCCTTGGAAAATTAATTATATCTAAATTTATGCTATTCTAATTACATTGCACATGAAACCAACATTTCAATTTACAATCTCCTGCTTCAAAATATTACATGCAAAGAACAAAATGTGTGCAAGTGCACTACTCTCATTTACAATTTAACTGTGTCTGAAAATAGCAGAATAATAAGTGTCCCAAGTAGAATATTTTATGCAGGCAATAGCGCATCAAAATGTCTCCTACTATAATACTGTAATTTGTTGCCACCCGTGTCCTCAATTTCTTACCACTTTCCTATACTAGTTTTTCCCTGCCGACGTGAACATGACCTACTTTCCGCGCCCTAACCGTTACCTCGTGGACTTTCCACTTTTGGCCTTGAAGGTCGTGCGCTGGTCTCTGCGTCGACGTCGCTCGGTCCCAGCTTCCGCGTCGTAAGAAACGGGATTCGCCTCTGCCGTCTACGCTGTCTTCTTGCGTTCTCTTCCGTTCTTCTTCCTAGTCGGCCTCTTCTTCTTCCTCGACTGCTACCGGCGCCTCTGACTACGCCCACGTTGCGAAAAATGTCCCTTGCACTTCACTGAATACTCGTGCAAGTTCCTCGCTCGTTGCTACTTCTACTTTGCTAAACCAGAACTTTCAATGCTTCTCTCACAACGGGTAACTTTTACTTCCCGTGTCGTCAATTGAAGGAATACTTTACTGAATCTGCACTATCTCGCGGACGACTGACTAGAACGTCTGTTCGATGCCGAATACTCCTACCTAGAAGTCGTTGCAGCGGCAAACCATATCTAAACTAATGTTAACGAAAGTGTTGGCTCGGCGAGCGGTGATCAAAGTGCTGCTGGCTCGGCGATCGGGAACCCAAAAAGAAGAGCTGCTTACTCGACGAGTGGTGGCAAGAAAAGAGAGCTTCCGCAGTACATTTGTGCAGTTTTGTGAACGCACGAAGTGCAATGCGCGTTCACGCCACCGCGGTGGGACCATTCCTACCCTTACGGGCATCTATGGAGAGCTTCCGCTTGCGGGTTCGCGTATTTATCGTCCGACGCCTGGGGAAATTGTTAGTGGTGGGGCTGCTTCCCCTCTCTCAACCCTTCACAAGGAAAACGTTGCTCGCTAGTTGGCATCGTTTAGTACGGGCAACGGACACCAGGCCGCGCGTTTATGAACCTTTGCTTTCCGCGCCTGCTATCCTCGCTGTCTCCGTAGTGTTCACACAAACGAGACGGTGGTGTTATGGGGTTGCACAATCCCATAACGCCACTATATATATATATATATATATATATATATATATATATATATATATATGTATATATATATATATATATATATATATATATATATATATTCCGGGTTTTCGAAAATTTTCAAAGATAATAATTTTTGGGATGCTTCAACATCATATTGAAGAAAGATAATGTTCTCTAAGCGAGTTCTGTTCTTCAAAATATAATGGACCTCGGGTACAATTTTTTCAGGGTAAAAGTAGTTTTTATGTACTTTAAACCTTATATGGAAACATTGCTCTGACAGGCACTAAGTGAAATTGGTTTATCCAATAGTGGCAAATATTAGTGGGCAAGAGTGTTTGTGTCTTAGTAGCTTCTTCCCTTACCCTCTTCTACAACTCATTGGAGTTTTGTTTAGTTCTGCTGAAGCAACTGGTATAGGACATTTTTGGAAATCGTGACAGTCTGCGAGACTGGCAGTTCCTCTTCCCGTATTTTTCGTAGCAGTATGCGAGATCATTGGTTTCATTTAGTGTATGTTTCCATATACGCTCTTTGGCAACTTTCTCAAATGTTTATTTGATATTTATACTTTCAAAATATTGTAATTGTTCGCCCAATTCGTACAGACGATCCCAGGACAAGAAGATTAAAAAATGATAACCCTACTCAAGCTATGCGTCATGTATGCAAACCTATTGAAGGGTCTAACAGGAATGTCACTTTAGACAATGGATTTAGTTCTGCAGAAGTTATTAAAGAACTGATGAAGAGAAAATTAACTTACATTGGGGCAGTAAAAAAGCACAAAAAAAGAAGAAGAAAAAAAAGAAAAGAAGATTCCTGAGGAATTCCTTGCTGGCCCACAAAGTTGGATCAACACTATACAGATTTAGGGGACCTACTATGTTTATTAGCTTCGTGATGTTCCAAGTGCCAAGAGAAAAACTTACACAACATGCCCCTATGAAAAAAAGAAAAACTGCATATATGTGCATAAACTGCAAAAAAGCATTTTGCTTAGCACACAGTATAAAACTGTGCCTTTGCAATAGCAAAAAAATTACAATTTTCAAAAACAATAGAGATTAAACAAAACAATTTTTGTCCACCATAGACATTTATTCTGAGGTCTATGAACAAAAAATCAGTGATGAATATATTCAAAGCCATTTAAGAGGAAATAACATGACGTGCAAAATAATTAAACTACGTGTATAATCACCATAAGGCAAAGGTTACAGTCTGCTAAAATAAAAAAGCAAAAATTAGGATAAAAATCCAAAATGTTAATATGATGTACCAGTTCAACTTCCTGAAAATCATGACTTGCTGTTCAGGAAAGAAATAAAGATATTAAAAAAAAGGGGGTTTTCAACAGTGCAAATGTTCCCAACTGTTTCAATATTTAACTGATTAAATGTTTTACAACAATGTCAATGATTTTCAAGAATTTCAATGTTTTCCAACAATTTCAATTTCGATTGTTTTTCCATTTTACAATGTTTTTACATTATTTTCATGCTTTTATCATATACAATACATTTTAGAGCACTGTAAACAAATATACATATTTATTGAACCCCGTCCAAAATTTATTTTACCTTTATATCCCACATTGAATGTCCAATAACAAATATGAATGAAACCGGGTGTCTCTTTGTGTTATAAAAAACAGGTTTCCATATAAGTGAATTTCAGACAATAAAAAGAATGCATAATAAAGATTTTCTTACAAACCATTCTTAAATATTTCTTGAAATATTTTGCTGAAATGTAGTAAAGTTCACTTCACGTAGGTTAAATTTATATTACAGTCTGTGGAATTTTGAGAATTGCAAATGTTCAATTTTTTTTTATATCTGACCCTCGGCTTCATATTTAAGCATTTTTTAACAGAATCTATTTCTTTGTAAAAGATCTTTGAATTATATCATTATATGATTTTGAAAGTGTTAGAAGTTTTCACCCAATTTTGAGACAAATATTAATAAAGTTCAAATTATTTAAAATATTTCATGTACACATTTTTATTAAATATCAATCATTTGTGTAATTTTGAGTTGATTGTTTGCATTTTCTAAGTAATAGTTGAAAAAAAATCTATGAGGAATTAAATGAGAACCAGAGTTTGATGCTGCATGCAAGATCTCAACTGGTACCTCATATAGGAACACAAGTAGGGGATTTGCAGTTATCAATCAAAGAAACTTTAATTATAAATAAGGAGTGGACTTCTATGATTTTGCTTAATTTTGTCCATTGCTTCAAGGTATAGTGAACTTAGTGAATTTTTTTGACATTTGGTTAGAATTGGTTGCTATATGAATTTATATATTTGTGTATTTTTTTGCTGATTTTTCCTGTTGGTGCATATTCATGTGTTGTTAAATTATATGTTATTATTTAACATATTTTGTTAAATTAGATATTTATCTCTAAAACATCTCTCATCTTTTCATAGAATCTATTTATTGGTGAGCATTCATTGATTACAGAGAGCTTGTCACTGTTTGCGTTTCTGTTTCTGTCAACTCCTTGAACAGTCAAATCATCAGGTGGTGATGATTGGAGAGCAGATTTATATTCACGAATTCACAATATTCACATTCATATCATGAAATAAAGATTCATTTGGTGCACTTGGTATCACTTAAATATGTCCAAAATATCAAACTATGCCTATAAAATAGGGATGTTATCAATCAATTCCTCCATGTACAGTATCCGAGAGTAAGAGACTTTTCCTAAATGGTATCTATTTCGAAGAATATGGTTTATCTTACATTCGCAGATTAAGCTTAGTTGTGTACATTACTTTGCCTTTCCATGTCATGAAACACACAAATGTCAAAACAATAAGCTGCAAAGACAATAAAAATATCATTCAACACCCAATACGAATCTGCATTTTGCTGGAGATGCAAATTTTAAAAAATGACATTGATAGAAGTACTAACGCATTCTAAACCCAATCACTGAGAAAGATTAGATGCCATACCTGGACAGGTTGAATTTTCCTTTCCATTCGCAGTAAGCCATCTCAGGAAAGAAGGGACCTTTTCCTGTCTTTCTTCTCATTTGCTGTGTGCCGTCTGCAAACACTGGTCGCTTAGCAGTGCCGCGCACAGTCAAGCAGTGTGTAATGGCAAGTTTTCGGATTCTTTTCATGTTTTTTAATACAAATATTTTAATATCTATTCAAGTGTTTCTATTTCTTGTTTTAAAGAAGCAATTAATTTACAATATGTCTATGTACTACGAATCGTATGAAATTATTGCGACTATCAGATATACTATAAATAGAACGATAGAAAGTGCCTTAAATTTTAAAACAGCCGTTGTTAAATAAGGACCTCACTTTATGGATAGACAATTACTACAACTCGCCCTCATTAGCTGCGATGTTAAAAAAAAAAACGGGAACAGATTGTGTAGGAACATTATGTTTGAACAGAAAAAAATGTTCTTATAATATTGCGACAAAAGAAACTGAAGCGAGGCAAGTACATTGCCCAACACTCGGGCTCAATTCAATGTTGAAATGGATGGATAAAAAGGCTGTTTTTATGATAAGCACCTACCACAAAGATGATTTAAAAAAAAAAAGACATTACAAAGAGAAAAGAAGAAATTAAAAATCATGGGTGCGTTCTTGATTACAATAAATCTATGGGAGGGGTAGATCTGAAAGATCAGTACCTGTAAATATATCTTATTGAAAAGAATAAAAGCAAGAAATGGAGTATGAAAACAATCAGATTATTAAATGTCACCATGTTTAATACATTTATTATTTGGAAAAGGAATCCTACTGGGACAACAATTAAAATCTTTGAAATTTCGTATTGATCTGGTCGAGCAATTGCTATCTTCTTATTCACATGACAAAAGAACAGTATGTACGTCGTTTGGTGACTGATTTACATTGCTTTCAGCAAAACACTTGAAAGAATTTCACCTCAAGGTGACAAAATTAAACAATAGAAATAATGTGGTATGTCACAAGAGTGGGAGACATCGAGAGCCTACATTCTGGTTCCCAGATTGAAAAGTGGACTTTGCCCTGACAGTTGTTTTAAAAGCTATCCTACCATAGAAAATTATTAGGAGTAGCTGTAAAGAAAATCATTATACCTTTTTTTTAATTATGTTCTACTCTTAATAAACATTGATAAAAAAGAAAGTTATTTTAATTTTCCATTTCCTCAAAGTCATTATTTAATCATTATCATTGTTTATCATGTTATTCAAAAAGTGAAGCAAGGCATTCTCAGGAAAGAACACGAGTTAAAAAGTGTAATGCCACCTGAGCTGAGATGCTCCCGCAGCAGGCCTCGGCGGCTGTGCTCAGGTTGCTACCTGCCCCCGAGGTGTCACCGACTGCACCTTTCACTTAAAGCCGCCTTCAAATGCTACCATGCTCACCCTCGGCACTGCATTGAAGGGTTAATATTCATGAAGAGGCTTCATTTAGACTCTGAGAGGTCAAAATTTCAGATAACCTGATATCTATCAAAATCTCAAATTGGAAGAAAAGACAAGTAATTAAAAGTTGTTTCTAAATTGAAAAGAGGGTCAAATCCAAAAAATAATTGGAAAATGTGCAACAGATGTACTTGAAATGGATTTAATGTGTAGTACTTGGGAAGTTGTGATAGCTATAATGTTATTTATTATTTCTTATATCATAACTTTAATACTACTTGAACTAGTTACTAGTAAATTGTCTGAAATTCTGATAAAGAATTTTTATTTCAGGGGCGTGTGTTACTTCAGTGGACCATTATTCATTATGCCACCTGAAATTACTTATTCTCCCCCTCGTTTGTTCTACAAACAAGAAGTTTTCCTCAGTACTGTAGAAGATACATATCTTGTAGAGAATATCTTGGGCAGATGTGTTGTTCTGGAGCATGGTGAATTTATTTCCTGTAAGTATTGTCATATTTATTAACTTCCAGCTGTATGACTTGGATAGTTGTGTCACTTGTATAGTTAAATCCTATATAGCATGTTAATTTATATTCTTAGTTTTTCACTCACTTAAGAAGCATTTTGGATTTACAATGATAAAAACCGTAGGAGTGATGGAAAGTAACTTTTGAGGTAAATTAACACTTCAGCAAATAAAACAATAGCATGTACACAACAGAATGAGCAGTTTGGTTACCAAACTTGACTCTTATTTTAATGTCACATGGTTGAGAATTCTGTAAATTAATGAAGGAACACTAAATGCGCCACAAGTATCTTGTAACCCTGAAACATTGCAACTATCAGTAAGCCATATTGCAGACTCTTAATGCCAGAGTTTCTTACGTACAGAGCGTTCAGAGCAATAAACAATTATAATGACAGCTTCTATAACAGATGAGCGTTGCCTAGAACCGCATCGCTCTCCACTAAATATTCTTCTGCCAGTCAGCTGGGTAGTATTAACAACTGGCCGCGGTAGACTGAATATTGTTGTTAAATGTAATTTTGATGGTGTGGAGGTTAGAAACAGTTTTCACGAGAGATTCATTTAATTCCGTATCATTAATTATGAAAAATTATACTAAGTGATTCAAAACATTTCAAAATACTGTTGAGAACATGCGTGATTGATTGAATTAAGCCATCAGATATGAGGATGATATGGAATATACTGCAAAGCTCCCACGTAGGCCTTTAAAAATACTATTGGAATTCTGCCGGTACTTTTTGATCTTGCGTGTTCAGAAGATTCAAATTAATGTGTGCTGTAAAATATTTTGCTGTTATGTTATCTGGTGTTTATAATTGCGATTTCATTTTCACGTTGCTCATCTTATGACTGACAACCAGTGTATCAATTATTGATCAGTGACTTACAGATATGGTTAGTTAATTAAGAATTCGTTGTAATAATACTTAAATACTATAATTTGTTCAGTGATTGACTGGTAAAACAAGGCTTAATTGACATGTTAGACATGTATAATTAACATAAAACTACCATTAATTTGCTATTTTCTTTTCATAAATTCATCTCGGTTCTCCTGATTGTATGATCATTGGAATATTTTCACACTACATTCAAAGATTTCTGTGGAAAAATGATACAAGTTAGTAGATATTCTGGAGTACTGTTTGGCAGAATTCTCAGTTAATTCAATTGATTAGTAACTTCAGGTAAATTTCTTAAATATGGAAATCAAGTCGGTTCTTAAAAGTGAGATAAAAAATGGGTTAAAAAGTGCTATGAAAATATTGTACTCACCTGTCATTAAAAGGATATTAAATAATATATTCAAATTAATGAAAGATGGATGCTTTTTCATGATCACTGTGCAAGTTTTAGCCTTAGAAATGAAAATTGAAACATTTCATACCTTCAATAACTTTATTATCTAAATATAAAAGTCAATTAGAAATTAGGTGAAAGGTAACATAAAAAAGTAAACGCATAAGTGAAAAAATAATTCCCTTTATTTGCATGATTATTTATTTGAAAGATGCAACATTTTCACGTAATCCATTTGAAGTGCAATAAATTTTATCCACTTAGATAATTTAAAGTCAAACTATACAAAATCAAAATGAGTTTCTTAAGTCCTTTTAGAAAATATTCACAACCTACTATTAACATCTCCAGCCTTAGCCTACCACATTTGCCAGGGTGAGGAGTAAAAATTTTGAAATAAAAATTATACATTTGAATTTTTACAAAGAGAATAAAACAGTGAACAATGTACGTATTGTATCTTCTTATACGACAACACTTTATTGGTTATCAAAGCAGTCCTAACAGCCGATTTTGATAAATTTAATAATGTATTGCATTAAGATGTACAATGCGAGAAACTAACATACTGCTCAGAAGATTAAACTTTTCTTTTCATTAAATCTGCATTTCTAATTATTTTTTATTAAAAGAACTAATTTTTCGATTACTTGAAGTTATTTTTGATGAGTTTGAATGAATGTTATTAAAATATATTTTCAACCCATTCATTCACAATCAAACCTTTACTTCACATACTTTCATTCACACATTTTACTTACCGGATTCATGTACATAAAAAATTAACTTCAAATAACTGAAAAACTTCTTGCTTTTAATAAAAAATTAAATTTGTACAATAATTATTCAAAAGAATTTACAAAGGAAGTTAACATGTGCAGACATAATGAAGTGTTTAGTTATATCTTCTGAGAAGTACACCTTAAAAAAACACCTACCCATACAGAGGGCAAAAAGCTACATTACTTCTGGGAAGCGAGCAAAGGACCATTTATTTCAGTAAGTCTAGATCAGCTTAAAAACAATAAAGATTCACTATTTCAACTGGAAACCACTTACTTGCCCTTGATGGAATAATACAAACTTGCAATTCTGCACCTGAGAAGAACAAGAGTTATGTTAAATCTTGAAATATATGAAATATACTGCATTAAACATGTAAAGACACTAACCATATCTCTATTAAGTAGAGACACCAGAGCCCAGGCATGGGAACAGCATGAGGAACGTTATCTTCATCAGAGTCATCCGGAATATTTACTATGAAAGAAACTTCCTGCTTAACTTCTACTTTCCAATCTTCTTCTATAATTTTCTCTGTGTGTGTCACATAATTCTTCCAACTAAAGCAATGTACAGAATGAATAAGTACTTTATATTAACAAATTTTCTGCAAAAAAAACTCTAGGTGTATTTTGTTTTTAATTTTAATATTCACTTACTTCTCCACTGAAACTTGGTTTAATGCTTGCTTCCATTTTCTTGTCACTGTTTGGTGGTCAAAAGTGGTTCCACGATGTCTCTGATAATATTTTTTGCACTGGTTCCATGCCAACTCGATAGGATTGTAGTGACAATGGTAGGGGGGAGGCGCAAAGTTCTATGTCCAGCTTCTTCAATCATTTCATCTACAACATATCTGCATCCACATCAACTGATATGATTTTTCAAATAATGAAAACATTGGCAATCACATTGTATCAAAATCATGCAAAAAAAAACTGCCTTATTCTATGATTAATTCAACAAAACATGCTTAAGAGTACCTTTTCTGAACAACTACTTCAGAAGTTTTCAAAAGAAGCCTCTTAAAGGTATGCTCAGGTCTAAAGGGTATGTTGTGCTGAGTTAGAAAATGCTGCAGGTCACCCTTCCTACATTTTGATGAAGGCCTTTTTTAAAAAATTGGAAATGACAAAAGGATTTTTAAATATTTCAGTTATATTCAAAGATAACATGCATTTCTTTTCATTCTCTCTACAAATACATGTAAAGCATTCTACTGGAAAAGTTGATGTTCTCTAAGAAAAATTGTATTACTGGTATAACTAAAATCACTGAACACCATTGAATGTAATAAATTTTCTATTCCACCCTTGTTAGTGAAACATCAACTTTCACCACTGTGTAGTTTTAATACTCGTTTTATAATCAGTTATTTTTATAAAGGAATAAATGTATTATTGGAATGAATATTTTTCACATTTCTAAAAGAACAATTGATGAAACGCCACTCACCAGCACAGATTGAACAGGTGCATTGTCCATTACAATAACTGATGGTTCTACTAACCGAGGTAATAATTCTCCTTTCGTCCACTTTTGGAACATCTCTGCTGTTATAGTTCTATGATATTCATCTACTTCCTTTGTCTATGATGGAAACAATAGTTCTGCATCTTCAATGAAACCATTTGCACCTCCTGCATGTAAGACTATATATCTAAATTCTAAATTTTTGCTTGAGCAACTCTCATTTTTATCTTGCCATGACCAAAAGGCATAATCTAAAGGATAGATTGTTAAAAACAATTAAAGATGACATACATCTACTGAAATAAAATCATATTGAACCACTATGTAGGTGCTTCAAGCTGGACAAACAATATTCATCATACACATAAGTCATTACACACACTGCTATTTTTCAAAAGATGCATTTCATTACATGCAAATCATGCCTTTTGCTTGCCATAAAACCAAGTTTCATCCAAAAACACAAATTAATAATCTTCAGCCTCCAGTTTCATACATTCCATCAAAAAATCAGATCTTGCAATAACAATTATCATTTCTTTCCATCAAAAATATAAATAAATTACGTACCATTCTCGTACATTGAATCATTATGTGCCTAATCAAGCCCTGTCCTAAATCATCCACTACACATGTTTTGTTCCCTTCTATTCCTGGACACTTCCTTTTTGGAGTCTGAGCAGTATCAGGGTCTTGCTTCCAATATCTGTAAAATAAAATTCAACATTATCCAAAACAATTTAACCTGACACTTTTATTATAATTTTACTTACTTTTGAACAATGTGAGTTTTCAGCCTCTGCTGTTTTGTCAATAACTGAAGAAGTTTCTATATTGCCTCGCTTCATCAGCTCTTCCACAAATATTGCAGTAAAAAAGATGTCTTCTTGGCGCTGATGCTGTGTCACTTCTCCGTTCTGCGGTGGACTCATTGCTAAAGTTGCTTAAAAACTATTGATATTTATCATAAACTACATTAAATATTATTACAAAAATAAATATCTACAATAAGAAATGAAGTAATTAAAATGCAAGTAATTTCAAATTAAATATTAAATAAATAATGGAAATTCTCCGAAGTATGTGGTGTGAAATCGTTCATGTCTACACTCCCGTGTCAACGATCTCACAAAGGTTCAACAGGCTGAGGAGAAGGGCTCGGCCAGCGCTCCTCTCTGGGGGTGCCAGGGAAAAATACACAAAACAGTCATAAACACGCAAAACTGTCCTTGAAACTCGGGCAAAAGACCCGCCCGGGGCACGCCAACAAAAGAGAAGCCCTGTTACCTGCACTTCTCTTTTCTGCAGTGAACTCTCCATCTTCTACTCAACACAGTATGCGTAAATTGTTAACTTTTAATAATAATAATCTTGAATATAGTTTCAGAATTCTTCACATTTTATCACTATAATAAAATATTTTTCATTGAACTTTCTCCTTTGTCAAATGACAATACACTAGGTTGTGCCACAGCGCCGTGACACGTTAGCCAACGTTTGTGAAATGAAATCGAATCATTTCTGCATGTTAATCACTGGGCCACGCCTCCAGGCATGATTCATGTGGTATGCCATCAGTGGCTGTCAAAAAAAACAGATCATGTGACGGACCGCTCTGTAATAATACAAACATTTAGGAAAAACTTAAATGGATAATTTATTTATCTGAATTTACAATTAATGCAGAAATAGTTATTGTTATGAAACTTCCATGGCAAATCTTATCCTGTGTCTATCTTGCTCTTGCTTCTTTATAAATAAAAGGTCAATAAGAGGTGAACCTGGCATGCAGTGGGCACGAGTGTTATGTAAAGTTCAAAATTCAAAGTGTGTAAATGATTGACATTGAACTTAATATTTTTAAGCTACTTAAAACTTTTGGCTCTGGTCTCATGGGAGAAGTGAAAAACAAATTAAAAAAAATAAAGCATTTGAACTTGTTTACTTATATTTAAATTGTTTATGCTTGAAGCCCAATACAGAGTTGTTAAATTACAACGAGGGTTTATGAGTACATAGAGAAAAGTATCAGAAATTGTAAAGTGAGGGACATTTATCAGAAAGGAAAAGTTGCTCAGCTTGGGAAATCTGAATTGTACCTTGACTTATGAGGTCACTCTTATGATTATTGGTCCATTAACTTTTTTATTCGGTATTGTAGCAATTCTGATTTACACTGACTGCAGCATCAGTGGGAATCGTATTCCCCTGACACCTCCTTTAAATTGCTCTTACATACATGACTTGTTGCTAGCTGATGCATGAGGGCTTGAGAAGCAGTGTTTTTCGCAGGGATTTTTAACAGGGGTGTGATCAGAAAATTTGAGGGTGTGGTAAATGTAGTATCCAAAAGAAAGCAATTTCTAAAAATGGATTTATTCCAACCACAATCAGTACAGAGGTAGACAAATTCAAGCCAGATCCAAACAATTTTCCAGAAGATGTACCGAAGAATGTCCAAGTCACGATTTCCCGGGGAGATGTCCAAAATCGCAGCCGTTGTGTCGTTCACTGTTCCAAGAGAGAGAAAGTCCGTAACCGTAGCTGTCGTCGCACTTGTTCACAATCCACTTATCACTTCACAATGTAGGCAGGCGCTTGACTGTCTCTCAGCTCGCCGGGTGCGACTTTTATAGCCGGCTCGGGCTGTGGGTCCGCTGGCAAGCTGTCAAGTACGGGTGCGCCCATCCGCTCCGGAGCCTGGTCGAGCGTGACGGCGCCGCGGCGTCTGCTGTCGCCGCCCTCTCGAGTGGCGCCGTAACTAATTTCCAGAGGCACTTTTAAAGGCACGCAGTCGGCCACAGCAGTAAATTTTAAGATCTTAATACACTTCAACGAGAACACAAAATAAATTAAGCTGTGTTTTTCCCATGAATTGTAGGTTTCCCGTGATTTCTGACTTGATTGCAGATTTGTTCGCTACTTTCCATATATTTTCAAATTTCTTCATGGTTTATTATCAGTTAAAATTGAATTGTTTTTCTCAAAGCTATTACAATCAAATTTTTAAAAAAATTGAGGTAAATTCCACTTGTCTTAGTTTATTTAAGAAAAATATTGAAGGATTAAAATATATTAATGTCATAAAAATTATTTATTAACATAAACTTTTTTATTAGATTGTCCAAATTAATTGAAGCATAAGAAAAGAATGATTTAATCAATTTCATAGAACAAAAAGTTATATTTTATCCACAGTTTTTTAAGGTACTTATGGACGAAAAACAAGGTATGGAAGGACGAAATGAATATCTCCACTTTCCATTAATTTTTCATGAAGGCATTACTCTTGAAACATGCTGAAATATAAAGATAAAAATATTACCTCCAGTAAGTGTCATTCCGGCCACGACAAAGAGTAGAGTGAACATATAGATAGTGTTGACGACGATGCTACTGCTGCTATAATAATAATAATAATAATAATAATAATAATAATAATAATAATAATAATAATAATAATAATAATAATGATAATATAATAATATTTATTGAGTCACATATACAATTACAATCGTGTATGATGAGTCAATATGATGCCTAGGGTGGAGAGAGCGAAGTTATATTACTGTTCAGGAGCAAACAAGAGGCCATCTCAGCATTTGCTCAAAGGACCAGGGAAACTGAACAAAACCTGATCGAGATGGGGTCATTAGCCTAGAAATACAATACTTGTTACAGTTAGATTAAGATATTATACAGTAGATAAATTATCTGCTAATAATTAACATTAATAATAATAATTACATTAATAATAATAATTACATTAATAATACATATCGATTATGTTTGCAACTACATCAAATTTAACAATAGTAGTACATTCTATATTTATAACTTAAAATGGTGAGGAGGCAAGTTTTGACCAGTTTTTTCTTCTTCTATTCTCCTTCTATTTCACAGGATGTGATATGCAGTTCTTTTTTCTTTGCGTCAGCTTGAAACAGTTCACACGAAACAGAAAGTCTAATGGAATAAGAAATTCTTATTTATTTATATTTTTTAAGGGAAATGTTGTAATTTGAAAATTCCTTTACACTATAGAACATGTTGTTAAGCAGGAAAGCTTTCAATTTACTTTTAAATGTATGAATTGTGTTTATGTCTTTGATATCATTGCCTAGTTTGTTGTAAAGTGTAATGTCCTCTATTAGGGTACTTTTTTGATAAAGTGTAGTTTCAGAGTGGGGAACGTGTAGGTTATCCTTTTGACGGGTGTTGTAGTTATGTACATCAGAATTTAAAGTAAGAGTGTCTTTGTTTTCCATGAGAATTTTCTTTGTGAAGACCACTATTTCAAATTTGTACATGCATGGTAGAGGAAGAATCCTTAGTTTATTAAACAAGGGTTTGCAAGACTCCAGCTTATGAGTGCTGGTCATTGTTCGCAGTATTCTTTTTTAGATAATAAATGTGCGAGTGCTTTCAGGGGCATTTCCCCAGAATATTATTCCATATTTTAGGTGTGAGTGCACATTTGCAAAATACATTGTTCGAAGTGTCTCAATGTTGGAGCTTGACCTGAGGGTGTATAGGGCATAGCAAGATTTGCTGAGCTTCTTGTTAAGATTTGAGATGTGAGTGTTCCATTTTAGGTTTTCTTGAATTGTTAGTCCGAGGAAGGTAGTTTCATGAGATATTGTTACAGGGTTATTGTTTATGAGCAAATGCTGTGAGAGTTTTTCTTTAGATCGAGGATTCATGAAATTTAGAGAGACTGTCTTGCTGGTATTTATGATGAGTTTGTTGTCTTGAAACCATTTTACTAGTGCATGCAAAGTTTTGTGAGTTTCTTTTTCTAATGATTGTTGTGTTTTTGCTTTGATGATGATGTTTGTGTCATCTGCAAACAAAATTATTTTGTTGTTCCTTAAAGCCAAAGGCATGTCATTTATGTATATAAGGAATAGTATTGGCCCAAGGATGGATTGTTCTCTATACTGTTACTTAGAATTTACAAGAAAAAAATGTACAAGGAAATATGAATGAATATGTGTGATTCACAAATCATTCATATAATTTTCTGTTGATTAACCTCTTTGAATGTTTTCGTAATTTTATCGAGAACAAAGAAGAAGAAAATAATGTGCACTCAACAATTATCCTTATTTAGCAAATGTTGGGTTTCCATCAACACAATTACATGTGTCAAGTGCCTTGGTGGTTTGCATTTCTAGTTCAGCATATCAATTTCTTTATGATATCATTTCCACAGTCATTATTATTTTATATAAATGTTTATTATATTAATGATACAGGTGTTTGCAGATTTTTTTTCTTTTATTTATACAATTTTCACAAACTATATCCAAGCTACTATCATTAACACTATTTTAAGTCGGTCTTTCTCAAAATATTTTTCCACCTCTTACTTTCCTCATGGCATTAAATCAAGTCACAGTACAAGTTGATCTTATTACTTTTGATTTAATGTTTACAATTGCAATGATGACTTTACAATATTGAAGGTAAATTTTTGCCCTATATGTAATAAATTTATGATGTAAAATAAGAAAATTGTATGATGTATAAAAGTAAGAGATTATTGAAATCATGATGTATATTACTATTATTATTATTCTTTCCTCTGCTTATTCTTACAAGGAAAAACAATAAAATAATCCAGCATTATTTAAGTGACACTTTTTGTAACATAGGCAACTGGTATATTTTCTTACTATTTTACATGCATTAATTTGCTAATTTCTTCCCCATATTTTGTTTAGATATTATGTATATGTATTAAATTGTTGCAAGGTAAAAAAAATACCACTCAGAGCTCTCAAGAATTTTCCTCGGATCAATCCTATATGTATGACAACTCTGGCTAGAAAAAGGACTACAAATTGGAAAAGGAAGAACATTGCATGGATTGGATCATGGAATACAAGCGAGTTTGAAATACTAATAGAACTTAAAGGAACAAAATTGGCACATGTTGCCTCACAGGAACTAAGAAAAAGGGACAAGGAATTACACAAAAGGGTCATTGCACCTCCAAACATCATAAAGCAAAGGAGGGTGTAGCAATCATAATGCATAACAAATAGGTAAATAACATAATTAAACATAACTACATCTCTGAAAGAATTGTATCTGTGAAATTGGCAAATAAATCTAAACCAATCAACATTATATCCGTATATGTGCCAGAAAATAATAAACCATCTCACGAGAAACAAATATTCTGTGATGACCTCCAAGAAACGATCAGCCAAATCAATCATAAGAAAACGGTAGTAATACTGTGTGATCTTAATGCCAGAGTAGGAAATCACATTATCCCGGGAGTTAAGAACAGGTTCAATGAACATGATCTCAATGAAAATGGAAAAACTCGTATAGATTTCTTCATTGAAAACTAAATAAGAGTAAATAATACTTTCTTTGATCATAACGAACTGCATAAAACTACATGGATGAACACAAGAGGGGAAAAAAATCCACCATTGACTTTATACTTATTAATTGTGAAATTCACCCATCAAATATACAAGATATAAGGAGCCTGTCAGGAGCGGATATTGGCAGTGATCAGAATATAGTATTAATAAAACTACGAATGTTCATTATGAAGAAAAATATTACAAAAGACAAACCAGAACACATACAAAAGATAGACATTAAAGCACTAAGTGATGAATCTACCAGATATCTATTCATATTCTTCTTCTTCTTCTTCTTCTTCTTATTATTATTATTATTATTATTATTATTATTATTATTATTATTATTATTATTATTATTGGCGCACTACTCACCACGCTACACGATTAACGTGTGTAATTCTTCCAGGATCAGCTTTTCAGCTGTATCCTTGGATTACAACAAGGAAGTATCCTTGAAGTGTGAATTATAAGATGAAAGAATGATGATGATAGGTGAAGGGACAATCACAAAAACGCAGTGTCTATGTCCACGCAGGACTCGAACCTGCAGCCTCCTCGGCACAGACGACGGCTGCCGGAACCGTCTGCGCCACGGGGCCGACTCCTTCTCCTTCTTCTTCTTCTTCTTCTTCTTCTTCTTCTTCTTCTTCTTCTTCTTCTTCTTCTTCTTCTTCTTCTTCTTCTTCTTCCTCTTCTTCCTCTTCTTCTTCTTCTTCTTCTTCCTCTTCTTCTTCTTCTTCTTCTTCTTCCTCTTCTTCTTCCTCTTCCTCTTCCTCTTCTTCCTCTTCTTCTTCCTCCTCTTCCTCTTCTTCCTCCTCTTCCTCTTCTTCTTCTTCTTCTTCTTCCTCTTCTTCCTCCTCTTCCTCTTCTTCCTCCTCTTCCTCTTCTTCCTCCTCTTCCTCTTCTTCTTCTTCTTCCTCTTCTTCTTCTTCTTCCTCTTCTTCCTCCTCTTCCTCTTCTTCCTCCTCTTCCTCTTCTTCCTCCTCTTCCTCCTCTTCCTCTTCTTCCTCCTCTTCCTCTTCTTCCTCCTCTTCTTCCTCTTCTTCCTCTTCTTCTTCCTCCTCTTCCTCTTCTTCCTCCTCTTCCTCTTCTTCTTCTTCTTCTTCTTCCTCTTCTTCTTCCTCCTCTTCTTCCTCCTCTTCTTCCTCTTCTTCTTCTTCTTCTTCTTCTTCTTCCTCATCTTCTTCTTCATCTTCTTCTTCCTCTTCTTCCTCCTCTTCCTCCTCCTCTTCCTCCTCCTCTTCTTTCTCTTCCTCTTCTTCTTCTTCTTCTTCTTCTTATTATTATTATTATTCGTATTATTATTCTTATTATTCTTATTCCCACTCTCGACTCTAGTATCTTTCTTTTTGTGTTTAACTGTACGCTTCCATCCTGATAGGTTTTTCTGGGTTTTCTCAGTCGTGGGAAGCATATTTCAGAATGGCTCTTCATTAGGGATCTCCCTCACAAGATTCTAGAGATAAACATTTAATAAAGACATTTATTAATAAAGGGTTTAACATTTTATATATAGAAAGTATAAATATAGAACTTCAAATATCATTTCATTGCTACTGCTGATTATTTGTTATTTGTAGTTAAAATTTGATTTTTGAACTCATTTGACTTTCTTGCTTATGGCATACAGAAAACAGCAATTTTCAACAGAAAATTTCAAAGTGTTGATAACAGATACTGAAAAATAAGACATTTTTGTTCTTACATGTAGTAAATTACTTCCTCTGACACATTGTGTGTCACAATCCATGTTTTGAGAGTCCTTCATTCCAAAAAATTAGTTTATGGCAAAACTTCTATCTGCCCATCAGTTTATCCATCAACAATGCTAGCTGCTAAACTATAAGCATTATATGCCGGTGCAGTGTGGTCTTAATTGAATTCTGTGCGGAGTTAGATTATAGAAGTTTCTTTTTCTTAAGGTCATTTAATGTTTTATGAATCAGTCAATTTTGTATTATTATTTAACATTATTGTTAGTCTTATCAGTTGTTACTATGATTATTATTGTACCATTATTATTATTATTATTATTATTATTATTATTATTATTATTATTAGCTGCCACCGGGTTATATCCAATTGCAGTTTAAAATTTATCTTTTTATAAATTGATATTACCCAGTGATACACCCTTGATCGTGAAACGAAGGTTTGAATTGTTGGGGGTACTTAACATGACATTTTGAAGTCATTTTCAAATTTTTCTCAAAAATTGCTCCAAATTTTTAATTCACCTTTGTCCTCCAATAGCATAACGGACATTTAAACAAGTGGCATAGATCTCGGTTTCATTGAAATATTCAAGTTTTTGAGTTAAGTTGCAAGAGTTCAGAATATTTTCAGCCTCTTCCTAGAACAATATTGAAAATAAGAGATTTTTCCTGTGTATAAAATCTGTTCTTCAAAATAAGATATTTAATTGAGGACATTGGTTTCAAAATAAGAATAGTTTTCTTCTGCACTTCAGGGGTTAGGTTCAAGAACCTGTTCTGGTGTCCACTTCCTTCTGGGTCTTCCTACATCTCTTCTCCCTCTGCATCTGTAGTCCACTGCGAGTGCTGGTAGTCTGCTGTCTGGCATTCGTATGAGATGTTCTTACCATCTTTTCTGATTTCTTTCCAGTTTCTCCAGCAGTGGTTTGACCCCCAGTTTATTTCTTATTTCTGTGCTTTTCTTTTTATCTATGATATAACCTAGAGTGCTTCTTAGAAATTTCATTTCAGCTGCCTGGATTTTAGAGTTATCTTTTTTTGATGTTACTCTTGCTTCATCTCCATACATTAACACTGGTACAGCTACTGTGTTGAAGAATTTTATTCTTGTTTCTATTCTAGTTTTATTTTTTAGATGACTGTATTGTGCCGCATATATTTCTAAATTTATTTAATTTTTTATCTAAATCTATATCTCCTTCAAACGAGATGTGGCAACCTAGATATTTGAAGTATTTTATCTGTTCTATACTCTTTCCTTCTATCACAATCTTTGTTCTCACTGGGTATTTTCCTTTATATGCCATAGTTTTAGTTTTTTCTTTGTATATTTTAAAAACATATTCTATTGCATTTTTTTAAAATTTATATACTGCCATTTGCATTTTGTCTTCAGTGTCCTGAATTATCACTTTGTCATCTGCATATAAAATAGAATTCCTAAAATAATAATTTTCCTAAAATAGATCCCTCGATCTATATTCAATTTCCATGTTCTGAACATGTCGTCCATGTATATATTGAAAAGTGTTGGTGATATGCAACAGCCCTGTCTTACACCTTTGTTGGTGGGAATCTCTTCTGTCAATTTTCTTTTATAACCAACTTAATACTCGTTGTTTCATATAGTTCTTTTATCCCCTCTATCAAGTGTTTTGGGTACCCCTTTCTTTCCATTATGTTCCCCAGAAGGCTTCTATTGACATTATCAAAAACTTTTATTAAATCCACGAATGTTAGGTGTGTTTCACAGTTGTGTTCACGTCTTTCTTCTATTATTCTTTTTAATGTGAAAATGGCATCAGCAGTCGATCTGCCTTTTCGAAATCCCATTTGTTCTTCTGATATAAGGTGGTCTGCTATTATTTTTAATCTTTCATTTATTATTCTCGCATAGATCTTATTAGACTTATTCCTCTGTAATTGTCTGGGTCTCCTCGGTTACCTTTCTTATAAAGTGAGATTACTTTTGCTTTTTGCCATTCTTTAGGAGTTTGTTTATTTCTCCAGCACATATTAAAGAAATGAAGCAGGCGTAGATGAAATAACATTTCGGAGTATTTTAGTAGTTCTGTGTTCATGCCATTCATACCAGGTGCTTTTCGATTTTTACATTTATTAAGTGCTTCATGTAGTTCATCTATCGTAAGTCATGTTTTTATTATTTCACATTTTTCATTCAACACTGCTTTAAAATGTTTCACCTATCTTTCCTTTTCAATTGCTTTAATATGTACATTCTCTCTTTCATTACTATTCAATATTTTCATTACTTTGTAGGCTAATGTTTGTCTTCCGTATGTATCGTGTTCTATTCTTCCAATAAATCTTTCCCATGAATCAGCGTGAGCTTTTATAATAATTGTTTTTACTTTGTTTCTAGCGTTTTTGAATTCTTCCTTGTGATTTTCAGTAGGGTTGTCAAGGTATATTTTGTATCTCCTGTTTAAGCTTAATGCTTTTTTCGATGTCATCATTCCAAATTTTCAAACCTTTTCTTTTTTGAAATTTCTTTTTCCGTCCTACTGCTTCATCTGCAGATTTCTTTATTATTTGCTGTATGTTTTGCCATTCTTTTTCTATTTCCTCTTCTGATAAGGATTTGAAGATTTTTATTTATTCTATTTTGATATAGATTTCTCACACTTTCGTCTTCTAAGAGGTATACTTTGTACACTTCTTCTTTATCATTCGTTATGAATCTTGAATTTTTTTTCACCCATCTTTTTAATAATTTTATACGGGATATTGCTAGAAAGTGATCAGAATTTATGTCGCAGCTTCTTTTAACTTCTATTAATTTTGATATTCTTTGATTTCCAATTATATAATCAATAATGGATCTACTACCTCGTGCTGACCATGTATATTTATGAATGTCTTTTTTCTTTTTAAATGTATTTGCAATATACAGTTCATTGAAGGCTGTGAATTCCCTCAAATTTTCTCCATTGTAATTTTTTACACTTTCTCCCCACTTTCCTACTGTCTTTGGTATACTCTCATTTCCCACTCTTGCATTTAGATCACCTACAAGGACGACTTCATATCTTGAATTGCTTTTTTCCAACAGTTCCTGCATGGTTCTGTAGAATTCCTCTGTTTCTTCCCTCTTTCCTTCCTCCGGGGCATACACACCAATAACGACAAGTTGTCCTCTTTCGTGTTTTAATTTTTATCAAAATTATCCGGTCATTTACGTATTGAACCTCCTTAATTCTTGATTCCCACTTTCTGTCTACAAATATGGCTACACCTTTTGCAGCCCTCTCTTGCTGATCTACTTCACTATAAAACATGGCATACTTTTCTACATATTTTGATCCTTTTAATTTCTTTTTTGTTTCTGTTACTACAGATAGGTTTATATTCATCTTTTCAAAAATTTTTGCCAGTTCATTATCTTTTCCCGATATACCTCTTACATTACAGGTAGCTGTTTTGAAATATTCCGATATCTGTTTTCGTACCTCCATTTTCATTGCTTTAATAATAATAATAATAATAATAATAATAATAATAATAATAATAATAATAATAATAATAATAATAATAATAATAATAATAATAATAATAATAATCCCCCGTGTGGTGTCGGGGATTTTAGTAGAATAGCACCACGGGACCTCCCCCTGTCGTAGAAGGCGACTAATCGGAGCAGCTGTCCGCTGTCACTCCCCTAAACATCCCGTCATTCCCACTAACTCTGTGTGTCATTGCTTCCACTTACTTGTGGCACACATCTGTTTTCTGTCCTGTAGGCCAATCTTGTATCGGCCAACTCTTGTGTTTCCGCCCCGACGCTATTAGGTTGCGAGGGCTAGGGAGTCGTTTCCATTCTACCCTTCTATTCTAACTCTGTCTTCTCTGTCCCCCCTTGTTCCTTCCGTTTCCTTAAGCTGGCGGTAGCTCAAAAACGCTAGGGGAAGGCGACCCTGAAGAAAAAACCCAAGATGGAGGATCTGTCAGGATCAACAGTTACGGTGCAGGGGATCGGAGCCCCAGTACCGGCGGTCGGTGGTGCGCAAGCAGGCCACCGGGCGTCGTCACCCAGCGACTGCAATGCCAGGGGTGCGGATCACTCGGCACCGCTGGCAGATAGTGCTACGAGTGATAGCAAGCTTCGCGGGACTCGTATGGAAGTCTGCGAACCTAGGGTTGAGGGAACCCTCGTCCAGAAAAAAGTCCGGAGTTTAATGCTAAAAGAATGAAAGTTGGAAAATCAACAAACTATGATGACCTGTTCAAGAACACCGCAGCGGTACTAAAGTACCTTACAGTAAAAAGAACTGAAGGAAATTTTGATAAAGTGAGCCCGTTTATAATAGAGAGGAGTATTAGCACCTGCGCTGGATCTGCCGTAAAAGATATACAGAAAACTTCATCTGGACTCTTGGTAGAAACAGTTAATGACAATCAAGGTAAAAAGTTACTAGAATTGAAGAAAATAGGCACTATAGATGTTGAAGTAAGTGCTCACGGCACACTGAATACCTGCAAAGGTGTTGTAGTTTGTAGTGACTTACTAAACTGCAGTGAAGAGGAAATAGTTCAAGAACTAGCTTCTCAAGGAGTCATTGCCTGTCGTAGGCTAACAATGAGGCGGGATGGGCAGATAATTCCTTCTGCGTCCCATGTCCTGACGTTCAAGCGTTGTACGTTACCAGAGAAGATTAAAGCAGGCATTCATCGTCTAACCGTACGAATGTTCATTCCTCAACCAATGCAGTGTTTCCAATGTTTACGATTTGGACACCCAGCATCTAGATGTGCGAGAATCAAAGTATGCCATTGTGGTAAGCCATTTCATAGTGATGATCCATGCCTAGATCCTATCAAATGCATTAATTGCAGTGGACAACATTCATCGAGGTCGAGAGACTGCCCTGTATATAAGCAGGAGGCAGCAATACAACAAGTTAAAGCCAGACAGAAGATCAGTTATCCTGAAGCAAAAAAACTTGTGTGTCCCGAAAATAAAGGAAATATTACATACGTGGAAGCAGTTACTAAAAACACAAATTTACCTTCTTTAGTAGTGAAAGAACTAATGCCTGCAATAACCCGATGCATAGAAAAGTACTTCAACGAAATTCACAATAACAAAATCAACACAGAAGACTTAACCACAAACACTCAAAGTGAAAAGGTAAATGAAAAAGAATCTTCAAGACCCCCACCAAATGAGGCAGACAGAAATCCAGTAGCTGCGCCTGCAGACATACCCAGCAAAGAAGTGTTGACAACAGGCTATCGAAGTCGATCGCCTCGTTCTCCTAAGCACACCGAGGACAACTTCCTCAAACAAAAAATCAAATCAATGACCAATGATCAAGACACGACCACTGGCTCTGAGACAAGTTCGATGGTAAGTGCTGAACATAATGATCACCAATCCATCGATCTATACAAAACCCCGCGTAAGAAGAGAAAGAAGAAAGGATGGCCAAAAGGAAAACCAAGGAAATAAGCAAGATCTACGCATCCTACAGCAGAAAAACCCCATTCCAACCATGGAAAATATAATTCAATGGAATATCAACGGCTGTATCTCGCATTACTGTGAGCTGAAATTGCTACTAGCCAATCACACACCAATGTGTGTGTGCTTGCAAGAAACTCATTTTAAACCAGAAGACCGTTTCAATTTTAGAGGCTATAAAACCTTTCGCAGTGACGTAGAACCTGATAGACGAGCTAGAGGTGGTGTTGCCATATTGATCAGCAATACTCATCCTGCTAGTCGTCTTGATCTCAACACACCTCTACAAGCAGTAGCTGTAACCCTGTACAAGCCATTGAAGATGACGGTATGTTGCATATACTTACCCGATGCCTCATGGAGAAATGAAGATCTACAAGACCTGATCGATCAACTACAGACTCCATTTCTAATTCTAGGCGACTTCAATGCTCACAGTACCACATGGGGCTGTTCAAGGACAAATGACTCCGGTCGCAGAATCGATGACCTGCTACTTAACAACGAATACGTACTTTTAAACACAGGAGCAAGCACTCATTTTAATGCTAGAAATGGATCATTCTCAGCCATAGATCTCTCAATATGTAGTCCAAATCTTGCAACTCGGCTGACGTGGAAACCACTGCCAGATCTTCATCAGAGCGATCACTTTCCTCTGTTGATATCATCAAACATGCCAAAGAACACAGTTCACATACCAAAACGTTGGTGTACCAACCGCGCAGACTGGTCCAGCTTCACCAGACATATACCACCAATAAGTGTCAGTGGAAACTCCGAGGAAGACGTCACCGACTTTACCAACACTGTCATATCTTCCGCTGTACAATACATTCCACAGACCAGTGGCCGCTCATCTAGGATTCCAGTACCATGGTGGAATACGGAGACCAAAGAAGCAATAAGGGAGAAAAGAAAAGCCCTCAATAGATATAGACGTGCACCAACCCAAGACAATCTTATTGCTTTCAAGCGTCTGCGTGCGCTCGCTCGCAGAAAAATACTAACAGCAAAACGATCAAGCTGGGAAAAGTACGTAACCACCATAACTCGGACGACCAAAGTCACGGAAATATGGCAGAAAATCAGGTCAATAGCTGGGAAAAATGTTTTCAGTCCAATAACGTGCATTGAACACGAAGGACAACTAATATGCAACCCTGACGAAATAGCCAATGCATTAGCGACCCAATACTCCAAAGCCAGTGGCACAAATAGCTATCCTAAAGACTTTCTCGACAAAAAGAAAGAAGAAGAAGAACAAGTACTTGACTTTACAACCAATATAGATAAGCCATATAACGCTCTTTTCACATGGAGAGAATTGCAAGACGCCATAAATGCAGCTGGAGACACCGCAGCAGGATCAGACAATATCCCTTACAGCATACTACGTCGATTACCGAAGAAAATACTGTCCACTCTGCTAAATATATACAATAATATTTGGACACAAAGCAATTACCCCAAAGTCTGGAGAGAAGCGACAGTAATCCCGATTTTAAAGGCAGGCAAGGATCCATTAAATCCTGAAAACTATCGCCCGGTATCGCTGACATGCTGTCTAGGAAAAATCTTGGAAAAAATGGTCAACACCCGGCTAACATGGTGTCTCGAAAGAAACAACCTCCTAAACATACACCAGTGCGGATACAGACAACATCACTCTACAATCGATCAGCTAATACATCTAGAAAATGCAATTCAGAATACCTTCATCAAAAGAAAACATATGGTTACCGTATTCTTTGACCTGGAAAAAGCTTTCGATAAGACCTGGCGACATAACATTCTGAGACAACTATGTAACTGGCAAATAAGAGGATATCTACCAAAATTTATATCCAGCTTCCTTAGTACCAGATCTTTCAGAGTTCGCGTTGGGCAGTCTATCTCAGAAAGCTGCGTACTAGAGAACGGTGTACCGCAAGGCTCTCCATTGAGTGGCACGCTCTTTATCATAGCGATTAACAGGATGTTTGACGGCATAGAAGCGTCAATAGGAAAATGCATGTATGTAGATGACATTGCTATATTTTACTCAGCCAAATCACTGGGAATGGTCAAATTCAAAATGCAAAATGCCATCAATAAATTAGTACAGAACGCAAAAAACATTGGTTTCTCATTTACAGCAGCCAAAACGAAATGCGTTCACTTCAGTAGGAAGAGAAAAAGTTACAGAGATCCAGAGCTGACGCTGAATGGGGTTCAACTGACATACAATGAAACGGCAAAATTCCTTGGTTTGATTTTTGATAGGCATTTAACATGGAAACAGCATATAGAATACACCTTGCGTAGATGCAAAACAGCTCTGAATGTAATAAGATGCATTTCCCATATAAATTGGGGAGCAGATAGAGACATTTTACTCCGCCTGTACAAATCCATGGTGATGTCCAAAATAGATTATGGATGTGCAGTGTACTCAGCCAGAAAATCAAGTTTAAGAAAACTAGACCCCGTTCACAATGCAGGCCTCAGATATGCATCTGGCGCGTTCCGCACTAGTCCTTCCTCAAGCCTCTACTGTGAAACCAGCACCATGTCGCTACATCACAGACGACAAACAATGCTACTCAACTATAGATCAAAATTGCTGTCTCTACCGAAACATTTAAACCACTCATTGATGACTCGACCTAAGCTAGTTAATATTTACGATCGAAGACCTTCAGCTACTCGTCCAGCCAACATCCGCGCAATCGAGATAGAAAAATGCTACAACATCGTCCTACCACCAGTCTTGAAATACGAACCATATGAAATTCCAGTTTGGATGTTGAAAATGCCAGAAGTAAGACTCGATACTACCAGTGTAAAGAAAACAGAATGCCTTCCCATAGATTTAAAAGTTAGATTTCAATCAGTTCTCGAAGAATACATGGCAAATCACATCATAATCTACACAGATGGTTCAAAAACAAGACATCAGGTTGGAAGCGCATTTGTAACAGAGAACTTGTCGAGGGCTTGGGCGCTTCCACCTGAAGCAAGTGTGTACACTGCCGAATTATATGCAGTATTGCAGTCTTTGCGACACTGTGAAACTCTCGATTCAGGAAGGTTCGTCATCTGCACAGACTCTCTAAGTCTTCTCACTGCAATAGACAGGCGCCAAACTGTAGATCCACTGCTACAAATGATCCTCATAGCATGCCATAAATTAGAACAGCGAGGAGCATCAGTTACGTTTATCTGGTGCCCTGGACACGTGGGTATCCTAGGCAATGAAGAAGCCGATTCTGCAGCACGAAATGCCGGGAACATCCAATCAGAAATGGATATTGAAATACGACCTCAGGATGCAAGAAATGCTGTCTCGAAGTACATCCTCACAGAATGGCAGACCACGTGGAACAGTCTTCACACGAAACTACACCCCATTAAACAAAATATCAGTAAATGGTCACCAAATGTCAGCTACCCTCGACGAGAACAAGTGTGCATAACCCGACTAAGAATAGGCCATGCAAGAATGACTTCTTCATACATGTTAAGAAATGAAGAACAACCCATCTGCAGCTGCGGAAGACTACTGACAGTGAAACATATTCTGACAGACTGCGTAGATCTCTCAAGACTTAGACACAGATGCGGCATGAGAGGCAACATGAAGATAGATCTCGGCACCGACAAGACAGCAACTGACAAAACAATACAGTTCTTGAAAGAAGCCAATCTATTCTTCAAAATTTAGACTTAATATATGATTAATCATAACATCAATCAGTAAAAAGGCTAAAGGCCTTAGATGCCAAGCCTTCAAACTAACAAAAAAAAAAAAAAAAAAAATTAATAATAATAATAATAATAATAATAATAATAATAATAATTGAATTTACATACATTTAGAGTAGTAACATTTTAAGAGGGGAGGACAAGCTGTACATTTCTTGTAGATTGCTTTAGTCGTCATAGTTTTCATTCCGAGGCCATTAATTGGGACACTGCTAGTAAACCATTTTTTTTTACGTGGGTGGGTTACTGGCCCTCTCCGCACAACCTCTGTCCCGAGGAGGGGGGAGGTTATTTCGGACTTCCCTTGTCCTGGAGAGATTGCCATCTTCATGGCTTCGAGGTCTCTCGCCCCATCTAGAGTTTCTCTTCTGCCTCTTCTTTCTTGAAGCCGCCGTTGGGGTCCTCTTCTGGAGTACTTCTTAGTCAGATCCCTATCCTTCGACCTGTCCGGCAAGGGAGGCCCTACCAGTAGCTACGCTACCGCCGACATAGCTCTTGGGGTCATGGGGATACTCAAGCTCCACCACCATCGACAAGGTCATGTACTCCCTAGGCGGGGTCCCGCAATAGCCGCCAAGCAATATGAATAGTTTTCAAGTAATTTTGCATTGAATAAAGGCAATTTTAAAAACAGGATTTTCTCGAAAATGAACATAAATTTTTCATGCAGCTTTTTTGTGTGAATAGAGCTACTCACACTAAATAAACATTTTTATGTATTTTGTAGATTTTTTAGAAAGTATACATCACTCATATCATTAATATTTACATTAGTCATTTTTTGTACATTTGTACAGGTACTGTTGTTTTTAAAAATATCTCTTTATGTTAATATTTACATTATGGGTATTTTCTATATATTATTGTATTTGTGAACACAAGTGTTTCAAATGTTTTCTCATTAAATTTCTCAAAAACTCAAAACTTTTCTGTGAAAACTATCCCAAAATTATGCATTTTCAGTAATGCTCAAATGACATTTTCCCAAACTAAGTTTTCCAATGAAAATTTACATACAGGACCATATACCGCGCGCGCGGCGATGGTGTAACGGTTAGCGTACTGGACTGTTGTATCCAAGTTGGCGGGTTCAAACCTGATCGAAGCCGTGGATTTTTAAGGGCGAAAAAATCCTTCGGAGGGGAAGTAAAGCCGGCTCTCCCATGTTAATAGATTTATTTGCATGTAAAAGATCCTCAAGCCTAAATGACGCCTCTGAGCTAAATTCAAATTTTCTCGCCCAAGAAATACCTCCTTTCTCTGCTAGTTGGTGAAAGGAGCGTAGCGAAATTTACGTGGTCAGACGGAAGAGCAGGCCTCATGGCCTGAGTCTCGCCACCTAAAATAAGGCATCAATTCATTATATTACTCATTCTTAAAGACATATTTTAATTGTACTGTTAAGGGAACAACAAAATGAGAAAAGGGGAACTATTTCTTTTTGGTGCCGATAGCTAGCAGCAATGCTTGGAAGCAATGCTGGCAAACTAGCCTAGAATAAAGAGATTAGAAAACTAACTAAGAATTAAGTCTTAATTGATTTATGTATTCCTTATCTTGTGCACATGATATCAACACTGCTTTTCATTCAGTTTTCTAGGTGAATATATTTATTATATTTTTTATGATCTTACCTCACCTCAAATGAGTATAGTTCATCTAACCACGTGGAGTGAGTTATTGTCACATTTTGAAGGGTTGCGTAGTTAAAAAATGGGGTGAAGTACCCAGCTGCTCCAAGGGGGCAATTTACTGAATTAATAAGCAATAAAAAATGAAGTAAATTACGTACCAAAGAGGGATAATTTTAATTTTAATGTCACTTGCACACAATTGAAACTACCGTAATAGATTACCACGACAACCATTGTGTCATGCCTTTTTTAAACTTTTAATTTAACACTTGCTAGTTTCCCCCTAAACGTTTTCACGTTCAAGTTCTGAGCTAAACACCAGCTCCCAAAAATATTCCAAAATGCATTATTAGCTCCTGATTTGGTAAAGAATTCCTCATGCACTTCCTTGTTTTTAACTCTTTGTAGAGGAGGTATAAAAATATCAAAACCAGTATTAATGGATAGTTTATACTCTTATGTTCTATTTGAATGTACAATTCCACACTTTTCCTTCCATTCCCTTCCCTTCCCTTCCCTTATCTCTTCCATGAAATATTTGACCATAATATTATTCAAAATGTATATATGTTTGGAACTATTTTCAGGTCGCCCTACAGAAATTCCTGAACATGACGTGTATGTCTGTGAATCTCTGTACGATGAAGCGCGACGTCAAGTTAAGAAATTAACACGAGAAGGACTCAGGAAATATAACCATAGTAATGCTGTTACTGAAGATGAAATCTATTTTTTCCGTCGCTTGATCAATCCTCCAAAGGTACAAAACAGTTTTGTACATTTTCTTTGTGTTGTATGTATTAGGTTGTGGTTGTATGGGTGTTGTGGTTGCCCTTTGTATTTTGATATTAAATTGGAATGAATGTTTGTGCAAAGTGAGCAATTCAAAATTTATGAAAAAATGATAATGTTAAACATAATTGTGATGTTAATTAACATTGCATTCACAATTTCAGGTTGGCAGTGACTGCCTTCAGAGCCAGAGTGAGATGAAGACCCAATTGACCCATTATGACATGGTGAGAATTTTTTTTATCTTCTTAGTTGTAAAGGGAGAAAAATGTCTTCAGTCGTTTGCTATGAAAATAGTTAGTCAGTAATTGAAGCAGGAGAGCGTCTCAACCTTACATTGAAGTATGGAGTAAATAAGCCAGATTGACCGATTTACATGGGCACAAGGCAGGAATTTGTTTTCCTAATTCAAATGCATTGGATGGTCTTGGATTGTATCTTAATCAATCTGTGTACTTAAATAGATAAATATAAATGTAATATTGTATTTATCTGGACCCCTGAAAACGTTCTGCACTTTGAATATCATTGTTTCAAAAGTGAAAATAGCTTCATACTTGATCTCAACTTTAGGCCAAAACCACTACTGTACATGGAAACATAGTAGTCCCATCATGACAGGCATGTAACGGCCTCAAGGCAATTTTTTTATTTCTAGTTTCTGCCCATTTCTCATAATCTTGATAGAGAGTACAGGCCTCCAGGTATATTCCCCTTGCATGTTCACCACATGTTTCCAGCATGTATCCCCACTTGTACCTCTGCTTGTTGCCCATATAATTCCCTACGTTTCCTCATATGTTCAGTGCATTGTATTCCTGCACTTGTTAGTCTGGAAATTCAAAAGTCTACATTAAGTATTGTATTATTATGAAATACTTTTAAAAATGTTATGGCGGCATATAGTGCCATAACCTTTGTGGCATATAGTACCACCCCTGTCAGATAAAAAGGGAAGTTGTGAGTAGCTAGAGTACCAAGAAGAGTGAAAACCCAAAAAAATGCAATAAAGGGCTCCTAAAATATTTCACAAAAATTGCAATCTCTAAAATACCAATCTTATTAAATCATTGTTTTATAAGTGAAAATAGGTTCACATTGGTTGACAACTTTCAGCTGTTTGGCAATCCATGCTACAGAGCCTTTAAAATATGTAATGAAACATCTAAAAAGGTCTCATTTTGTATATTATGTTATAGAAAAGAACTTGTGTCCATTACAGGACTACACATAGCTGGTTTTTGAGCTCTAGGGGTTATTTTTTCCGAGTTACGCATGATGGTAAAATGTGTTGTGGTGTAATATGTGGTGAGGGTTGCATGTACACCGGGTAATCCCAATACTCCATAATATGCAATCTTCTATGATTTTAGTTTTTGACACACTCTTGTGGTGTAATTTCCTATCCAGCAGCAATGCACTTACAGGGTTCATGGTTTCTTATAAAAGGGAATAATCCATAATCTTTTCTTTGTGTATTATATGTAGAGGAGATTTATTGTTTTTTTTTTCCTGCAATGATAATGCATTTTCATAGCAAAATAAATAAATAAATTATGCAAAAAATCAAATCGGTAATGAGAATAAATATAAAGTAAGCCCCTATGCAGCAGTACCTAATTTTAGGCCAAGTAAACTGTTGCTAATTCTTAAACTGTTGCTAATCAGGGATGATAATTCTTCTACTGCAAAATTTGACATTTTTTGTTTAATATACTTCAATTTAAACATGGAAGTCAATTGACATAAATCAGCTGTTATGGTGTCATCCAATTAGGAGCTTGGTTGACACCTACAGTAGTGACATTTAAGGTCCCAATTGGATAACACTGTAACAGCTGATCAAACGTCAACAGAATCTGTGAATAAATTAAAGTATAATGAATGTGTACTATGTGAATTGCACGAAATAAAGGAAATTAATTGAAGATAATTAATGAATGAAGTTAGGATGGCAATATTTGAAATAAAACATAAGTGCGATACCAAACTCCACTCAAAACAACACCCTCAATTAATTCTCTAGCCGTTTTTGATTTTTTCACCTTCTCTTGTCACCAATCCAACTTCTCATCCTTGTTTCCATCAAGTGTTAAACAATTTGTTAAAAATCTGGAAGGAAATAATGCCAATGTTTGTCACTTCTTGCACATGTTACACATTTGATCATGTTAAACTTCTGCAATGCATATGAGCATTTCAAGGCTTCACCAGAATAGATTACCCATCATCTGATTACATCCTGCTCTGGTTGGAATCATGTTTACCACAATTGGAAGTCTGAGAAGACTGTACCTGACCAATAGAGAAAAACACTGACCATAACTAGGACATCACATGCTTGTGAACTGTACTTAGACCTATGAAGAATATAAAGATATGCCATCCCAAGAAACAATTCATAACTAAAATTATTTTCTTGCTTGCACCTCTTGTTGAAATAAAAGTGAAAATATTTTTCACTTCACATTTTTGTGTTTAATCCCTCAAATGCTACTCATTGAGATTTAATTGATTGCATTTACTGTAATTATTTCTTCCAATTTTACTTGAAGCTTTGCAGTATCATGTCAATGACTTCAATTTTTTCATGGAATATAAAATTTTATCATCTTATAGTGTTTTTGAGTCGTGCATTCAAAATAGTAAGAGTTTGAGTTTCCTTAAACTTTTCATTTGAAGCAAAAACGTATATTAATGTCAGTGATCAAGCCTTTTCTAAGAAATTACTAGAACAAAAACAACACACTTCACTTTAATAATCATGGTGACATTTCTAATGTTCCCAAAAACTGAGCCCAGCATTGATCTTCTGCGAGTGTGTGATGTTGACAGAAGGATGTCTTGTAAGTATATTGCTTTCCTTTTCATTACATATCTGTAATTTTTGTTGTTTTATTATAATCATTGTTAAAAATGTTCTTCAGTAGTTATCACACATGTCATTTCCTAAAATTTCAAATATCATTTGTTTCTTGGCGATGGCAAAAACACAGGTACTTCACAGAGGTGGACAGGTAACAACCAAATAGTACCGAGAAATGTTCAAAAAAGTAAAATTATCGCTCTACTTCACTGAAGGTTGAAACGCTCTATAAATGGTAATGGGATCGGTTGGTGTTTAGATGTGAGATAACAACAAGGTAATTGATGTATGGGAAGTTGCTTTGGCTGATGTAAGTAGTTGGTGGAGGACTTTTATTGTAAGCTGTTTCCTTGGGAAGTTTGAAATGTGGATAGTTTCATTTGTGATAACAATATTGTTTGTCTATACTTGAGAGGACTTGAGATACTTCCTAATAGTGGTTTTCTGATAGGAAGCAATGCCCACAAGGACACGTTTACAAAATATTCGATTGTGTTTTATTTTTTTAAATTTTGTTATTTGCCCAATCAGAATTTCAAAATCAAATTGTTTTGTGCAGTTCAGCAGATAATTTGCAAGTAGGATCTGCTCATTCGTAGCTTTATTATTATTATTATTATTATTATTATTATTATTATTATTATTATTATTATTATTATTGACGAAGGTGGATTGCCATAACGGCAACAGGATGATAATCCCTATTTTTCGTGTAACATTTTCTGCAAATTACAGTAATGAAAAAAAAATATAAAATTGAAGTATATCCGAGAAGGATTCATATTACAATACGTGTGGAGGGAATGTCGATCGTCATGGGAAGGTCTCTCACCTGCCTGTTGTCACGTGATCATAGCCCTTATCTCTGGAGTTTGACAACACGTCAACTGTAGTTGACTGCAAGATTCCGTGGCGCCTGGGTCATATTCTGCAATGTCACGAAAGCGTCGTCGAACATTGTGACTTCCAGCTGTGTGGACGGGACCGGGAAAGACGAGTTGCGCACTCCCAAGAATTTGGTCACTTGAGAAGTTTCTTGTTCGCGACGTGGTAGCTTAGGTGGTGAGAGACTGAAGATACTGCCGTCAAGTGCGTCATCTGGTATTTTAACCGCAGTGCTGTCGTATAACCCATGATACGAGACAGGAGTATAACATAGGGCCTCTCCTATCAGTGCAGCCAACCCATGGACCACATGACGTCATTGGAACCCGAGAGAGAGGGAAATTTAAAAGAGGTCAGAGAAATTTCAATTTAGCTGTAATTGAATCATTGAAGTTCATATTTCAAGACGTATTTTTATGGGGTTTCCTTGATCTTTACATTGAAAGTTATTGGGCCATTAAATTCCACATTAAACGGTTTCACTTTGCGTATACTTATTCGCAAAATTCCTTCGTTTAAGTCGCCATTTTACATTGTTTCAGTTGTGACAGTTTGTGTCAGCTTTGACCCTGCGCTTATTGATTATAGATTCCGGGCGCGTCAACAGATAAGGTCGTTTGTCCCATAAGTGTAGTGTATGTTTTATCGCGAGAGGTAACTGATCTTTCCCCTGTGGATGGCAAGATCTGGCGCCGAGCTACGCCGGAGATTTTCCTCAACCACTTATCTCACACCAGCGTGGAACCGCCTCAGCCGGGACAAGCTCTATACTCCCGACAAGTGTGATAGTGTAGTGCATACGAGTGGAAGAGTCGGTAAGAGGCGAGGAAAGGGCAACGAATAGGAAGAAAAGTTCGCGAGCGGTCCGTGGCCCGTTTATTAGGGTACCGTTCCGACATTCGCCGGGTGTTTATAAAAGAAACCACGAAAAACTACAGATCCGAGCAGCTGGTCGCTAGAATTCTCTTCCAGTCAGCGGCTGATCTCGACCTATCTGACAAGCTAGTGTCAAAAATCCTGCCACCGTCGGGACTCGGAACCCTGAGACCTCCCGGTCAGAGGTGCAGTGACAGAGGTGCACTGCAGTGACATCAGTTGATGCCCTGAGCCTCCTTTGCCGGTCCTGTGCTGACCGGGCGAATTCCTTCGCAGCTTCCGTAAGATAACTGCAATCCTCGATGGTTTCAATTTCGTGTACGTGTCTGTGTTCTGTATAATTACACAGGAATACGCAAAAATATTACCGAGTTTGGTAAGGGAAGAACTACTAGAGGCCGCTGTTTCCGAGGTCGGGAAAGGAGATTGTAATACTCCACCGACACAAGAGATAGTTGGCTAGGGGAAAAACCTGCGTTCCCCTCTCCGCTGGACTTGTCTGCTGAGCTAGTTATCTTCCGGACAGTGACCGGCTAGCGGGGCCATCTAGAAGCTGGCCCGGAGCGAGGGGCGCAGGGCAGCCAGGCCTGAAATGCTCGCCTGGAAAATGTCTACGCGGCCAACACGAGTTGGCTGTGGCTGCCCTCCAACGCGCTCCACTTAGGTTTCAAAATCCTATATTTCCTTATGAATTGTAGAAGAAGATTCTTCTGAATTGCACTATTCCTCGAAGAAACGCTGTGATACTGTGTAATATCATATATCATCTATCTGAACATAATCTGACGTTTCCAGTTGTGTTAGTACAAAACCATTGATATTGCCTGAAATGCACTCTAATTCATTTTCAATACTTTTGGAATCATTGAATACATTTTTATCTTAAAATACTAGTTTTGAATTTCTTCAGGCCGCCTTGATACCAGCAATGCTAATAGACCCTTAAAATTCCCCCAATTTATTGTGACTATTTTTTTAGCATAGCCGCAAAATGCTTATTCTCATATAAATACAATGCTGTTTCAATGCCCTACTGGAGGAAACGTCTGTTGAAATGCATATTGTCATTGAACTGCTTTAGTTATATGTAGAATATAATCTTAAGGGAATGTGAAATTTTATTTCTTTCAAAAGTTTATTTAAATGGCATTTATATGCTCTATCAAATCTCAGCATTTATGCAACGATCGAGTTATATTCATCAGAGCGGCAAATCCTTTCCTGTTCCAAAAGTTTCTTTTCTTACTACAAATCAGGAATGTCCAACAAAACAGTTTTTGTAGATTTACTCTACAGGTTGTTTTGTTGGACATCCTCTCCAACTGTTATAAAGAGGAGTATTTGAAGCCAATGGCAACTCGTGCTTTGGTGCACGGTTGCACAATCTCCAGATAATAGAAAAACATATAATTTTGTTAGGAATATACATTTTCCTTTTAATGAATTCCGTGATCAAGATATTACAGTAATATCGATGTATATGAAATCATTTTGAAACCAAGGAACGCCCCACTAGCGCTCTTTTCATCGTGTGGTACCATGTTACGCTCATGGCTCTATTACAGCATTTACTCTTTCGCCCTTCGCATCAACATAGGGCCTTCGGTGGCGCAATCAAATGCGGGGAGGGGTCATGACGCCTTGCGCTGAGTGGCGTCCGAGGGGAAAACCAATATTCTGTCTTCGTCTGACTAGCTGCAACTTAATTTTATGAAATTCGCGTGGTATTGAAAGTTCTCAAGTTCAGTCAGTTATTGACAGTTTGAAATGCGTTAGTTATCATATTTGGAGAATTTGTTGTCGTTTGATATTAGATTTGATTTAAAACACACATTTGATGAGTTTCTTTGTGGGATGTGCCTTTCTATCTCTCACGGTGTATGCTTCTTTGCGGCCTCGCGGCAGCCAGTTTGCTAGCATTGTGATGCCAAACGATTCACAATTCAGTCATTCCTCAAATGGAATGTACACATAACAGAATTAAACCCTAAATTAAGTTCATTATGTTACACATACAAAATTCAGTCAGCCTTCGTGCTGCTCGTTGCGTGTATTTTGCAAATGTGCATTCCCGCCTGAGATATGGCATAATATTCCAGGGAAGCTCATCATGTAGTGCGTTTGTAGGCTTTCGCGGCAGGAGGCAATACATTCTTGGCTATCCTTCTTCAGAGCTATACTGCCGATGGCCGAAATGTCAGCACGTCAACGTGTCAGTAGTGAGATATGGCAGACAATTGTGGGGAAGCTCCTCATGTAGTACCCAGACCTTTAGATTGCAAGAGAAAATTATTCGACTAATGAAAAAATGCCATCCGTTTGATCCCTGCAAGCCCCTTTTCATTGAGCTTGGAATCTTACCATGCCTATTTATTTACCTGTAATTTTTCAATGAAAAGTATGAATCTAATTTTTGTCAAAACTGACGGTGGAGACCACATTTCCATGCAAAACTGATATTCATAAACACACGTCGTAGAAATCACGTTCAAATGTCAGTATGAACAGCTCACTACCAGAAATATACATACAATACAATGAACGTTACTTTACAATGCATTGCCAGATGACATGAAACAATTGAAGTTGGTACACAATTTAAATTAAAAGTAAAATATATTCTGCTGCATAACTGTTTCTATACAATTAGAGACTATACTGATCATCAAAAAGAAAAATTATTTTTATTTTAACAAAACTGATATATAATGAATTAGTTTACATTTGTATTATATATTTTTTTTAAAGACTTGATATGCTTCTAACCAATGTATCCCCCTGCCTTTTATTTATCATTTACTTAGTTCTTTCTCCAAAGTTAGGAGTACCATATTGTGAACTGCGGGGGTGGTTGAACCTGAGTGACCCGACTCGCCTGTTCATTAGCGACTCCGCAGCGTCGCTCTGGTACTGAAATGAGGACAGATCGCATGCGTGACTGGTTTTAAACATGCACAAATGCATTGGAAAACAACTGGTTTGGTTTATAATAGATCTGGTTTAATTTGGTAATTTGTCTGTAAAGCCTTCGATTACATTAATACATGATTACTTAATCCAAACTTACAACTACCTTATTCTAGCTATCACCCTCAACAGTCCATTGTCCCAGCGTCCATCGGCTCCCGGTCAGTGTTTTGTCCGGGGAGCGGAGACCAGCGGGACTGTGAATGGTCACTTGGGTGGCGGCGGTGCGGTTGGGCGGGGCGGGCGAGCGGCCGGCGACGATGTTCTCGGGCGCAGTGTTGCCAGGTCCGATGGACATTCGGCCGCTAGATGACACGCGTAATTCCGCTAATTCCGCTAAATTTAAAACTTCTTGCCGCTAACTTTTCCGCTAAATCAAGATATTTCATTTTACATATAATAACAGTTGTTTTTAATAAATAATATTTATAATATCGAGTAATTGTTTATATAAATAATTTATAAATATTAAATAAATATGTGATACAAAAGTATTCAAAATGAAAATATTTGAAATTTATGAATCAGAACTAGGGTGATAAATATGCCATGTAAGAAATAATATTAATTACGCATGTAGAATAAATAATTTATAATTTTTTATTTTATTACATGATAATAAAAATACAAATTCGATATTTACAACTTATTTTAAATATATATAAAATATACAAATATAAGCAATGATTAAATATTGCACATGTTTGTGTAATTATATTTATAATTTATAACTTAAATCTAACTATATAATAGTTTACACAGACGAATTGCAGTAATAATTGAATAATAATATTGATTTATTATTACTATAAATTTACATTACTATTCACTACTATTAAGTTCTGAAACAAGCTCGTCTATTATTTGGACTTCATTATTGTCCTCATTTATTTGCTTATTATATTTCGCATTTGAACCTATAAGCCTAAGAACTTCATCTGGAAATCAAAAATTATTACAACATTTTCCATGCCGTTTTAAACTAAATCGAATGTTTAAAACAGCATTCACCATTTCGGTTTCCATACGATTTCTTAGCTTACTTTTCACGATATTCTTATGTCTACTAAAATAATACTTTTTAAATATTAGTTTCATAATTTAATATGATAAATATTAACGCGGATGTAGAAAAAATATTAAAGTATATTACTGCAATATTATTAAAATATTGTTCTTATAGAGACTTGAATTTGCAGGCTGAATATTTATTTATTTATTCACATACTATTACGCTTAGCATATCAAAAACTGTACAAAGAGATATTGCATATTTAAAGAAAACGCTGATAATATTTTCTCCACGATTGATTGGATATTTGGTGGAGAATCTCCGGCCGCTAGCCAATGAGAAAAGCACCACGCGCCTAGTTGAGTGCCATCCTAGAGGGTTAAGGTAATATGACTCAGATATCAGATTTATGGTTCCAGCGGTATTTGTTTACTTGGGATAATAAGGGACGGAATACTTTACATGTCCCCATTAGTTTTTGGTCATCGAAACAAAAGTTTATAAATGGAAACATGTTTCAACCTTGTCGCTAGAAATTCCGCCAATTTGCTTTCATTCCGCTAGATTTTCCGCTAGCCGCTAAATCATTATTTCTCGCCGCTAGAACGGTTGAAATTCCGCTAGATCTAGCGGCCAATCCGCTAAACTGGCAACACTGCTCGGGCGTGTGGCCGGCTCCGGTAGCGCGTTCCCTTCAGGCGCTAGCAGCGGCAATGGGCCCGGGCGATGGCAGCGTGGTCGTGGGCGGCGGTGACTGTCTTTGCCCGTCATGGTTGAGGCACAGATGCCGGCACTCAGGCAATTATAGTTTGCACAGACATTCGCCCAGAGGCGATATTTTGGCGTGCGGCGAAATGAAGGCGACACACGGAGATTCGGTGATGCGGGCGGCGGTGCAGCTCGCTGCTTTTAACACGGTGGCTCGTGGCAGCGTATTCAGCTGTTGGCGGCGCGCGGCGCGGCGTGGTGTTCGACGGTCCATAATAGTGCATATTGTCTCAAAAACTCGAAAAAACAAGGCTTTAAACCAAATACACCTAGAGGGCTCATTTATCAAATAGCCCCGCGACTAGTTTCTGAAAGCTTTACATTTCCTACGCCTCGCGTGCTGAACCGCGCTTCTCTCACTCGAAAACCAACTGCCCTCGCTGCTTCCTGCCTCCGAATGAATGAAAGCGCGCCCGCAGTCTCCTCCCTCAGTTCGCGGGCTCACGTGGTCCTCCATTCATTTCGAGACGATTGGGACCCAGGAATCACGCGACAGACTTGACCAACCGCGGCGATTCGCGAGCCGTTGAAAGCTTACTTTCAAACAGATGCCCCGATCCGTGAGTTCTCGGAATTTTAGGCCCGTGTGCAAACCGGCGTCGGAGCGTGCGGTGGGGTGCGGTGAAATTTCCGCCGAGTCACCGTCTTCTGCGGGGCGCCGCAAAGGGAATTCTGTACCCTCCTAGAGCCTCGCGTTTTCTTCCGAACTTATTATATTATTTGAATGAATATTATCGCACACGTCGCCCTAACGCGTGCGATGGTCCCTTTAAACAAATATACTTCAGCTTCCGGGTTCATGACCCCCATGTCGAACAGGTTTTTGTCCAGTTTCCCTGATACATTGAGCAAATATAGAGATGGCCCCTTGTTTTGCTTCTGCTCGTAAATGTATCTTCACGATGCGCACGTTTGGTTGGACTCTCCTCTTTGCTTGTAGTGGTAGGAATAGAGGTAAGGGCGGGTTACTATTTTGTTAGCAATGCAGAAAAATCAAATCTGCAATTCGTTTACCGTTGCAAACAGGTTTTCTATTACTCGAGAACGAAAATGTCTTAATTTTTCAAATAGTTAGTCTCGCGCTTTTTTAAATTTTATTATTCATTTATCTTTAATTCTTACTCATCTTTCAAATATTTATAGTTAAAATGATGGGTAGGGATTCTGGAATACAAGAATACGTGCGCAGATCTTCTCCCACATACGAAAAATTCAGTTTTTAATGTTTTTTTGGCTAAATAAATCTAAATCTATGAGTATGTGAAGATCTTTCATTATTGTTATATATATCAGAGTAATGAAGTTTTCTGAATTAAATAATTTTATTTGTATAAAATGTCCAAACAATAGTGCTTGTTGCCAAGTGCTGTAATGCGATCACCGTATTTTCGAAACCACGTTCTGTTTTATTTTATGTGAATTCTATTACAATCAACGTCTTAGCGCATAAATAATACAAAAAGTGAGTGCCCAAAGCCAGAACTACGTGCGCGGGTGAATATGCCTTACACGAACACTACGCATAAAATTATGTATGTAATATTTCAATTCAGATTTTTATTAAACTTTGTTTTAATTAATTTATATGAATTGCTTACATTTTATATATTGTTCTTAATTTTGGAAATTACATTTCCGTTCGATACAGTTTGCTCTGGCACCTGCCACCACTGTTTCAAACACTACAGCACAGTCAAAAAAGCGCGACACGAATGAATGTCGTACTGGAAGAATCATATTTATTTTCCTTCCACTTCACCAGCACTTCAGTGGCTTCAGTCCACTCTGATATCGTGAATGAAGTAACGATTGTCATAGCAAATATCGAGGTAATCCATCCTCTGGAGATCGAGGCGCTTTAAAAGACGATCTACTTCACTTTGACAGGCCTGGTCGTTGGTGCGCGTGCCATTCAAAAATACACTTACGTTTCTATTAAAACCAATGAATGGTCTCGGCTTTTTTGGCCAGTGACGACGCACATATTCGTACTGACTTGACCATTGTCATTTACACTTCAGTGTTTGTAAGTGTCTATTACGCTGACTTGACGTAGAAGCTTGATTGGTCATTGGTCGAAAATGCCTTAAAAGTTTCTCCCGTTCCCCGCGTGATTTCGTTGAAGTTCAAGTTTGGTCGATTAGCTGCCGACAATTTACATTCATTTCCACTACCACAACTTTTTTACTACCGAGTTTCCTCGAAATAAGATTGATTAATCGAACAACGAAATGGCGCTGTGAGTGTTAGAAGAATGCGCGCTTCCAGATAAATATCAAAAGTTGAAATTTGTCAATGACTAAACGTTTTATAATCGCAATGCCAAACGAGCTGGCGAAACACTAAATATTATTGCTTAGTATTCTCCACAGATGGCGAGCAAAACAATTTTACGAAAAATTTAATTGTGTACATTGTACTGATGTACACTATTCAATATACTAGTTTTATAAAACGTTTTATGTATTTTGTAATCTATAAAAATCAATTATTGTATTTATGCGCTGCCATACCGTCCATCCGATAAAACTAGAAGGTTCCAGGCATAATACAATGGGAATGTGCATATATCTGTCACACATAGACGCAAAATGGGAGCATTTGTTGGTGATTTAGGCGTTTATGACTTAAGCGCCCTTGAACTTAAGCTCAACGCATCCCGCCGCCCTCTCAAGTATTAAACGCGACGTTGCTGCATATTCTGCCCATGCGATTGTGAAATATCGGCCGCAATTATTACTTGGACGTTACCTCAGAGTCCTCCAAGACAGTGTCGTAAGAATGCATGCTCAAACTTGAGGGAGAATGTTTAAACAAAAGGAATCTTGACAACCATGTTCACATCAGAACACAACAAACCCATTCTCGAGAGAAAGTTTTTGATCTATTTAAATGTTTGCAGAGCATAGCATAAAACGTGATTAACAATCACGTGACCAGTAGCGTGTGAAGTACATTTTGCAATAGCAAAGCATTGCCGCGTCCATTAGTGTTTCATAAAACTCGTTTTATAAAAAAAAAGTATGTTCAACAGACATTTACTTACTATGAAAGTCCTATTTTATTTAAAACTTTTGAATTACTCTTCTAAAAGTTCACAGTGTTCTAACCATTAAAGTTAATCGATTTTGCTTAATGCAGTTTATTCGTGAATAACTTTTTGAATATTTTCATGTTAAAATGTTAAAATATTTTCATGTTAAAATTTTCATGTTTTTAAAATATTTACAGTTTTGCGTAATTTTTAATCATTGTGGCAATTTTACATCAAGACAAACAACATTTTACTAAGAAATGTTCCGCGTTGTTCTTCGACTTTTTTGTGCGTGGAGAGAAAAAGTATTGAATCATGTGGGATGTACCGAAATAATTCTATTAATATGTCCTCGTTTTCCTCATCAAAACATCACCAATACCATTCCATTTACCAATTTTCTGAGCATGGATTCTGAAATGCTCCATACGGAAGACATTGGAAAAAATTGTGAAAGATGGTTATACATCGCAAAATAAAAATTCTGTACCTAAAAAAATGGTATTAACTTTATTTACATGAACAAGAAAAATTAAAGAAAAAACAGAACAAGAAAGTATATTACTCTTAAAATAATTATTCCCACCCATTTAAGACCTTTACTTTTTGTTGCACTTATATCACTGTTCTTTTCAGTTTAGGATACTGTGGCGTCATACGGGTGTAATCGGAACACAGACTAGGGTGGTTTGTAATACAGTAGATTTATTCACAATCTAGACCGTAGTTTCAATTAACAACTACCCTGCCTACAATAAACTAAATACACCCAATACAAGAAGAGATACTTTACGAACGGCTACCACACCGCACCATACTACCGATGTTCCCTGCGTGAAGCACCGCACTACCTTGAGACCATCTATGCGTCTCGCAGGTCACGACAATGAATTGCCGGCCCCTCGCCGTAATGCACCTACTCGCACAGACACGCGCATCACCTGTCGCCGACGTCGCTGGAACAAGAAGACTGTGGCATTGTTCTCCTGACCTTATATAGGCCCTTTGACGCTACCCGCCGCCCCTATTGCCTCCTCCCCACCGCCGCCCTGGCCACGCTACGTCCACGGAAAGTCCCAGTGCGTCATCACTCCGCCCTTTGTTCAACATCTGGCGATGCCCGCCGAGTGCCACGTAGTTGTCTCCGTTTTGTAGCGTGACACGACGCTACAAACTCGTATATACCCCCCCCCCCCCCCCCCCCCAGGAATTATTTCGCAGTTGCAACAACACAGAACAAAATTCCCCAAAATGTAATGCCCTAGGCCAGTTTGCTCACATTTTAAACAACTGCGCCTAACCTAACTAATTACATCAATTACATTACTTTTTTTCAACCTTACTAGCCTACCTGTATCTATTTCCTATATCAGTTTAATAATTACAACCATCTATTACCCGTATTTCCTAACGCTATGATGTGGTAGCCAAGAAACTTTTTCTATGCCTTCCAAAATATTACAAAACCAAATCCACCATATATACTTTTCACATATGAAATAAACAAATCCACAATATAACCCTTTCACCAATTTTACCATCATTCACAAACCCTTTTTTTCACATCACTAACTATATACAGTTTTCTATTCTTCCGTGAATCTATGTCCAAAACAAATACATAAACTTACTAATTTCTTTAATCATTCAAATTTTATTAATATACAACTTATCTTCATCTTCTACATGAATGTAATTATGCAAGTGTTCATGACTTTGTTTTCCTGCAAGTCCGTCTTGCTTTACTCCTTCCTTTCACTTTTTTGTACAACACACTTGAACTGTGTCGGCACTTTCTTGACGCGCACTCGCATCACACGCGTTGCCGAGGGACGTACGTCTCTCTGGAAACCCCGACACTCCCTGGAGCTGATTTTCGTACATACGGCTAAGAATGTCAGCGTTCACATTCTGACTACCCCTCCGATGTTTAATCTTAGTATTCAGATGCTGAATTGCCAGTGACCATCGCATCTATCTGGGACTATTCCCGGAACATTGTTGCAACCAAACCAGAGGATTATGGTCGGTTTCTACCTTCAGGCAAACATTCCCATCTAGTTAGTGCTTTAATCGCTGTAGCCCCCATATAATCGTTGCACATTCTTTCTCTGTCACAAAATATTTCATCTCCGATGGAGAAAACGTTTTACTGAGATATAACACGGGATTCTCATTCCCTTCCTCATCTAACTGAGAGAGTACAATCCCCGCCCCTCTGTCGGACGCGTCGCACTGCATTAAAAACTCCCTGCTGAAATCAGGCGCATGAATGGCCGGTTTACCGCACAGAGCTTCCCGCAGTTCAACAAGTGCATTTTCACAATCTTGCGACCATGCTATTTTTCCTTGCTTGTACTTCCCCTTAACAAATCGGTGAGAGGCGCAGCCTTCTTCGAAAATCGTGGCACAAAACGCCTGTAATAGGAAAGTAATCCTAGAAATTTCCTAATTTCTTTTTTAGTATTCGGTCTCTGATATTCCCTAATCGCGCATACTTTTACTTCGGCTTCATAAGACCACTGCCAATTACGTAGCCCAAAAACATTACGGTTCCGCGAGAAAACTTACATTTTGCCGGCTGAACGTGAAGTTTCGCCTCCCTTAGCATTTGGAATAAGGGAGGCGAGGTATAAGTGACGCAGGTGATCCGACTAATCATTACTAAAAATTGCGATATCATCCATATAAGGGATAGCAAATTCCGGACAATCCTTAAGTAATGCCGCCATTAATTTACTACACACATAAGGCGCATTCTTAATCCCAAAAGGCATACGTAGTGGTTTGTAGCTTCCAAAATTTGTGCAGAAAGTGCATATCTCTGCGCTCTTTCCGTCATCCCAACTTGCCAAAAGTCTTTGCTTAAATCACAAGTAGATATGATTTTCGCAGCTGCTACCGTTTTAATCTCCGAGAGTCAATACAGGGCCTAGGTTTCCTCCCTGGAGCTTCTACTAAGATCATGGGCGACACGAAATCAGAATCCGAGCTTTCAATGATTCCGACCTTTAATATTTTAGCAATCTCTTCTTGTGAAATCTTGCTTCTTGTAAAATCATTGACGTGCGATAAGGCGCACTCCTAACTTTCGCCGTATTGTCAGTCAGTTCGATATCCATTTCTACCTTCTCGGTTAAACCTGGCTTATCATAAAAAATGTCCCTATATTCTACAATGAATGCCTTTAGTTTATCATACATTTCCGGTGTAGCATCCGTACCTACAAGCATTGACTCTGCATCAAAGTCGCCCGCTTCTAGCTTTAGTGCATACCTATCGATCGCGTCATCCGTAGCCTCATCTTCATTCCTACTCTCCGCAACAAAATTTACGTATTCCGCCCTTTGATGATACACTTTCATCATGTTCACGTGATAAACTTTCCCGGAACTCTTATTAGGTAATCTTACCACATAATTTACTTCCGAAACCTTTTCTGTGATTTCTCCCGGTCTCATCCACTGAACAGACAGTTTTTTGTCCTATTAGGAGCAAAGATCAATACTTTGTCGCCTACAATAAAATTTCTCACAACTGACTTCTTGTCATAAGCAATTTTCCTTTTCTGTTGCTCGCTCTCTAATCTTTGATGCACTGTTTCCCTAATATGCTTCAGCCTACTCATTAGTTCAAACACATAGTCACAGAATTACTCTCTGGTTCATTTTCAACAATATTTTCATACAAAAGTGTCACCGGTGTCCTCAAATTTTTTCCAAATACTATCTCTGCCGGCGTATACCCTAAAGACTCGTGAACCGACGTTCTCATAGCAAACAATATTGCCGGAAGATTCGTCTCCCACTCGCCTCCTGCCTCTAAGCATAGAACTTTGAATAATAGATTCTTCGTCCGGTGTATTCTCTCTACCGAATTACTTTGCGGGTGATACGATGAACCTACTAATCTAATTCCAATTTTTTCTACGAATTCTACCATCAGGTTGCTCGTAAAACATGTTCCCTGATCCGTTTGAATTTCTCGTGGAAATCCGATCCTGCTAAGCAATTCCAATAGTGCCTCCATGATTGTGGTCGTCTGCAAATCCTTTATAGGAATGGCCTCGGGATACCGTGAAGCTACACATCGCTGTTAAAATGTTTCGCACCAGAACTACTTTGCGTAAACTACTGTATCACTATTTAGTTTAGAGAACATCACTAATTGTAGGCACAATAACTAAAGGTGCTTTTCTCTTATCCCCATGACCTACTATCTGGCAACTGTTACATGATTTAACAAATCTCTCCATCTCCTGGAAACAGTTAGGCCAGTAGAAGTATCGTGAGATACACGCTTTTGACTTCGAGCAACGTAAGTGACTCGAGGCCGTTTCGTGACAAACCCGTAAGATTTCTCCGCGATAGACCTTAGGCACAACTAACATCCCGAAATTTTCTCCTTTCTTACTTTGCCTATTCTTGAAGAGAATGTCATTTCTTATAAAATAAGTATCTTTTCCTAATTCTCGATTTACGGTTTTTTGCGACTTATAAATCTGCCTGATCTCTTCGTCTTCATGCTGCGCCGTACGAAATTGCTTCGCGTCTACTCGCAACAAATTCTAAATTTCACCCGAGAGTTCTGCTTCGTTTTCACTCCCAGCAAATATCGCCTTAGTGTTTTCCTCTACCTCTACAATACTCGTACCTTCACTCACCTCAATCTCCACCGGCAGTAATACCGATTCTTCTGTATTTCTCGTCCCTGCCTGATCAGCCTTTGCGGCACTGGCCCGCGTGACCACTAAATTAATTTCTTGCGGTTCTACGAAACCCTTTTTGACCTCTTGCAATAACAAAGAAAGACCGGTTGCTAAGAATGTAATACGGTAATTCGCATTCCTTAGGCGCAACAGCAGCCCGCGTAATTACACGTCCGCTCGGCATTTTTAAGTCGATTTGCGCCACACATAAGTTCTTGGGCATTTTTCTGGGGATTGACTAATCCAAATAGATTCTCCAGTGAAATCTGCTGCTTCTACTAAATTCTCGCTGACCAAATCAAATGAGGCGCCTGTATCGCGCAAAATCAAGGACTCACGGCCGTTAATTTTCCCAACTACAGTATGTTGCCTAAACAATTCGCTCGCTTCTGGCTCTCTCGCGTGATTTACATCGCGTGGTTCGATCTTTTTATTAGGACATTGCCTAGCCAATGGGGTGACTGACATACAAAGCATTTCCTGACAAACCGCTTCTCGAATTCAGGCCGCGCCGCAACCTTGACCTTCTTGCTCGTACTCGGAATTTCCTTCGCCGGCCCTGCTGCGAACTTAGTTTCTAATTTGCTCTTTTTGTTTCGCCTGAAATTGGCCTGGCTTTCTCCACCCCAGCCTATGATTTTCGTAGGCATCTAGTTCTTTAGCGAATTCTATAGGATTGCTAAATTCCGCCCACGAATTAATGAAATGATCGCACATTTCCCATGAAACTTTCTGCTTCATCTGATCCGCTACTATCAGATTTAATAACTCCTCGAAAGTGTGTACATGTAATCCGGACACCCATTCTCTCGCGTAATTAAACAATACTCTGGCAAATATGCCCCACGTGGAATTATTACCTTTGTTGTGTTTAGCAAACAGCTGACAAAATTTTTCCGCATTAAATCTATACAATTCTAATAATTTCGACTTTAATGTCTCATAAGTCCATTCTTCCTCCTGTTCGTCTAACGTAATCCAATTGTTCAGTTTAAATGCTCTTATACATCTCATCGATAAATAGTATTCCTCCACAACTTACTTCCCTTTAGTGAGGTGGAAACTCTGGAAAATTTGATGGAACTGCGAATTCCAGCAAACATACACACAATAAAGAAGTTCTATTAAAATCCAGTTCTTGATAATGAACCAAACATAACATGTTTGCTATAAATTCTTGGCTATCCGAGAGACGCCTCGTCGTTGGCTGAGAGGCCGTCGTTTCGCCTGACATGTCGCAGGCTTCCTCAGGGCAGTGACATTGCGGTTTTATTTCAATTTCCCCCCTCCAGTTACACAGGAGAGGCAGGAATTTCTTTGTCTTTGGGGTACATTATGTATAACTGCAGCCGATTTGGCTTGTGCAGTTAGGGAAGGCTTTATTGCTTACAAACTAAAACTATCTTATAACTATAACTATATACATTTCCACTTTGGGGTTTGTTAGTTTTTAGGCTTTTTAAAAATAAAATTGAATTGGGAGATCTTGAAATTAATCTATTCTCTTCTTTTCATTTTTTCTCTCACTCGCATTCACACTTATATTTACAAACGCATCCATTCATTCATACAAACACACAACACTTCACAACACTATATACACTTTTAAAGCACGCCACGGCGCCGACTTCAATCAAGCGTCCGTGGCGCCGCGACGTCTTCGGTCTCCAGCGACGCTGGCCCAGCGGAGCGCGCATCCGCGCCGCCCGCGCGATTTCCGGCATCCCTGAGCGGCGATCCCCTGCCACGCACTTGCTGCTCCCCCGCGTCGCAGAGCTCAGAGAGCTTGTGCGGGGGCATTGCGCGGAAGGTGAAGGCGACGTGCTGTGGGCCCTTCTGTGGAAGGCCCTGTGCACGCCGCTGTTCGCCGCCTTGCCGGTCTCGCGCAGGATGCGCGGAGCGGACGGCCTCAGCGCCCTTACGAACGCCGTCTCCGCCCTCTTTTGTAGCTCCGCCGGGAACTGGTTGCGAACGCCTAAGATTCTGAAGACGTCAGCGTTTTTGGGTTGTCGGTCAGGTCTGGTAAAAGGCAAATGCGGGCGCGCCGCTCTGTTCTCTGCTACCCGGATGGGGTGCAGAGTGGAGGGAGAAGCTGCCGCGAATACCTCACAAGCGTACGCCCTCAAGGGACGCACGCAAGCTGTGAATAAGCGGCGCTGTAGAGGAATTGCTAAGTCGGGAGAACGGAGAAGAGGTTTCAAAAGGAGGGTGCGTGTTTTAATTTTGGCAGCGAGATACCGAGCGTGCGCATGCCAGCGAAGTCCGCTGTCAAGTAGCATGCCCAAATATCTCGCTTCCCTCCGCCAAGGTAGTTGCGTCCCAGCCAAGCTCACAGTTTCATTGGGGTTAGCCCTCTTACGAGTGAAGTTGACGGCGAGGCATTTCTCTAAGTTGAGAGCGAGGCGTTTCCGACTCAGCCATTCAGGAAAGGCGGCGAGACAATCACTTAAGTGTATTTAACTGATTGCCTTCCGTTCGCAGATTTCGCGTAATACGCGAAATCTTCCGCGAACATCAGGAGCCCGCAGCGTTGAATACCAGTTCTTGTTTCAGCAGGAAGCGGCGCGTCATTCACGTATAAGCCGAAGAGGGTTGGAGAAAGAACACTCCCCTGAGGCACGCCTCGGCTCGTCTGAGGGACGAGCATACGTTATTGACGCGCACTTTGAACTGCCTGTCAGATAGAAAACTCGCGATCAGTCTGACGTAGCAATCGCTCACTCCCGCCTCCGCAAGGCACTCGAGCAAACCCGCATGCCACACAGAGTCGAAAGCCGATCGCATATCCAGAAAGACCGCTGGCAGGTTCTTCCGTCTCTCGAGGGCGAGGCCGATCTCCGTGCAAAGCCGCGTAAGCTGCTGCGCGGAGCTGTGACTAGCTCGAAAGCCAAATTGTTCATCTCTGAGAAGATTGAGACACGACGTATTTCCTGTTACAAACGTGACAGGATCAGTCTCTCAAACGTCTTCCCTAGGATGGAGAGTAGACTAATAGGTCTATAGCTGCTCGGGAATAGTTTATGTTTGCCAGGTTTTGGTATTAGTGCAATGGTCGCAATCCTCCACGCCTTGGGAAAATAGCCGCACGCCAGGCACGCATTCAGGAGCTCGAGTAAAAACTCGACTCCGCGCCCGCCCAGAGCGCGCAGCTGCGCTGCGGTGAGACCGTCCGGGCCACCTGCCTTCCTCGTATTGAGGTGTTTTAGCTCAGCTCGAAGCTCCTCTCCCGTTACTCGGCGTGCCGAGGTGGGAGAGTGCAACAGGCCAATGGTATTTCTGCTGACCGCACGCGCCACTGGCGCACCACTAACAGCGGTGACAGCCAATGGCAGCGAGGCGGCGCCCGTTTCGAACGCGCGGAACTGCAACGCAAGCGAATTCGCAAAGATTTCGCTTTTTGTCGCGTCGTCCCACGCGTAAACGGGCAGAGGTGGTGGAGCGCCGAGCGCCCCCGTCCCGGCGTTGCTCTGAATCGGGCAGTTTACTCCCGGTTTGCGGCCCAGCGCACGAGAAAGATCCCAAATGTGCCTCTCGTGGAGATTGCATTTCGAAATAGTATCTAGACCATTGAGCAGCTCTCTCATCCCGTAGAGATGAACGGAATTCTCTGCTTAGATTGCGCGCCCGCTCTCCGTCAACGGGATCGCCATAGCGGCGATGAACTATGACAGTTCTGCGCAATTCTCTTAAGATACTTCTTTGCTCATCTGTGAGCTCAGGGCGAGAATTCTCTACACGCGTGACAATTGTATTTTGCTGGAAAGCCGATTTCAATGTTACAGTGAAGTGATTCACTGCTTCGTCGATCTCGTCTTTCGTATTTACTGGTTTCTGCTCAAGCTGAGAATTCAGCTGTGTTGCGAAACCTGCCCAGTTCGTATCACGTGTAGTTCGAAAACTAACTTGGCGTTTCGCTGCAAGGGACCCCACAACGCATGTTACTGGGTTATGATCGGAATCCAGTACGGCAATCGAGCGGGGAACCACACACTCAACGCCTTTCACAATCATAAAATCAATAACGCCCGAGTTCCTGTTTCGTACTTCCGGGAAATGCGTGGGGCTATTCGGTGTGCAGATCTCTACGCCCCGCCTTGTCGTTACAAGATTGGCAATTTTGTTGCCGTTTCTGTTTGCTCCGAGGCCGCCCCAAGTTCTATGTCTGGCGTTAAAGTCACCCAGAAGGATAACTTTGGAATTTAGTGCGAGAAGCGCATCAATTCCAGCCGGATCTAAGGTTTGGTCTGGGCAGTAGACGGATACGACTAGTAGTCGGCCTTTTCCTACCCAGACGTACGCCCCGACCGCCTCTAGAGACGCCAGAGCAATAGCAGGGATTTCGGCTTCAAGCTGCGGCAGTTCTCGGTGCAGCGCGTGCTACTCCGCCACCTGGCCTGCCAGCGCGGTCTCGGCGATAAACAGCAAATCCCCGGAGTTTGAATTCGTGTTCATCACTGAGCCACGTTTCTTGTAAAGCCAAGATATCGAGTTGCAGTTCTTCTGCAAAAGGTTCAATTTGCTGGGCTTTGAAGATTGCACTTCGCGCGTTCGAAGTGCAAGCGCGGAGAGGTGCTATTCGCCTGTCTACGTTCTGATTTTGTCTAGACATTGTCGGGTATCATATTCAGGATTCGCTCAAACATCGCTAAGAACTGGCTCTTAGTGACTGTTTGGGTGGCAGCTGCGGGTGCAGTGGGCCGCGCTCCGGCCGCCCCGGAGTGCGGTGCGTTGGCCTCTGGGGGGCGTGCTGCGCCGAGGCGCTGCGCGACATCGTTCCAGGCCGGCCCGCCGCTAGCTGCCGACCGAGGCGCCGAGTTTCTATTAGGAACTACTTGGCGTGAGGGTCCCTCGGTTCCTATTGCACGCGCGTCTGACGGACGCGGTGGCAACGTGCAATGGCTGCATCCTGTGAAGGATGCAGCGTGATGCTGCTTACAATTGCGGCAGACGGGCTTTAAATTAAAATTTCCGCGTTTTGGGCAATGCGCCGTTCCGCGTTTGTCGTCTCTTCAGGGTGACCCTCGCCCGTTCAGAGGTGACAGCGCACATCGTACTCGCAATTACGAGCGATGTGGCCCCATCGGCATCCTCGCATACAAAATCGAGGTCTGGCCCACTTTTCCCTTTGGACCTCGATAGCGAAAGATTCTAGTTGCTTTCAGAGACAGATTTTACCCGCCGCGTTTCAGTGCCTGTTGCACCATTGGCTACACCGGAATCGTGGTTTCTGGCGACCACGATTTCCTTCAGCAGGCAGATTTGTCTGACTGCTTTGAGAGCGTAGCCGAGCTTCTTCAGCTCGTTTTCCACGTTCTCAGCGGTGTAGCCTTGCAGTAGCCCTCTGACAAATACTCTGAGGAGCTTTTCAGAGTTCTCGGACGGCGGCGGGTGCGAATAACAAATTTTCTTTTCGCTGTGAGCGTATCGCGCCGCCTCAGCGTATGCTACACGGTCAAAGGTGTGTATTTCGTACACTGGTCGCCCGTTTCGGCTGGTGACCTTCGCAATGGTCGCCTTGTACCCCGTTCTGGGCCCAAGTTCTCTGCCGTGTTTTAAGACCTTGTCTGAGGTGATGCTCAGACGTATTTTGTACGGTCTCTGGTGGACGTGAGGCGTCCAACTGGAGGGCATCCGCGGACGGAACCAGCGCGGAGGTTCCCGTCCCAGTGTTTCCGGCTGCGGGCCGACTACGCTGGCTACCGGAGACTAGTCGCCAGCCGTCAGATTGCTCGTCACCTAAGGAAGGGTTTGCGGAGGATTGCCGACGCCCAGAATCTGTTGGCGCACTCACCGCACCGACGGAGCTTTCTTGTTCCTGTGGAGGAGCTGGTAGCGTAGCGGGCGCGTCGGGAGCCTGATTTGGCCCTCTCGTCGTCCTTCCCGCGCGTTTTCGCTTCTTCCGCTTTCTCGCCCCGCTGGAGGCGCTGTTGGGGCTTTGCAGCTCTGCCGGCTGCATTTACTCCGGCTCCGAGAAGCCTTCGCGCTGGCAAGGGCACTTCGGTTGGGAGACAGTGGCGGGCGAGGCGCCCGCCGCGTTTCCCGGGTCGGGGGCCGGCGCTGATCCGGAGCTCGCGCGCTATGGCGTTTGCTCTACGGCTGTCAGCGCCGCAATGTTGCCCTCCTCCTCAGTTAGCGGAGAGTTGGAGGGATGCTGGGCTGTGGGGAACGCACCGGCCAAACCTGGCGAAGCATCGCTGACCAATCCGGGCGGCTCGCTGGGGGACGGGTTGATTTCGCCTCCACAGGGGCAGCTAGTAGCCGCTCCATTTGTAGCGCCACCAGGGGCGCCCTTGGGCTCAGTGCTGCTCTCGGTGGCCCCGTCGCTACGGCGTCGCTTCCCGGAGAGAGAGATAGAAGAGGCAGCGGGTGGCGAGAGGCGCTGCTCGAAAGAGTTGACGCGCTCGCGCACCGAGTGCTGCCTCACAGGTGTGCCGATCAGGAGAGATGGCGCTGCCCCCACGGGCCGTAGTGGCGCCTGCAAGACCGCGTTCATCCCAGCGAGGAGCTCGCTGCCGGGCGCCAGTTGCGGGATTGCTCCCGCTTCGGCTTCCCGGAACGTTCCCCAGTAGGCCTTCTATATTGAGGGCGGCGAAGGCACAGATCACGCCTGCCGGGCAAGCATCCCGGAAACGTCTGCGGCAGTTGTGGTTTTCTGGTTTGGCTGCTGCTTGGGCAGCAGCGATTGTAGTTTCCGCGCCTGCGGCGGTTTGGGAGGTGGTGGCGGTGTAGGCGGCGTTGGTAAAATAAACTTCACATTGGCTCCGAGCGGGATGTCTTCAGCACCTACTGCGATAACCTCCATGTCCGGAGTGGCTTGCTTCACCAGCTCCATCCCGTGGAGGTACACCAGCTCGGTGCTGCATTTCCGTGCTGGGGGCAGCGTCGATTTGGTCGAAATCGACCAGGTGACGCTGTCACTTAGGGAGCGCCTGTGCTCACGTTGTGGTTGTTCATCCCCCAACGACGAGCGCCGAGGGGTGGCGCCTGTCTCAATGGTAGACATGGGTTAGCGGTGCATTTTTGCTCAAGCCCCGCGGGAGCAGTGCTCAATTGCGGGGAAAATCCTCGACCTCCGCTGCTTGCCCCCGCGGTTTTCCACTAAACGTCTCGTGAGAGCGACGCTCAACCACAAGAGCGCCAGGTACTTGCCGTGAAGGGAAGACTGCGCGTACTTTCCACGTAACACGTGGGAGCAGGGCTCAACCACGTGCGCCTGGTACTTGTCGCGCCGCAGCGGAGACCAAGTCGCAGGAGGAAGTCGTGACGAAAGCAGCGAACGTAGATCTTCATTGCACGGGCGCTGCTCTGCGACTCATCCGCTCCAGCACCAAGACATTGCGGCCGGAACGCTTTGCAGCGCAGTTCCGTGTGGCCGCAGTAGTGCAATGCTGCCACACTTCCCTGCTTTGTAGCCATCCCTATCCTTTCGGACATCTATGGCTAATCTGAAAATAGAAAGAAAAACATAGGTCAGAAATGACAATAGCCGTTCGGCGCGCTTTTGGCATTGTTTACCGCAATTTTCATGCAAGTATTGGCGTATCGCCTATTGTAGCATATCTCTCGGGCGCTTGTACGTAGCCGTGGGATCCGGCTCGTACAAATTTAAATTTAATATTATGTCATTATTTGACGTATTTATTTTTGAAAAGAAATTTTGAGCTAAGTTTCTAAATTTCTCTTTGAGGAGCGGTAATTTTAATGCAGCGTGTAGATCTGCGATTCTAACATACATTGGCGCGCACAGTATTCTACGGAGGCACGCATTTTGAACTATTTGCAACTTATTTAAGTGCGCATGCGCCGCTATTCCCCAACTTGGGCAGGCGTAGTCCATAATGGGCCTAATCATGGCTTTATATATAATCAGAGCATTCACTTTGGACAGTTTGCTTCGCTTATGTAATAAACTTCGCAACATGCCCAGGCGTTGCCAGGCTTTGCTAGAGACCGCGTCCGCGTGCTCGCGGAAAGTTAAAGCGCGATCCAGCGTGATGCCGAGGTACTTTGTGCTGGCGCGCCATTCAATGTTCGAATTGCATAGCGCGAGCGGCCGCGGTTGGTCGTATTTGTATCTGCGTGTGAAGAGCACTGCCGTGCTCTTTTCCACGTTGACTTTGATACGCCAGCGCTGCAGCCACTCCTGGATCTGTAACAAATGTAAATCCAAATATTTAACAAGCAAATCGATTCTTTTGGACGTGGCAATTACTGCCGTGTCGTCTGCGTACATGGCGAGTTCTGTTTGGATCGAGGTAGGTATATCGCGCACATACAGGCAGTAGAGCACAGGGGAGATGATGCTCCCCTGAGGCACGCCCGCCCGTATGCGGCGGGTAGTAGATTTCGCGTGCAGAACCGTCACTGGAAACGATCTGTTCGCGAGGAAGGAGTGTACTAAGCGTACAATATAGGAAGGGAAGTTGGCTTCGATGAGCTTGGCGAGGAGGCCGTCGTGCCAAACCTTATCAAAAGCGCTGGCGACGTCCAGGAAAACTCCGCCAGTGAATCGCCGCTCGTTAAAGTTGCGCCGAATTCTGTCAACTATGCGCACTAGCTGATGGGTGGTGCTGTGTTGCGCCCTAAAACCAAATTGTTCATTATTAATAAGGCCGTGCTTTTCGGTAAATTTTAAAATTCTCTTAAGGAGAATTTTCTCAAAGAGTTTGCCGAGAGTGTTAAGAAGACTAATTGGTCTGTACGACTGCTGCAAACTCTTATTCTTTCTTGGTTTAGGAAAGTTTAGCACGTGCGCGTGTCTCCATTGCGCCGGAAATAGCTGAAAGATTAATATTGCTTTAAACAAACACACGATATAGTTTATGGCACTTTGCGGGAGCCTTGTCAGAACTTCGTTTCTGATCCCGTCCGGTCCCGGAGCTTTTCCACTCCGTAGTGCTGCGATGGCGTCGGCTACTTCGGCGACGTCCGTTAGCTCCGGCTCGTCGGCGGGGGCGTGCAGGGCCGCTGCGACCGTGCAATGCACGCTCTCGGCGTGCTCCGCAGGCGGCTGCTCCTCAACCGACTGGAATTGCGATTCGAGGGAGTCAGCGAAAAGCTCCGCTTTCTCCTCGTTCGCCTCCACGTTGTCGCCGTTCGCGTTGCGCAGCGGCGGGACTGAAACAGAAGATTTTGTCAAAGTTCGCGTTAGCTGCCATAATGAACTATCCTCCGGCTTTAACTTTCTCAGTAGGTTTCCCCACTTCGAGTTTCTGTATTCAGTTAAGGCGTCGTCTACACGCCGCCTTAACTGATTCAGAGCAAGCTTGTCTGCCGGGTGTCGCGTGCGCTGCCATTCCCGTCGCGCCATGTTTTTGCGCTGAATCAGCGCTATTATTCTAGGTGGTAGCTCCGCTGCTCGCTGCTCGTTTCGCCCGGCGAAGGCTCCCGCATTCAGGCTATCTGTGATTGCCTCCGCAAGCTGTTTTGCCGCTGGCTCGATCTGCTGCGGGTCTGAGATGGGCTCTGCTTCCGGGAGACGTTTCTCCAGTTCCTTCTGAAATAGAGACCAATTAGTGCGTTTGCGGGCGGGAGAAAGCGCAGAAAAAGTTTGCGAATCGCTGCGCCCTATCTCGGCAATGACTGGGAGGTGGTCAGAGGAGAGCTCGCTGGCTGTTGTGAGGTGAATAGGGGTGCCAAGATCGCGGATGACGGCGATGTCCAAGACGTCCGGCCGTCCTTCGTTGGCGGGGAAGTGCGTGGGTTGCATCGGGCCTATCACCTCGTAGCCGTGCGTTTCCGCATAGTTTTTCAGCTGTCGGCCACGAGGCGTGGTGATGCGGGAATTCCAAGACGGGTGTTTCGCGTTGAAATCAACCGCCAGGAGGGTAGGGGAGCGGGCGAGCGGCTCCAGAAGAGAGTCGAGATCGCTCTGTTCTAGAGTCGCATTTTTCGCGCTTTTCGCGGGTGGGAGGTAGGCCGAGATGATGCGCAGCGGGCCCTTCTTCGTCCGGACCGCAACCGCCGTGGCCTCGATGTGCTGAAACTGCGGCAGACCTAATTCGTAATGCGCGATGTCGCGCCGTACTAAAACTGCCGTTCCGCCGCCCGGGTTTGCATTCGGGAGCCGTGCTGATCTATGTGACCTGTAACAAACGTAGCCAGGGAGAGAGAGGCGATGCTTAGGTTATAAATGCGTTTCGCCTAGCATCAGAATTGCTATATGATGCTTTGCGGCGAATGCGGCTAGCTCCGCCTGTTTGTTCCTGCTTACGATACTGTTGCAGTTCCAAAAGGCGAGCGTGAGGCGAGCTGGAGCTGCTGAAAGAGAGTTGGTAATATTATTGTTTATGATGGCCGTGTCAGCCATCACGGGGCGGAGGAGGCGGGGGCGGAAGCGGCCGCTCCCTCGATCGCTGCGCCGGACCGACCTGCGTGATCATGCGCGTGCTGAAGCAGCAGCTCCATGATCACCTGCAGCATCAGCCTTGGCCAGTCGCTCTGGGAGCGTCCGGTGATGCTGCGGGTTATGGCGCGGATCGTCATGAAGGGATCCACGTTGTTAAGGGCCAGATCCTCGGCGACGTCGTGCATAAACTTCTTCTGCTCTTCCAAGGTGTAGGAAGGCGGGAAGTTCAGCTCCTCGTCTCTTCTGTACCCGCGTCGTCTCGCGGGCGGCCTTTCCGGGGGTGGCGATGGAGGCCCTTGTTGCGTGGGTTGGGAGGGGCGGGTAGAGAGGCGGGGCGTCGTCGGCCACGGCGCGCGCGTACGTGCGCAGCTGGCGGCGTGGGCCGCGGCGGCGGCGCGCGCGGCGCGGCGTGCGCTGCGGAAGCGGCTGCGGCGGCGGCGATGGGCTGCGGCGGCGCGGCGCCGCTCTCTCCCGTGAGGGCGAGCGGGTCGACGCCGTCTCGGCGCTTGAGGCGCGGCGGCGCTCGATGTAGGCCCGGCGGGCCCGATCCTGCTGGCGGCGCTCCTCTCTGCGTCGCTGCGCCTCGTTCCCTCTGTAACAGCGGCGCTGGTACTCGGGGAAGCCCTTGTACCGTGCGCCGTGGTGGTCCGCGCTACAGTTAGCGCAGCGCCGCGACTCCACGGGCGGATTGTCCCCGAGGGGGCAGGCCGCCGTGTCGTGCGCAGCGCCGCACTTCCCGCAGCGCGGGTGGCGTGCGCAGTGCCGCTGCACATGACCGAAGTCAAGGCAATTACGGCACTGCACTGGACCTCTCGGCGGCCGATACCGCTCTACCGAGATCTTCAGGCCGCATAGCTCTCTCAGCGCGAGGATCCTGCGCTGGTCCAGCTCATCGGGCAGTGTCACGAGGACGAGCGGGATCGGTCGTCCTCTCCTCCCGTGTTTGCGGCTCGTCAGCCGCTCCGCCTTCTCCGCCTGAAAATTAAGACGCCCGAGGGCGGCGATTAGCGCTGGCGCGTCGGTTGTGAGCGGAACGCCGCGGATAATCACCCGAAGCTTCCGCGCATTCCCGATGGAATACGTATGGTATTCCATCGTGTGCGCACGCAGTAAGGAGACGGAGGTTGTATAATCCTCCATCGTGGCCGTGCGGAGGCGTACGGCTTCTCCGGTCGCTTCTGCAACGACCGGTTCGCCGCAAACCCCTCGCAGAGCCTCAAGGAGGGAAAATACATCCCCGCATCCGAACACGTGGATAGGGGGTGGGCGTCGCTGGCGGCGGACGAGCGTGAACCCGTCGTCGTCTTCTTGCTGTGCTGCTGCGGCGGCGTCCGGCGTCGAAGCCGCTCCTTGCGGCGGTGGCTGGCGTCGGCGGCGATGCGGTCGCCGATCGATGGGGAGCGGAAGGGCCGCTCCCATTGCTCGTCTTGCGAACAGAAGATGCGCGTAGGTCAAAACAAATTCTTTTTTTCTGACGGGGTGGCCATGCGCAGGCGCTTTGGCGACCCCGCGTGGTGACGTGCTCCGCGTCCGCGGCTGCCGCTTTCGCCCTCCGGAGGAGTTTGAAATGCGGCGCCCGGCGACGCAGCGCTCGACATCTTTTTACGGCCCGAAGGCCTCGCTCGGCTATGCTCTTTTAGTCCTAAAAAGGACTGTTGCTTCCTCGCTGTGCTCTCCTCAGGAACGTCCGTCCTCTTCGGCCAGACATTGCGCCTCTCAACTTTGTGCAGTTTTGTGAACGCACTAAAAGTGCAATGCGCGTTCACGCCACCGCGGTGTGACCATTCCTACCCTTACGGGCATCTATGGCCTATCCTGTAACATAAAAAAGAGAAACAAAGGTCAGAAATGACTTTAGCCTACCGGCGGGCGCATTGCGTGTGTTTTAATACTATGTTGTTTATGCTTCAGTCCCACTTCTCTGTTTCAGATTTCTCTTACTCCAGAAAGTGTTTCGGTCGCCTATACTTCGCCCTTTGATCGGGTTCGTATGAGGCGATCGCGGAAATCAAATCATTTTCCGAGTCAGCCGCTTTCTTAAAAAAGTTTTTAACTATATTTTTAATGTGAATTATTAGCAGTGGCATTGAAGTTTCGCGATGTAAAGTTTCTATACGAGCAAATCTAGGGGTGCAGAAGGCGGCCCTGAGACACTCGTTTTGAACTACTTGCAGTTTGTTCAAATATGAATTTGCTGCAATTGCCCAACTCGGGCATGCGTAGTCTATTTGCGGCCTAATTATTGGTTTATAAAGCGTGAGGCAGTTTGCCGTTGACAGTTTGCTCCGCTTGTGAAACAAGCTTCGCAATCTGCCTCGGGTCTGCCGCGCTTTCTGTCGCACGTTTTCTATGTGCATTGCAAATGTCAAAGAGCTGTCTAACGTTACTCCTAAATATTTGACATTTTTTGTCCAATTAATCGCGTCTCCGCATAGCGCGAGTGGCCTCGGCCGCGTGAATCTCAGTCTCCGTGTGAAGAGCACAGCTGCACTCTTACTCACATTGACTTTGACCCGCCACAGTTTCAGCCACTCCTGGATCTGTAACAAATGCTGATCCAAATACTTCTGGAGAAGCTCGATACTTCTGGACGTGGCTATTACAGCCGTATCGTCTGCATACAAGGCGAGCTCTGTGTGAGGGTGGGTGGGAATATCACGCACGTAAAGACTGAAGAGCGTAGGAGCAATCACGCTCCCTTGCGGCACTCCGGCCCTTACGGCGCGGCGGGTAGATTTTGCGTTCAGAAGCGTCACTTGAAACGTTCTGTCCGCGAGGTATGAATGGATTAGGTGTATTAGGTAAATCGGGAAATTCATGGATTGGAGTTTGTAGAGGAGGCCGACGTGCCAGACCTTATCAAAGGCGCTGGCAACATCGAGGAAAACTCCACCTGTGAATCGGCGCTCATTGAAGTTGCGTCTTATGCGGTCCGTGATTCGCACAAGCTGATGCGTTGTGCTATGCCCTGCGCGAAAGCCGAACTGCTCCTTATTTAGTAGTGCGTTCTCTGAAACAAATTTTAATATTATGTTTTGCATTAGTTTTTCACAAAGCTTCCCGACCGTGTTTAATAGGCTAATGGGCCTGTAAGACTCGGGCTTTTTAGGATTTTTTCCCTGCTTGTGAAAAGTTAAAATATGCGCATGTTTCCACTCTCTCGGGAAATGCTGAAACACAAATATAGCATTAAAGAGTGCGACCAAAAACACTATGGCTTGCTGCGGTAGCTGCTTCAGGACGCCGTTAGTGATGCCGTCAGGGCCGGGGGCTTTTCTGCTCTTCAGCTCCGAGATGGCCGCTTTTACTTCAGCCTCCGTTGCGAATCTCGGCTCGTCGGCTGGCGCGTGCAAGGCCGCCATTACCGTTTGTTGTACTTCGACAACGTGTGGTATTGGCGGCGCCTCCTGGACTGGCTGAAACTGAGTTTCTAAAACATTAGCTAGGAGTTCCGCTTTCTCTTTATTGGATTCCGCGAGTTCTCCTGTGCTGGTTTGAAGCGGCGGCACCGTTATCGGCTTCCTGGAAAGCATGCGAGTAACTCGCCACAATGAATTATCTTCAGGTTTGAGACCTGATAACAATTTAGCCCATTTCTGATTGCGGTAATCCGCCAATTCGATTTCTACTTTGCGTTTCAATCGATTTAGCTCCCGCTTATCAGCTGGGTGTCGCGTGCTCTGCCACAATCTGCGCGCCCTGTTTTTCCTGGAAATTAAATTTACAAGGTAAGGGGTTAGTGGTTGCTCCTTTTTTGAGGAACGCTGCTTCTCCGCTGCTGCGTTGAGGCTGTCAGTCACAGCTTCGGCGAATTTTTCTGCTCCAGTCTGTATCTGCTTCGGTCCTGACAGGGCAGATGCATCGGGTAAGCGCTGCTGCAGCTCCGTCTGGAATTTCTTCCAGTCCGTGCGCCTCCTCTGCGTCGTGGGTGCAGCCGTCAGAGTTAGGCCGCCGCGCCTCATATCTGCCATCACTGGGAAATGATCAGAGGAGAGTTCTTGAATGGTAGTTAATGTGGGAGGGTAGTGGAGTTTCTTGCAGAGCGCAATATCTAAAACATCGGGCTTGCAATTCGTTTTATAGGGATAGTAGGTGGGCGTATTAGGTGCGTATATCTCGCAGCCGTTTGCATCGGCAGTTGCTTTCAGCTTACGGCCGCGGGGGCAGGTAATGCGGGAGCTCCATGCCGTGTGTTTGGCATTAAAATCGCCAGCCACAAGTGTTGGTGTTGTGTTAGCCTCTACTAGTTTTGCAATGTCTGCAGCTAGTAAGGCGCACGTATCCGGGGAGCGATCAGGACGCGCGTAGACAGATATAAGACGCAGCGGCTCTCGCTCCGTCTGAACGACAACAGCAGTGGCCTCGGCGTGCTGCAGCTGCGGAAGAGCTGTAACATAATGATTTATGCTGCGTCTAATTAAGATGGCGGTTCCGCCTCCTCTGTTGGCGGCTGTCGTATTCCCTGCTTGCGCCGCCCTGTCGTTTCTGTAGCAGAAGAATCCTGGAATATTTAAAGAGAGATGTGGGTTAAGCCATGTCTCCCCCAACATCATTACAGATATATTATGCCGAGCGAGAAAGCTGTGGAGCTCTGACTGCTTCTCTCGCGAGCAGATGCCGTTGCAGTTCCAAAATGCAACGGTGCCGCAATTCCTATAAAAAATGGAGCTAGCCATTATTTAGGGGTGGGAGGGATTTGGTGCGGGTGAGGACGAGCGTTCTTCCCCCGTTGCTTCCGCCTCTGCGGTGTCGTGTGCATGCTCAAGCAATATTGTTATTACACACTTGAGCATGATCGACGCCCACTCGGTCGGATTGCATCCGGTGACGTTTCGCATAATCGCTTGCATCACCCTGTCGGGGGCGATCCCGTTTCGGGCGAGATCGTCCACCGTCTGATGTAGCACGCGCTTCTGCTCGCTCAGGGAGGAGGGAACAGGGACGCTCGCCGCCGTCCGCCTGCTGCGCTCAAGGTGCGCGGCGCGCTCCTCTCGCGCCACGTCGGCGGCCGTTGGCTGGCGCTCCCGGGTGGGGCGGGGGCGTTGGTCCAGGGCGTCGGCGTACGACCGCTCCTGGCGTCGCTGCTTCTGCTGCGCTCGTTTGCGTTCGCGTCTGGGCGAACGCTGAGGCCGCGGTGGCGGCGTGGGCGTAGGGCTGCGGCGGCGCGAAGGCTCGCGCTCCCGCGAGGGAGAGCGCGACGCCTCCGACTGCGTGTCGGCCGCTCTTCTCTGCTGTATGCGGGCGCGTCGCTGGCGGTCCCGCTGCTGCCTCTCCTGCCGCTGCTGCTGAGCCTTGCTTCCCCTGAAACAACGGCGCTTGTACTCGGGGCAACCCTTGTACTTCGCGCCATGGCGTTCGCCGCTGCAATTAGCGCATTTGCGCTCTTCTACTGCTGGGTTTTCACCCAGCGGGCACTGCGCGGCGTCATGCATTTCCCCGCACTTCTTGCAGCGCGTGCGCCGCTTGCAATTTCGTGCCACGTGCCCGAAATCCAGGCAATTGTGGCACTGCGTGGGCCCGCGCGGCGGGCGATACACCTCCACGTGCACGCGGAGCCCACGTATGCTCTTTACCTCGCGGAGTGCCCGGTGGCGCTCCGTGTCCTGCAGCGTGGCAATGATGAGAGGCAGCCGTTTGCCCCTTCTCCCCGGCCGCTGGCTGACGAGCCTCTCGAGTTTCTGCGCCTGAAAACCGATAATTTCTAGATTATCATACAGGCCTTGTAGCGAGAGTTCTAGAGGTATGCCCCTCAGGACATACCTCAGCACTCTCGCGTTTCCCGTGGAGTACGTGTGGTACTCCACGTCTCTCCCGTCCAGGGCGGCGAGAACATCCCGATGCGCCCCGAGGGACTCGCACCGGATTCTGACGGCGTCGCCGGCCACCTCCGCGGTGATTTCGGCGTCGCCGCAGGCCGATCTCAAGCCCTCGAGGAGCCCGAAAATGTCCGCCACCCCGTACAGAAAGATAGGGGGTGGGCGTCGGCGTCGTTGGACGAGCATAAACCCGTCTTCGTCCTCTTCTTCTCCTGCGCTGGCGGCGGCGGCGTCTGCTGGAGGTGGCGTCGTGGCTGCAGCGTGTGGCGCGGCGAGGTGGCCGGCATTTCTCCGCCCTCGGTTTTCCTCCTGGAAGCAGGAGAATTACCGCAAATACGGTCAGTTGAAGGGGAGCCAAGGCGTCGCTTCGCTCCCCTAGCACTGCCTCTTCCCGCGGTTCTACCGCGCTCGCCGCTCTCGTCCCCGTGTGGGGTGAAGAACGACCGCGCGGGAGACGACGCGGGCGTCGACATTGCTTTTGTGCCCTAGAAGGGCGGCTACGCTTTTGCTCAAAGCCCTGAAAAGGACTATTTGTTTCTTGTTGGCCGGAGCTCTTCCAAGACGCGTCCGCTCCCCGCGATGGTCACGGACCGAATCTCAGACATTGCGCCACTTCTCAACTTTGTGCAGTTTTGTGAACGCACTAAAAGTGCAATGCGCGTTCACGCCACCGCGGTGTGACCATTCCTACCCTTACGGGCATCTATGGCCTATCCTGTAACATAAAAAAGAGAAACAAAGGTCAGAAACGACTTTAGCCTACCGGCGCGCGCATTGCGTATGTTTTAATACTGTGTTATTTATGCTTCAGTCCCACTTCTCTGTTTCAGATTTCTCTTACTCCAGAAAGTGTTTCGGTCTCTTATACTTCGCCCTTTGATCGGGTTCGTATAAGGCGACCGCGGAAATCAAATCATTTTCCGAGTCAGCCGCTTTCTCAAAAAAGTTTTTAACTATATTTTTAATGTGAGTTATTAGCAGTGGCATTGAAGTTTCGCGATGTAAAGTTTCTATACGAGCAAATCTAGGGGCGCAGAGGGCGGCCCTGAGACACTCGTTTTGAACTACTTGCAGTTTGTTCAAATATGAATTTGCTGCAATTGCCCAACTCGGGCATGCGTAGTCTATTTGCGGCCTAATTATTGCTTTATAAAGCGTGAGGCAATTTGCCGTTGACAGTTTGCTCCGCTTGTGAAACAAGCTTCGCAATCTGCCTCGGGTCTGCCGCGCTTTCTGTCGCACATTTTCTATGTGCATTGCAAATGTCAAGGAGCTGTCTAACGTTACTCCTAAATATTTGACATTTTTTGTCCAATTAATCGCGTCTCCGCATAGCGCGAGTGGCCTCGGCCGCGCGAATCTCAGTCTCCGTGTGAAGAGCACAGCTGCACTCTTACTCACATTGACTTTGACCTGCCACAGTTTCAACCACTCCTGGATCTGTAACAAATGCTGATCCAAATACTTCTGGAGAAGCTCGATACTTCTGGACGTGGCTATTACAGCCGTATCGTCTGCATACAAGGCGAGCTCTGTGTGAGTGTGGGTGGGAATATCACGCACGTAAAGACTGAAGAGCGTAGGAGCAATCACGCTCCCCTGCGGCACTCCGGCCCGTACGGCGCGGCGGGTAGATTTGGCATTCAGAAGCGTCACTTGAAACGTTCTGTCTGCCAGGTATGAATGGATAAGGTGTATTAGGTACATAGGAAAGTTCATGGATTGGAGTTTGTAGAGGAGGCCGACGTGCCAGACCTTATCAAAGGCGCTGGCAACATCGAGGAAAACTCCACCTGTGAATCGGCGCTCATTTAAGTTGCGTCTTATGCGGTCCGTGATTCGCACAAGCTGATGCGTTGTGCTATGCCCTGCGCGAAAGCCGAACTGCTCCTTATTTAATAGTGCGTTTTCTGAAACAAATTTTAATATTCTGTTTTGCATTAGTTTTTCACAAAGCTTCCCGACCGTGTTTAATAGGCTAACGGGCCTGTAAGACTCGGGCTTTTTAGGATTTTTTCCCTGCTTGTGAAAAGTTAAAATATGCGCATGTTTCCACTGACTCGGGAAATGCTGAAACACAAATATAGCATTAAAGAGTGCGACCAAAAACACTATGGCTTGCTGCGGTAGCTGCTTCGGGACGTCGTTAGTGATGCCGTCGGGGCCGGGGGCTTTTCTGCTCTTCAGCTCCGAGATGGCCGCTTTTACTTTAGCCTCCGTTGCGAAACTCGGTTCGTCGGCTGGCGCGTGCAAGGCCGCCATCACCGTTTGTTGTACTTCGACAACGTGCGGTATCGGCGGCGCCTCCTGGACCGGCTGAAACTGAGTTTCTAAAACATTAGCTAGGAGTACCGCTTTCTCTTTATTGGATTCCGCGAGTTCTCCTGTGCTTGTTTGAAGCGGCGGCACCGTTATCGGCTTCCTGGAAAGCATGCGAGTAACTCGCCACAATGAATTATCTTCAGGTTTGAGACCTGATAACAATTTAGCCCATTTCTGATTGCGGTAATCCGCCAATTCGATTTCAACTTTGCGTTTCAATCGATCAGACATTGCGGTGCTACGCGCCCGGTGTTATATACTCTCCTGCCTGGGTGCTCGGGAGGGGGAGGTGCGCTGTGATTGGCGGAGAGGTCTCCCTGATTGGCTGGCGGTCTGGGCCAACATAGGCGCCGCGCCAGACGTCCCCGTGGTCGGACGGTGTTGAACAGACCCCTGACTTGTGGATTCTGTTCCAGTTCAATGGTAAACTGAATATTTGGGTCATACCGATTGAAACATCCCAACAGAGAATTAATAGCAACATGTGGCAAGATGATGAGCGCATCATCAACATACCGCACGTATGAGTTCAAAAACTATTTGTTGAAGGACATGTTCAAGTTTACGCATCACCAATTATGCAAAAATTATGCTTAATGAACCACCGATTGATGTGCCCGTGATTTGGCGGTACATTTTGCTATTATAAGTAAACTATTTATTGTACAGAATTACTCGAACAACTATCATGAGTTGGGCTCGTGGAATACGAATTTTGTGAGTTAATCGACAAAAATCCTCCATCGCTTCAAAAATTACACAGTGAGGGATTGAAGGGTACATCAAGTGACACCAAAAATATCAGGGTTCATCTAGACTACTGAATTCACTAATTAATTCAAAACAGTTTCTTTATCGCATAAACATAATCTTCTGGAAACGAAGGCTCTAGTACTTGATTCAAAAATGTCGACAAAAAATAATTAATTGTTCCAACAGAGGGCACTACTGGCCACATAGGAAGGTCATGCTTCTGGCCCACCGCGTCACCCTGACAAACCTGTATGCGATGGCTATATTTGAAGAAGTAGGGTACATATGATTGAATTCTTTAAAGAAATGTAGGAGCTATTTTTGGAATTATTTTTGACATATCTTGAGTAAATCGTGTATTACTTTCGAATAACTGTAGAAGACTTTTTAGTTGAAATTTGAAACTATCAGAAAAATGAGCCTCTACCTTACTCCCATAATTATTTCTCATGATCACGGCATAAGCTCCATATTTGTCTCATTGAATAATTTTTAGATTCGGGTGTTGCTGTAGAAACTTTTCAGTACTTAACAAATTCTGCAAAATGTCTCGTTCTTTACATTTGTCTTTTATTGGACTTCGAACCAAATAAGTTTATTGGATACTGAAGAACGCATTACATTGTGAACTCATTCAGGAATTTTCAATATGTTAGATTCAAAATCCTTAATGAAATCAAAGACAGCTTTTTATTATTTTCTTTAATTAGAAGGGGAAAGTTCTTTCCTAGTTTTAGGGTCTCAACAACCTTTTGTGGAATATTTAAATCAATTAAATCTTAAAATTGTTTATATCCAGTTACGTTCACAGACTGGAGATTTCTGTTACAATAGTTGATGATTTCTTCAATTTTTTAAACTTTAAAAATTAAAACAATATAGACAAGGCTCCGACATTGTCTCATAAAATTTATCCAATACATTTAGGTTCATAAAAAATGATAAATTCAACTCGATATGATTCAATTGTAGTCGTTAACTTTTGGGGAGGACAAATTTTTCAGATTTATGCAACTTACAGGTATTGAATTGATGTGACTTAACGTACTTAAATGTTTCTTACTGAAATTGATATGATTGAAGGATAGTTTAGGATCTAAAAACTTAAGAATTACACGCGACCTTTTAATAGTAGTAAGTAGTTTCTTATAAATTGTACAAAGCCGTTATATTATTGTGTCGTCATCGGGTGCGAGTGAAACACAGACACGGAGTTATGTACAGATTTATTTACAAGTTTTTCTATAAATAATTACACTCCTGAAACTCTAGCAATGCACTCTCAGCACTGCACATCCCTGAGGCATACCCGCCTCACCCGGACGCAGACCCCAGCGGCTAACTTGGCGCCGCTCCTGGTCTCTCATCCCGTGGCGAACAGCCACACCTCGCAGCCGAAGCTAGCGATAACCCCTGGCGGGTGACAAGTGCCTTCCGCACCGCGATTCGGTTCAAAATCGAATGACCCAGCCGTCTCACGAGGGACCTCCCAAGAGGCGGCGTCATATCATAACCGAACCATGGACCTGGTTGCAATATGGAACCCAGCTGCCCAGCGGCTGTTCTCACCTATCATGTCTCTCTGCGTCCTCCCACACACCCAGCCCGACCCCTCGGGGAGGCCTCGGCTTTGGTGGCCTTCCACTTGGCTCCAAAGGACTGCCCCCGCCCTCTCGCTGGCCTCCCGACACGTGGGGTCCAGAGGGCACATTGGCATGATGTTACATTATGCCCGGAGAGGATTATAACTGAGAATAGTCAAATAATAAGGAATGAAATATGCTAATTGAAGTATCTTGTATCTTGAAGATATCGTTTTTTGCAGCTTCGTTGCATAATTTTGCAACCTCTCTGCTGCTAACAGTTGAAATGCATGAAAATCTAACCAATATTTCCTTGTCACTTGCTAAGCGTTTAAAGTGCAAATTGGGATGCGGAAAAGTACTACAGTATAATAATACGTAAATGTGTATTACCTTGCCCCGGATTATTTAGTCACATTCTGTTCGTCAGGCTGAAGTTGGAACAGGAGATTGTGAAATACGGGTTTTGAGTACCAAGTTTGTATTAAGTCCCACGTTTCAACCCACCCCCCCCTAAAATGTGTATAAGCTAATAAACATCCCAAAAATGTTTGATGTACTCGTATTCGTGCAATTTATTTGTGTTATGTTTGTGTCAACAGATATTAACATGTTCCATGTATCCGTGTGTTTAGTAGAATCGTTGTTTCATTGTATACTCAAATGGTTTCATGTGTTTTGTATAAATACATGAAAATACTTAAATGTGTGTTTTTGTAATATCCTAAATATTATATACTAACTACTTTGGTTCTAGGCATCTTTAATGTATGGGATGTACTTATATTGTGTTCAATGTTGTTAATGTTCTTGTATTATTCTTATCTTATATTGTTCATTACAACTATAAATATTGCATGATTTAGTAGTTTGGTAATTTGGTTAATTTTCTTCTATTGCAGATGACAAAATTATACTAATAAATCTTATTTCACTTCATGTCTAGCATGACCTAATTTCCTGGTAGCCATTTAGCAGATGTGACCTATTGGTAGCATTCCTTTGAAAATAATCCATAAACTAGCAACTTCGAATTTTCCCTTCACGAACTAGGATAATAAGAAAGAAAAGTTCAAATATTATTTTACCTGAATTTCTTTGTGCCAAAATATATTTCAAATCTGTGACAACCTGTTAGTAGAAATGTTGATGAGCTTTAATATTGCTGTGGATGTAGTTCCGACATAGCGTTAATTTGCAATGTTATTTTTATTGGTGTTCGATTCAAGGGTTCTACATTAAAAGGGAAGTATTTTAAAAACTCATGTTTAGATATTGTTGCGCTTTTTTAGTATTTCAGTTGTGTGCGAAAATCGTCAGATAATCATTTCGCTCTTTCTGTATCGTAAACATATTTTCGCTTACAAATGACCTTGTTTTATATTACTTGTTACTTTTTGGAATGTCAGATTTTAATGGCTTATTATCTTATTGGTACAGGGAAGGAGTCGAAGGAGGCTGATATCCAACAGCATGTAAATAACATACACTTCCTCTTAAAGACAGATGCAGATGAGTGTTTTATTGGTCCTTCTTTCTTGATTTCTTCTCATCCAGATAATGGGATCAACAGCCCTAAGCATGTTGGTTTCTTTGCTCTTTACTCCAGGTGTAGTGGATTTTGGCTAATGAACTGTGCGTTTGGAGAACATGTAGAAAGGGCTGGCTGGAGCATGCAGCACGGTGCTGTGGCCTGCAAGTGCATTCTCCGTGCTGGCTGGTGCGAAGGTGGGCTTCATGTTTTCTTGCCTTGCAGGCTCCCTCACCCTTGCTGCCCAAGATCGGAGACCCTGAGATGATGCTGGAAGATTCGTTGGATGGGGGGCCTCCTTCTGTTGGATCGGGTGATATTCCCACCCCTGTCTCCATGGCCACACCCATCTCCAAGAAGGTTAGAGTTGATGTTCACTGTCTTTGCTGAGGCAGTTCATGAAATTTAACTCCTCACGCCTCTGCTGTGTTTGTGTAGAAGACATCTGGCAAGAAGCTGGTGACTGGCTACATATTGTATTCAAGCGATGTCCGTCGAACTGTAGCGGCCAACCATCCAGACTCGAGCTTTGGAGAAATAAGCCGGATAGTTGGGAATGAGGTGAGTGATATTCTTGTATTTTTATTTGCTGCCTAAAACATTGAGAAAATGTTGTAATTATAAAATACAAGAGAATTTTTTACATTATTGTAGTATGGTATGCTTTAATAATAAAAACACTATGTTAGATCGTTTTTTGTTTGCTGTATTATTCATCTCGTTCACGTGTATAGAACGCATTTACTACTTTGTATACCATGGACGAAACTTTGTATGGTGGAATGAATAATAATTTTATTTCAAAGCCTAGTTTATAGCCAAAAGCTGTTAAATTAAATTGAGAAAAGTTTGCGAGCACGAATCTGAGTTCCAACGAGAAGGAAAACAGCCTCTTCGTAAGATATAACACGCGGTTCATTTTGGGACTAATGACCTTACCAGTTGGCGCGCCCGGAAACCCAAAGTAGGCATGTTTGCAGTCGCGCCAGAATGAATGCAGGAGAGTTCGCGTTTAAGTCACTCGTTAGTTTTAGAAACTTGAACATGGAGGAAGGCAAAGACCCAAAAATATATTTTTTGTTACTGTAATTACCAAACGTTTGGGAAACACGAAGCAAGACGTATTTGATTTAAAATGTTTATATTTATTAAATATTTGATTATGATAATACTGTAATAAATGAAAGACCCGCGGTTCGCTTAGTACATATTGGCTTAACTAATTTGTATGGATCCTGTATTAATCGTAAGTTTAAATAGTACCAACCATAGATTGACCAATCCGTAGGCATGGGAAAACAAACTGGTATGAGGCCTCCCTGCCAAAGCAAAAATCCCTTTTGCACATTATGTTCTCTTTGAGTTTCATATGAGGAGGAGTAGTAGAAGTGTATATATCATTCTACCTACCTAGGAAGTCCAAGAATTCCCGCCCTGACCGACTTCACATACGCACAGAAACATTTAAGTGGTGTCATTTTTAGGTTTAATGTCAAAGTCATTTCGTTGTGGAAGTTCCCGGGTTTGAAATTCACGGCGTATTACCTGGACGAAGGGACGGTTCTTGCGCGTTTCGTGAGAGCAAAGAAGTTTGTTCCAAATGATTCTACATTAAATTGAACAAACAGCCAATTAGTTGTATGACACTTAAGTATGCATACAATATCAATTAAACTGGACTAAACATGTCGAAATTTTTAAAGTGTACATTGTGTTTTGTACGACTATCGCTTAATGCTAGATAAATTCCACGATAACAATTTACCGAAAGTATTAATTTTCACGAAAAATCAAGATATTCTGGTGATTCTCTGGAAAGAACGAAACTTAAGGGATATATAGTTTTGTTTCTATCCTTTTCGTCAAAAACGAAATAATTCGAGTAATTCTAAAGAATACTTATACCATGAAGTTGATTTGAAGCATGGAAGAGACTATTGTTGATGTAGGGTAGGAGCAACCTTCGCCCATGAGGTGGGAGGTTCTCGCTGCAATGTGTATGCTATTTAGTGCATTTTCATGTAGCATGTTTAAGTGTGAATGATTACATGTTAGATAGTTTTAGACGTTTATTGGTGTTTATAGCATGTCTAGAAAGTGGAAAGAAGGAATAAAAACTCCACTGCCGAAGTTAAGGGAAATAGAAGGGGCTGGAATAAGTGTTTTTGCTAAGCAACCACCATTACGATGATACCTTGCAACTTCATCGGGAGGCGAATTTCAGCGCCTTGTGGCTGCGCAACCCCCACGGTTCATTCACTGCCTCTCATGCGGAACTGCACGGGGAGTGCGTTTTCTCCATGTTCTTTGCCAGTCTTGTTCGCCGAGAAGGGAAAGGCACCAAGAATGGTTTTCGTAATCACATGAATAAGCTACTGATAGCTTCAGGATTTTATCTGAATTCTATTGCAATGTGCTGCTTGGGCTTGGAAGAATCAGATAATTCCTTACATGTAAGTCTTACACTTTACTGGTTTGTCTACATTACGCATTACGTTGACAATGTTCAAGGAGTTCGACCTTCTGTTTCAATGCATCGCTTAAATGTATTTTGCCCAAACGTTCCAGTATACCTGGCGATGACTCGGCCTTATAACACACTCCGTTCATTACAATTCGCTCGGTAAATGAGAGGTGATGTGCAGACCCCGCAAGAGAAAATCAAATATCTGATCAGACGAGCAAGATGGCCAAGCGACGGACTCTTCTCTCCTTATACAGAAATTTGGAATTCACCTTTAAGGAATTGCTCCTTTTGGAGAGAAATGGGACGGCGCAGAGACCTGGGAGACCATATTTACCCTAATGACAAAGAGTAATCTTTTAGAAGTAATGCTCATTTAAAAAATTCCATACACATATACATATTTAAATGGGATGGAAGCTCATACTGTTGTTGAAGACACGTAACCCCTTCCATGGCCACCAAATAACAGTGCTACCAAATTAATGGTTTTGGATTGATTTGGTTAAGGCACCACCACCGAAAGAAAGTCACAAGCTTGTCGGCAAAGTCGGGCGGAATCATTGCCAACACGTTCTATTTTTTCGTATACATACGAATACAGGGCATTGCAGTGCCTCTCACCGGGAGGTTCTGGGTTCGAGTCCCGACCGTGGATGAGACTTCTAACGGCCAGCTGCTCTGTTAGTTTCCGTGGTTATTTCGATCAATACCAGGTAAATGTCGGAGCAATACCTTACCAAACGGGCCACGGACCACGCGTGATCGTTCCTTCTATTCCTGTCCTATCCTTACATACACATATGCACTACCACACTGGCCGGTCGGGAGCTTGTCCCGGCTGGGGTGGTATCTCGCCGGTTTGACTGACTGATTTAGCTTCACGTCAATTAACATATTCACAACAAAATACTTATTTGAAAAACAATAATAGCGAAAATTAAACGAGGACCATAGAAATCGAAATCAACCATGATTTTAAACACGAACCTATATATGTGTGTCTATAAGAGCTCCCATTTTTTATTTAACTCACGTTTTATGGTCACTTACGTCAGAAAGTATATACACTGATTTGTAAGGTGTGTGTAATTTGTGTGTGAAATTTATAAAGTAATAATTTGATTATTTGAAAAAGGTTCTATAAAGAATAAAATTACTATTTAATTCATAATGTACTTTTAATATATTTCGCTATCAATTATCACAATATTCAGGGGCGGATCCAGAGACGAATTTGAGTGTGACCGTACTTGTCATTAAATCCTCTCTTAATGGGGACAGAAAATACACAGGTAAGTTGACAACCACACATAGAGAAATACAACAGAGAAAATAACTCTGTTGATTAAATAATGATGACAAAGAATCTTCTTGGGGGGGCGATCATATGTATTGAATCAATAATTAAAAAAAATTATGTAAGAACAAAAATAATATAATTTATTTTCAGTGGCTCCTGACAGTAATATACTCATTATTTTAGGCATGTATGTCCCTCTAATAAAATCCTAAATTCAACCTTTCTCTTGTTTCCTTATTTTATTAGTTTATGATAATTATAATCATAATAGTGATCACCTTTTACTACAATATCATGATATTTAAACCATTAATAATTTCTCTGTACAGTTACTTTTTTTTACTATTGCACCTGCAACATTATTACAATCATGATGCCAACTAATACTAATATTACAAATTCACATTAAGAAAATATATCTTTTGTCATAATTCCAGGTACAAATATCACATAATTTTTAACGTGATCCCGTGTTTTTTCTTTAACTTGCCCTTGTCATGATATTGTAGGTTTTCCTATGACCTTCACATATACATTATTACGGGCTTTAGACAAATTAACTATAAAGTTATCATTATCTCCCCACTAATAGAATTATATCCTACTATACAATGTTATCCAGATACTTATGAATTCTGGTTGTTTGCCTGAGGCTGCTTCCTCGTCGTGATGCGTTAGAGGCGTACGTCGCCGTACGTGTTGGAAGCGTCCCACACGCCAAGCTATCTACGCTCACTCGCAATACATGAACGAAACCACGTGGCCTCCAGAATGCCTTAACTGATATTCAGCAACACTAATAACATGTCTTGCATCTAGATGAGTTTACACTACTGTCTTGACATCACACCATGCAATGTCACTGGTGCAGTCGCAGCCTAATTCACCACTCGCCACCGATACCAATTCTCCTCAGTTTTCTGCTTTTCTCCACCTTAAATTATCCCTTTCACGATTGGTCCATCGCCATATCATTATGTTTATCTCTTAACAATCCTGATAGTACCACTATCTTACTCGATTCCACCAGATTACTACGTTCATGTCGTATCCACTTCACGCAACATCTTCACACTCCTTGCCAGCCAAGCCTTCACTGCCCCCTCCAAAGACCGTCAAAACGACCGTGTCGCCTGTCAAAAACAGTTGACGCGTCAAAGACCCGTTCGGCCGTCAGTCGTTCGAGGCATCCCATCGTTTCTCGCGCCAAGCCTGGCCTCCCGCTCTCTCTCTCTCTCTCTCTCTCTCTCTCTCTCTCTCTCTCTCTCTCTCTCTCTCTCTCTCTCTCTCTGTCTCTGAGTGTGTCTCTGTGTCTGTATGTGCGTGTGTGTGTGTGTGAGCACAAAGATAATATAAATTATAAGGAAGGTAAATTATATATCATAGAATGCTTTTAACAAAATTAAAATAATTAGTTTAATATTAATGAATATTTTTAATTTTAAACTATAAAGTAGTCTGAATTCTACGATTTTAACAAATTATAAGCTGCAAAACGACAGATGAAAGTATTATATTTTTCATTCTGTGATACAGATGTCAATAGGAAGAATTAAAAATAAAAACGCATGATATCTATTTAAAATTGAACATTCGCTTACATACAAACATTACTGCCCAAGACTGAAGAAAGGCGAAATGATTTTACTAAATGTGTTTCAAGCCTCTTCTACTTTTTTTATTAGATTTTTCTCTTTTCTTATTCTTTTTAGATATTTTCTTTCTCTTCTTAAGTACTTATTAACCGCGCCACCTTGAGGAGAATGTAAGCGATCCATGCCCCATTCTTTTGTTTCGAGGACACTGTACTTGCGCGAAATGTCACTGCGACCCACGAACAATCGCTTGACACTTATTGAGAGACCATACTCCGTCAACACTGTTGCCGGTTGTAAGCTTGCACTACATGGAAGTCGCCGTAGCACCGCTTGTAAGCCTGTTACGGAGTAAGAAAGAGATGTGTCACATGCCCTTGGAAAACAGTTGAAGACATTTTCCGTACCTACCACTGGTCTAAAATACAGCGACAATCAGGATTCCCATTCATAGCTAAAAGGCTAAGGAGAAAACACGCGGTTATTTTTTCGATAAATTTAAGACTTGTCTACAATTTTTCTTGTGTTTCTCTGTTTTTTTTATTTCCTGAACTTTTACCAGATAAATTTTTATCTCTATGCCTTTAAGGGGTATGTCCCTCCTCGATCCATCCGTCACAGCGATAGTACCACTAACAACAGCTTGAGTTAAGCATCTGACTTTGTTTAAAAAACAAACAAATATAGTGTCACATTTTTTTTGGTTTTAAGACATTTTAAAAACAGAAGAATATTTTATTGATAATTTTTGGCGATGTTTTAGGTCTTTAAAATCCACACCTTCGTTATTATATTTATCGGTCACATGCGTCTTTAACCCTTGTTAACATGCAATCCGATAAGTTCGTTATGTGCACTTGTACCTACCTGTAGGTTAAGATATTTAAAATCCTTAGCAACGGGTTTTAACATCCTTAGTAACCTATATGAACAACCACCCATTCATCGCAAGTCAACATTATTACGAAAAAATCACATGGTAATTTACAAGACGAATAGTAATCAAAGAAACGCATTATTTTTGGGAATGTTCATTATTAATCACGATTAATTGTACAGTGAAAAATAAATATTTGGTAAATTAGCATTATTTTGTCTTTATAAAAGGAATAAGTGTAAATTACCTTACCAAGTTCTTAAAGTAAGCAAGCATTACATCCTCTGTAATCACGGCTACGTGATTTTGTAATTGCCAAGTTTTAAATTCTTCGTATGCCTTCTCGTATCGTGCTTTAGATTTTTAAAGGATTAAATCTCGCGTGGCTTCCGCAGCTGCATCCAAAATTTCTTAAGGTGCAGACGAATTTTCAGCGTCCATCTTCCTCGCGCCACGATATACAAGTGTATTGTTGAAATAGATATATCGAAAGCAATACCCAACAAAATCGATTATCGTGCCGCAACAACAGAATTTCATATCGCAGTAATGTCGTAAATTTTCTAAAAAAAAATTGAGGTTCTATGGTGACCGATAAAACGCTGAATATACCACGAAATGTTACAATGTTATTACTGCCTCGTCCAAATTAGAAATCTCGGCTCCGCTACGCTCCGCCTCGATTTTTAACTTTTGGCATCGGCAGTAATAACAGTCATAACATTTGTAGGTATGTTAATAGCTATTCCCCATCCCAGAGATACTACTTATTTACCCGATTGTGAGTCGTATGTATATATATATATATATATATATATATATATATATATATATATATATGTATATGTATATGTATATATGTATATGTATATGTATATATGTATATGTATATGTATATATGTATATGTATATGTATATATGTATATGTATATGTGTATATGTATATATGTATATGTGTATGTGTATATGTATATATGTATATGTGTATATGTATGTATATGTATATCTGTATATATATCTATATATTGTAACACCCCCAGTCGTCTCGTGAGAGAACGCCCGGTAAGCGGCCCTTTGTAGCTCAGTCGGTGATGGAAGGAATCGTTAAACAGATACTGGTAACATGAAAGAAACACTTTGATCACTGGTAAAAATCACTTTTATTCCTGGGCAAAATAATTTAAAATGCCCCAGGGAAGTTACACTTGTAAATAGAATAAGAAATCTGAAAATTAGGTGGAAAGAAAAGAAGATGAAAAGTTAGTATTCAGAGTAAAGCTTAAAAATTAGGAAGACTTATAATTAACATTACAATGGCAAAATACAAAAGTTACAAATCGATGCGCCATAGCGCGGCGCCGCATTACAAAACTTTACACGGGACGAATGCCCATTGAAAAATACTGCCTGGAAAGGGTCTCTGCGCGCCTGGGGAGGGCGCGGCGCGGGCGAGGAAACGGCTGCCGTCCTTCGGAAGAATTCAGCGGAGGTCGGTGGCCTCTCGGGCCACCAGCTGGCGGTCGGGTCGTGACGTCACCACAGGGGCGGCGACGCGTGGCTGCGTTGACGGCGTCTAGTAGTGTTGTCTGGTTGAACGCGGGGTCGGCCAGGAGTCACTCTCGATTTCAAGAGCGTAGTAACCAATCACGGGTTCTTCTGATACTCGTGATTCACAATTACAACTTTGGAAAGTCTAGAAATCCTGCAGACACACATTCGCCTCACTTTGCAACTGATTCCCGCTTCAGAGAATTTTCTCTGCCCACTCTACTCAGCCCTTTTACAATAGCCCACACCGAAGTTTTTTCTAAGTCCATCAGAGGCGCACTTGCCTCTGATCGGTGAATAGCTCTCCCCTCCAGAGAAGTTTCTCTCCCGACTGCCCTGCCTTGAATGCCTCCGGCTCCGTCTGATGCTCTGGCCCTTCTGCTATTCTCTCACTCGAAATTGTATTAGGTCAACTTTTACCCCCGCTCGTTTTCTCGTATGTTCCAGCTCCTTATGATAGTCGCGTCGCTATTGGCCAAAGGTAGTTGCGCATTACACTATTTCCAACCAATCGCGACGGGGAAGCCACGGAAGTTTCAACTCTTTGCGTCACTGTGAGCGTCCAGAATTTTCCTATTCCTTCTAGAACACCGGTCATGCTTGCACAAGACAGGCGTTGTCCGTGAAAGAATTTATCGCTCTGGGATTCCCTGGATATAAGCGAGCGTTCTAGAAATCCTGCAGCTGGTCATGCGAACACGTGCCTCTCAGTGAATCTTTCGACGACTGACCCTTGTAACGACTTTCTTAATGTGCCGGGGGCGCAAACGGGTGTCGCGATAAGCGAGGTTGCACGTGCAACGCTGTCTGTTCATTTCCCAACTGCCCTCAGCCTTATGAAATTTTGTATGAGGAAATCGGTATCGCTACAATATATATATATATATATATATATATATATATATATATATATATATAATCTGTATATATTTGTGTGTGTGTTCCCAAATCACGTTGGGATAATAGGGAATTGCTGACATGGCAGCAATGTTCGCCACAGAGTAATCCGAGGTAGACATCCTCACAGCCTCAACAAACGATACCAAGCTGTTTATCAAAAGTATTATCTGCATGGCAAACAGAGTGGCAGAACTCAGACTTTAAACTCACGATAATCAAGGTTTCCGCAAAGCCTTGGTCTTTTTCATCTCGTGGGTCAAGACGCGAGGAGATAATTCTGACACGCCTTCGGATTGGTCACTGTCATTTCTCCGCTGACATCTACCTCTCCGCGGTGACCCACCCCCTACTTCCGTTAGTTGCGATACGGATCTTGCGAAGGAGCATGTTCTCCTGCACTGCTCTAAGGTACGAGCTAGCCGGCGAAGGCTTCACTTTGCTAGCTCTTTAGCACAGGTACTTGCAAAAAAATATTCTCTCTGCAAGTTTTTTAGCTTCTTACGAGAGTGACATTTACAGCTTTATCGGAGATATTACTTGGCTTATAATTGGAGATTTCAGTGTCTATCTGGCTCTTTTCAGCCAACCCTCTTAAATAATTGAACATGTTTATGTTCAGTTTTACTTATATTTTACCTTGAAAAAAAAAAGTTTTAGTCTGGCACTACTACAGTAGATATTGCTCTTAAAAAAATTGACACGGGCGCCAATGTCCTTAGCTTTTGAAGCTTTAACCTTCATCATCATCATCAGCAGCAGCAGCAAATATGGTGTAGTCATATTTTCGGGTATTGCTCATTTTTTGAAAATTAAACTGAATTTAAAACTACAAAAGATTTTTGCTTCAAATTCGGTTGTACAAACGTAGCTTTTTTAAAAAGGTCACGTACAAGATTTTGAAAAACCTAGTAGTTTTTGCGTATTTTGCGATTGAAATTTACAAAATAACGATTTCTCAAAAACTGCTCCAAATGTTTTCTTTTAATTTTCTCCACATTTTCTTACAGGGACTGTAAGAAATATGTCGTTAGTCTCATTTTCGGGTATTGCTTTTTTCCCCTTTTTTTCTTTTTTTTCTTCGAAAATTGCAAAAATATTCAAATGTTTTCGAAAATATTATTACATAAGCGTTACTAAGGGGCGAGAAGGTATTCTCGGATCTCGTTACGAAGGGGCGAGAAGGCGAGTTATGATGCGGCTCCGTAGGTTTTGATGAAATGTTGGTGGATAGTGTGAAGGACGATTAAGATAATGGTGTTGGTCTCATGTTCGTTGAATACCTTGATTATTTGAGAATTTAAAAGATGTCTTTCTTTTCGAAAACTTGAGTAATATTTACCTAATTTGGGGTGAAAATACGTGCTGTTTTAGCGCCATTAATTCTTTGTAAGTTTCGTGAGAAGTTAAAATTGGGAATGGGGATTTCGCTCATCCCTCTCCTCCGTGGATCCGCGCCTGCAATATTAGATCGTCATAATCACTTCATAAGTATCTGCGTTGAAATTCAGAAGACGTAGACAAAGTTGTAAACGATCTGTTTTAATTCTCTGGAACGTTGTTTATTTAATTATTTAATTACAAAATACGTAAACAGGCTGGACAATCCTGACAATGTTCACGATAAAACGATGATGTACATGTTTTTCAAATGTATTTATTACGCCAGAACGTCAAAGATAGAAACTGGTCACATATGGCTAACCATCAATTTACATATATTCCTAAATCTAAGTTAAAATATGATTTACATGTACACTCAATATTGTAGTAGGTATAATATACAATATCAAAATAAATTTGTTTGAGAACATTAAACTAATTCAACTTGGTCCTCTTTAACCTTCTCCGCTTTTTATGGTTATCCAAAAGTTAAATGACTTCTAAGTTAACATGTTTGTGCAATCGCATTTCATTTGCAGTTTGTGATGCTAATAGTTAAATTTTAGTACAGCTACATTTTTCACTTTTTTGGTAATATGCACATAACACATTTGCATTAGCAAAAATGCAGATCATTCCTAATTAGTTCCGAAAATTCTATCGCAACATCTTTCACAACTACATTTGATTCTTCCCCGGATTTCCTTAAAACTTCATTTTTATCTCCCCTAATTTGTGAAGAGATTAAAACTTCACAAACTGTCCAATTTGTATGCTAATCTAACATGTAAGGTGACTGTTTTGTATGTTTATGTGAATAAGGTGTTAATTTGAATAAGAGTAGGTTGTGTGTCACATTCATTGGAAAATGGGTATTTGCACACTTATGTAAGAACGTGAAAGTGCGAAGTGGAACATTACGTTCATTCATTCTCTAGCATTATTCAGAGATTTGTTTTCTCTATATTCACTTGACATTCTTAAACTTCAATACGTTCCGATGCAATACTGTTCGTAGGTATTCGCAAAATTTCGTTTTTACTAATACGATAATAATTCGACTAAATTGCAATCAAACTGTGGCGCGATTTACTTGGTAATTCAATTGTTTACTTAAAGATGCCAACATCAGTGTTGTCAACGTCTTTACAGAACATTATGTTGTATTAAGCAAAAATGCCTTTGGGTTTTGGTATTTAATCAGCGCCCCTTACATAGATCGATTTAGGAGACGATGGTTTAATTTCTGGCATTATCACTAAGATCAGAGCGCCAAAACATGAAAAAAGATCTTTTTGGAAAATTCTTTAAATATTCTTGTGGTATCCAAAAACAAATTTCAGTTCCCCGTCAGGAGACCGAGAAGCATCGAATGACATCTCATACGCCTCGATTGGTGCACGGGAAGTGGTCTAGACGCCAGTGACGGAATGGCAAATACACACATCTGCACGTCCGCACACTCGAGAGCTTTATTGAACTACTGTATAGTTACTATCCCCTTATTTGGTAAGTCTGTCAGAATTTCACACTGGATAAGATCAAAACCAGGTGCCTTTTTGCCATTAATATTCGTTCTCATTAACTAAGTTTTTAATAAATTAAATTTCTTCAAATTCACTATTTGTAATTTCTTCAGTGTCCACATCAGAATATATCTCATTAGTGTTGATTTCAGCTGAAAAATCTAAAAGGTCTTTTGGGAAGGTGTCTGCCTTCTGTTTGCTGCCTCGTGCCCTGAAATCATTTATTTTTCAAATGGGTGGAACTTGCGTGATTCGCCTTTTAAGTTTTGTTTTGCTACTTTCCATAGCAAATAGGCAAATGCTTTATTTGCAGTCAAATTTTTCATATAGGAAGTTAGTGACACATCTGTCAGTTTCTGAATTTCTCTCTTAAGAATTGGAGTTTTCTTATTAGTAGAAGTATTGTTTTATCATGTGGATCGCGAGTCCGTTGCCATCTTCTAGCACATCTTTTTTCTTTGCTTACTTTCGTGCTTTCCATAGGGTAGTTTTTCCTACAGTCCTCAAGGCAATTTGTTTCGTGTTATTCCATGCCGCTTTTTGGATTGTTCAGGTAAATCTCTCAGCTTCCATTTCCAACTGTTGTATAGACTTGAACTTAGTTCCTAGATTAATATTATTTTCCAGTTCAATTTTGAAGCTGTCCCAGACAGTTGTCTTGTTTATACTGGTCGTCCAATGTTCTTAATTTTTCTCTCACTAGATATGAAAATCACAGCAGAGTGATCAGGGCTCGGATCAAAATTTTCTTCAATATCAACATTTGGGGACACCTTCCTTGATGTAAAGAAGTCTAAAATATCGAGTGTTTTATTGTGGTCGGAAGACCAAAACGTAGGTATGCTGTTAAGTGAAAAGCGCATTCTCTCTCATTTAGATGACACTCCTCACAATGATCAATTGTTTTTTTTTTATCAGAATAGCACTGCCGCCTCTTACTTATATGAATGTGCTGTCTGATATACTGTAACCACACGATCCGTGTGGTTGCCATGACTCACCTGATTATCTAGTTACGGCGATCCAGCGTTGCCCCGACTGTTCAGCTCTTAGAAGGGAGGCATGCGTGATACGGCTTATTCTCGTTCTAGTACTGCATTGAAACACATGGTATTTTCAACGGTAGATTTACTATCCCCTTCTCATGAGGTGAAACGTGCCGTTAGAATTACTTCTTAAAACTAGAAAACTAGAATAAAAACTTCTTACTACTAACTTATCTTGAATTCGGCCATACATGCAAGAGTTCATCCTTCGAAGCAGGGCGACGCCGTTCCCGGCGATCACGACTCTGGTTACGAGAGCGGCGGCCCTTCGCCCTGGTGCTTTGCGCGGTGCTGTCAGGCGGCGGCAGCGTCTCACCTCACTCCTTTCCCCACCAGCAAGGCGGTCGGGGCGGCAAACGCCATGGTTGCGTTTCGGGGCTCGCTGCAGCGAGATTCGCGTTTCGGCCCGTCGTCAGTTCTAGGCTCGAGGTCGGGCACCCACTGTCATTGTCCGTGGCGTACGTCCTTGAGTTAGCGACCCCAGAGGCGGCCCGCGATGTGGCGATGATGCATTCGGACGGGGGCGATGAGGTAACGCATTCACTGGCGTCCCCCAGAAGCCAAAGATACTCGCCCTCGTCCCTACCTCGGAAAAGCACTTCTGCTCGCTGACGTCTCCTCTATCGGAATGACTGAGCTTGTGTCTTGCATCTACCTTCTCAGATTCGTGGGGTCACGGGGCCCTCCCCCGCTTCGTTTTTCGCGAATGGCGAGCCGCGTCACTCAGTTTCTTCCGCCCAATCCCGCCGTCTTCGATGACCGTTTGAGCCTCGCCAAATTCCGTTGAAACTCAAACGTCACACGAGTTCCAAGAACAGCAGCTGAATTGCCGGGTCATGAGACAGCAGCGTCCGTATTTCCCGGTGAGTCAGCGGATGCGTTCAAGGCGCGCTTCTGTGTCGAGAAGCAGCTGCATGCCTCCGCGCCGACGCTGCCTACACCATCGCAGGTGGCAAAAGATGCACATTTCCAGGCCTTCTTACACAGAAACGTTACATTGAATAAAAATGTTGAAATACGCTTCGCAACATGACGCGTGCGACCGTCCCATTACAACACACCATATCCGTTTAGTTTAAGGTACGTCTGTTCTATAGAACGAGTTTGAGATCATACAAACATCAATATTTTGAGATGTGACAAAAATTCTAAGTTTTAGTTGTTTTTTTGTGTGTAAACTGTTTGCTTTCTATGTAGCAAGTACTATGTCCCTTTGTTTCTTCTTTTAATCCCATGTGATGCCGTGCGAAGGTTATTGCCTTCCAGCTGATCAAGCCTTTGTGATATTTTATCCATCATTCTCATTATGCTTTGAAGCATGTCCATCATGGTAATTTGTTCACGTTGCATTATGCGAGTTCATCTCTGATTGTTGTACTTCACATTCTTTGGCTGTTTGTGCATACGTTTTACATTCAACAACTTTTAGAAGTGAAGACTTTTGATTGTATGTTATTCTTTATTTGGGACGATTTGTTAATTAGATTATTTTCTGTAGTTCTTTAGCAACTATACATCCTCTGTAGTTCGCGGGGTGAGCTTTATTGAAATTTACACCCAGAGGATCGCTCTTTTTCGCCTTGCAATCGATGGTTTTTAATGATTCCCCGCGCACTTTACGCAGGCACGTTTACGGTTGCAGAATTTCTGGACGTGTTCAAACATCTGACACTTCTTGAATTGTGGTATGAGGTTGCGTCTCCGAGCTTGAATAGTGGCCTTCATGTCACAGGGAATCTATTTTAAAAATTCTTTTCATATTTTCTGGATTTTCAAATGTCATGAACAAGGGTAAAGGAACAGTTTTAGCCCCACTGTTCACCTTAGTTGTTTTGTAATATTTACACACTGACGATCTTAAAATTATGTTTCAGTACCTCTTTGATTTCTGCCTCTGTGCATGTAAAACACAGACCCTTTACCATGTCTCTTATTGGCCTGTTTTGTTTGTTCTCGTCAGTATGCCATTCCATATCCATTTTTTAAAAGTATTCAGTCATTTCCATGTATTCTGATTCCACTGTGAATTTAATTTGATTCTTCAGCATAACTTTCGGTTTAAGATGTGAACTCCTCATATTCTGAAAGATTTTATTGTAGCATTTCACACCGCTCAGTATTATTGGTGGTGGTTTTGTCGTTTCTAGTCTCGGGATTCTAGACAACCCTATTTTCTTCCAAGGTTTTTTTTCGGTGAACTTGGTTGCGTTGTGCGTTCTTTATTTTCAGCAATATATTGCTGCCATACATTTCATAATAACTTTTCTGTATTTATTTGTAGTTCGTCTTCTATTCAGGCGTTCTTCTGATATTCGTGCCATTCTCTTTTTGCTTGCGTTTGTTTCCATCGGTGGTCCCAAGAGTAGCTATGGATATATTCGGCCGCCTCCAGCAGAATCCCGATTGCTGGAGTAAGCAGAATGTCAACCAGTTTGCCAGTTTCTGAAGGGCAAATGTTTGCGACTTCTTATCCTCCGTCATATTGTTCGGATGCTGTCTCTCGGCACTGTAGCTCGTACCTTGGGCAAAGGTTTCTTTTCCATGTTGGCTCCTCTAGATCCGCTGTGTTTTGTCAAAGCAGGGCTACCACGGACAATCACGGGCGAGGCGAGGCTATTTCACACCTAGCATCTGTTTTCCGCTTCATTTGCCCCTGGGCTTGGTGAGGACCAGTGTCCAATAGAGCTCTTCCCTGATGGTGAAAAGTGCTACCTCTCCCTAAACCCTTAGCCCCGACGAAGTACTTGATAAAAATACGAAGTGACAATATAGGAAATAGAAACAAAGAAGGAAACGGAAAAAAGGAAACGTCAGTAGATAATAATTAAGAGAACTAAGTAAAATTGATCCAAATGTGTAAATTTGTCAATGCTGTTGCAAAAATGTCCAAGAGCATTAACGACAGCAGCGGGTAGGCGATTCCAGTGATCAACGAATCTGTTCGACAGTAAAACCTTGTATGACTTGCGCAAAAATATATTTGTTCAATTTGTAATTGTGACCATGAAGCTGGAAGTTGTCATTTTGGAGGGAGAAATCGAAACCTGGGTAATTGTTGTGGCTGTTTAGTTTTTTGTATGTTGCAATGAGATCTCCCAGCAAAATTCTGTTATTATCAGTTGACAGGTGCGGCGTCTCAGGTCTCTCGGGGTATGACAGGTGTCAAAGGGCAGGAATTTCGAGGATATCCTCGGTACACGATTTAGGAGAGTAGGTCCTGGGTGAAATATGGCGCCCAGACGCAGTGACCAGATTCAATTATTGGCCTAATTTAGGTAGTGTAGATGCTGCGGAACAGTTGAGGCGTCTGGTGCATGAAGGCTCTGTTAACCAGATAGGCTCTGTTGGCTTTTTCGTCTCGTATTTAAAGTGTGTGCTCCACTTCAGATCTTGTGAGATCATGATTCCCAGGTCAGATTGAATTGCAATGTGAGGAATATATTGGTTCTGATAACGTTTACGCGGGTTATTTTTTCCTCGTATGAAGAACAATACTACAGTGCATGAGGGTGAGTAGTCAGTTCCTTGACTATAGAGATAGCCTCTCAAAATCTTGAATATGAGCACGTAGTATGTCGTAGCATATCGTAGCATTTCACATCGTCAGAACACCACTCATTGGTCATCAAGTTACAAAGATGAATTATATAGAGTAGAACAAGGATTGGGCCCCAGCGGAACACCGCTTATGACAGGCTTTACGGAGGAGAAGACAATCATCAGTTCTCACTCGGATTTTACTGTTTTCTAGAAAAGCAGTGCTCCAATGTAGGAGGTTACCTCGTAAACACAAGTGCTCGAGCTTGACATAAGCTTTCCATGTGGGACTCGATTGAAAGCTTTCTCGAAATCACTGTAAATGAGATCAACTGGTAAGCCGTCGTTTCGCAATTTGGTCCAGTCGCTCAAACATTTCTGTTGGTTGGAACAGACGGATCTGTCTGAACGTTGATGCAAAGATGCTCTTGCAGAAATAAGATATTCAGTCAGCATCATTTTAACGAAGGAGAGTTAAATGATATAGGGCGATTTAACTATTGTGTTCAATAAATGAGGTAATTATTGTACACATGCGCGGCGGCGATGGTGAAACGGTTAGCGTACCGGACTGTTGTACCCAAGTTGGCGGGTTCAAACCTGATCGAAGCCGTGGATTTTTGAGGGCGAAAAAAATCCTTCGTACGCCTTCCTTCGGAGGGGAAGTAAAGCCGGCTGTCCCATGCCAGTAGATTTACTTGCATGTAAAAGATCCTCAAGCCTAAGCCTCTGAGCTAAATTCAAATCGCCAGTTTCTCGCCCAAGAAATACCTCCTTTCTCTGCTAGTTGGTGAAAGGAGCGACGCGAAATTTGCGTGGTCAGACGGAAGAGCGGGCCTGATGGCCCGAGTCTCGCCACGTAAAATAAGGCATTGATTCAATTCAATTCAATCCTTGTTTTATCCTTAATGAAAGAATTATAGATCCGAATGAGATCAAAAAAGATTAAATTCTGATAAGAAAAATGATAATTTTTAAAAAAATCAGAATTGATCAGAAAATGAAATTCAAATCAGATTTTTATAGCAACTTCATTGGAATACTGTTTTACATTAGCAGTTTACAGAAACTCATCTAGGACTAGTTTCACCAACCAGCATCATGTTCGTAGTTGATCCGAGTTTCGTGATCCTGATTCGCGGAGTCAACGCCGACTTGATCGCTGTGCGTTTCACCAACGTTTTGAGACTTTGAAGTTAATCCGGATCCCATTATTCCCCAGCAGTCGTGAAAATGCGCGGTTGGCAACAATTTTGTAATGTATTTTGGGTATTCTCGCGCTCAGCTGTAGAAACCTAGTTGTTTTGATTTTATTTCTTTCCGTTTTTGTGAGGTGTTAGTTTGCGTGTGGTTGTTTTCTTGTTCGGTCATGGATTGAACGGAGGTTGGAAAGAATGCTTTGAGGGCGCCCAATTTCCTTATAAGAGAATTATTCCACAGCTTAATGAGAAATGGTTGTTCCAACGATTCAAAATAATCGCTTCTTTTGCGAATTACTCGTGGTCTTCATATGTCTCCCTACAATATATCTTCAATGACTTCATCACGGAAACTCAACTCCATTTTTACGACGAAAATTAACCTAACAAGAACAAAAATTCACAGTATCACAACACTAAAAAAAGTATTTAATAAAACTATCACACGCTACTTGCAATACAGATATCACAAAAATCAGATAAAAATACGGGAAAATATCGCCTCTAATAGACTAAAACTACATTTAAATTTTACTCCCCCTAACCGAGAATTCTAACCTACAATTGTATTAACCCTACTTTTATTTACAATACTCTCTTAAAAATACATTTGCTCATCAAATATTACTCGCAATCGTACTAGTTAGCAAATTCTTCTAAACTGAATCTATGGCCAACTATAGGTATTTACTTAAAAAATACGGAAAACTGAAATAGTGAGACGAGCAGTTGCTGCGACCATGTTGAGAAATAACTCCTGATTCGCCGGTCAGCGACGGATCAATTTTCGAGTCAAATTTTGATTCGTTTAAAGTGCGTGGAGAAACGTACAACGAGATCAACTTAAGTTGACTCGGATTTAATCAGGATCATTTTCTTGACTCCGGTTGCTGAAATCGGTCCATAATAATTGTGTAAATCAGCACATTTTGTTTTTTTACTCATGATGACTTTATAGTACTATTATTTTTCTTTTAACTTTACCGAGATGTAATTAGCCGAAAACGTTACATTAAATGCTCTTTATTGATTTAAAGGATTATATTTTTCTAACAAGGAGAATGAATTGATGGAATTTTTTTTATTTGAAGAAAATAGATTGTACTGGGATCAGATAGAAAGTTGTATTGCTTTATACCGAATATTATTAATTTAATATTATTTGTTAGAAATGAATAATTTTCAGCCACACTGGTTCGATGGGAACGTGAGCTTTTCAAGATGAATAGTTAAACAAAATAGATCAGAATGGATATTTGAGGAGGGAGTAGCCTTTAAGCAGTGGACTGTGGGGGCATGCTGTGGTTTGTGCTTACTCCTCAATACCTCAATAGTTTATTAGATTAGAATGACAATTATGTTTGCTAGCGAACATTAATGCTTTGATGCATCTGAAATAATGCGTAATATTATATAGGCAGGAGCTATCATGTAGGGAGATACAAAAATGTAGAATTCATTTAAGATGCATACTTGAAACTGAGTTTTTACACAGTATAATGATTGACTAAACAGTAATAAATTGCAATCTAATTTAACCTAAGATATTGAATTGACGATCAGCTCAGTGCTAATAGTTATTGGCATTACTTGACTGAAATCGATGTTATGTGCGAGTTGAAAAACACCGTAGGAGTTATTAAAATGAGAATGAGTTTAATACTCGATGACGTGACTCATGTTAAAATGTACACTAAGAACACGACAAAAATAAAACTGATGTGGCATTGTTGAAAGAAATTGGTGATGACTATTAAACATAGAGCATCTTGACATGTAGAACATATTGAAACAGAAGAACAAAAATTCATCGATTTAGGAGCCTGTGTCTGTGTGTAATCTTTCTTTAGCCTAAGAATGATCCTGATGTAATCAAAGCATAACATTCACCCGCTACTACTAACCTCATTGGCTGATTGCTCCAGGCTCTACCTTAAAGGCAGTGGCGTCTGCAGCAGGGACGCACTAGGGACACTGCCCCCTCCACCTGAGATCAGTATTTCTCCTCCTGCATTGTTTAAAATAATCTCTGTGGTTGTTTTCGAATCGAACGCATCAGTAGCTTTCATACTCCCGCTTGTCCCGTAGAATGGTTTTCATTGGCTGCGGACACTCTCCTCTGTGTCCTAAACACGGCGTTGTTACGGAACGTACTGCCATAAAAATGGCCGCCAATGAGTGCTCAAATGGCATCGTAGGTTCGTCAAATGGCGTCTTATGGCGGCCCCCGCCCAGCAGCCCGACAAGGGAGGTAGCAACCTCATTGCTCGGTGCGACCTATTGATAGATTTTTAAACTTACAATATTCGTTTTGCTTGGCTTACGTCCAAGCCAGGCCATCTGCTGGTGTTCTGTTTAACTGATCTCTCCCTTAACAAGCATTCAGTGCAGTAGTGTTCAATCGGCATGGTCGGAATCATCTTTCCAATCCGTTGACACTGTGTGTGCTGTGTTCCGATCTTTGCGTCCAGGTCGACACATTCATTCGTGTTGTGAGATTGAAAATGGTTTCCCAGTCTGTAAAATGCCTGAAAACTGTCAATCTTGATTATAATGCAAGACTATGCATGAAGAGAATTGGACCGCCTCGGCCTGATATGAAAATTACACAATCTGATAGAAATGACAATCGTTCTTTTGTACGGAACTTTCACAGCGGTAAATGATCGTCTCAATTTTACGGAGCATTTAAGCTTGTGTTCTCTCTTTGTAAAATGTTCCAAAAATATCAGGAAAATTTCCAACAAAAGGTTGATCGCGTTTTACAGGACTATCCGTTCGTGAGCTAGGAAACTGAAATCTGAGCTATTTAAAAGGAGTGACTTGGGCTGTGCCGAAGGCCTTTTACCCCTTTTGAAAGTGTTAGTGAATATTAACTTATTGGATGTGTGGATCAGTCTATTAAAACTATTAAAAGTAATCTGTTCCACTCTAATGACAACTGTAGAATCAGAGAGAACTTTCTCCACTTTGAAAAGATTAGACATTTTTTAAGAAATACCGTGTCGGAAGAGAGATTGAATGCACTTTGTGTGTTATTAGTAGGAAAAGTTTTGTTACGAGCCTCAGTTAATTTTAAAGAATTAGTAATAGATAAATTTCCAGAATCTAAAAACAAGACTAAATTTCATTTATAGACCTGTGTTTAACCTGTCGTCCTGGGAGATAATTAGATTGTAAATATTACTTATGTGACTTAAACAATCCTAATATAGCAATTTTTCAAATGCCTAACTTTATTTGATCCTGTAACTTTGTGTGCCCACCCTGTTGTCTAATCCCAGAGCCGCCACTAGCTAAAGGTACACATATACACGAACTGTCAGAATCGTACGTGGCGACAGCGGTACCGCCTCGATAAGAATAAAGCCCTCATTTTCAACATTGACATACTCATCTAGTTTCACATTCGACACTCCTCATTGCAGACGCATCCGGAAGGGGTTCAACACTAGAATCGTTTATATCCGTGGTATGACAAGTTTTCTGTGTGTACTCGTCTTTCATGCGTGCATTCATTATTTGACGAAGACACCCGTGATCCATGATGTGCGTTCGGCACTGTTTAACGGCCAATAACAGATTTTCTTTAGTCACACGAGAAAACACACTTAACACCACTTTTTTTACCCGTATTTATGGGTTACCTCTTGTATGTGTTGTAAAACACGGTCCTACCTCATCATCCGCCATTAGAAAAGGCACGCACAAAAATTAAAAGTATTAAAAAATGCTACCACGATCTTGCCGCGCTAAGCGAAGAAAACTGACTATTGCTCACGGCGTCCAACGAACGCTGCATTTGGAACGTTTGTTTTAAGTCAACCGCCTATAAAACTGTCTGTGACAAATGGCGGGAGGATTCTTCGCCGCCATTACTCGACGCTTTCGCCGTTGGCGTATTTTAGAACTGTGGCCCTATTCAAAGTCTACAGTAACCGTTTCATGGATTCTACATTCGTTTTTCTTTCTTTTAACCCCTTTTTGTATTTTAAACTTGCATTTAAACCAGGAAATATGTAATTTCGACACGAACCATTTTCAAAAGTGTTTGTGTTTAAAGAGGTATAAGGATAATTCTATAATAAAAGTGCTAGAACAATATAAAATTGTATTCACTTTTTCAGAAAATCCTAGTTCATTCGTTTTATATTCTTACGCAAACTCGGCAAAAACTCAAAGAAATCTAATGGTTTATGAAGTGCAAAGTTATTGGGTATTTTTTTCAGTTCTTGTGGATTATTAAGGATACTTTAAGACTATGTTTCCGATGGAGAAGTGCCTCAAAATGTTGGTATATCACGTACAAGTGTTTCCCATCGTGCTAAGAAAACTTTTTATATTCAGTAAGAGCTTCCTGACAAATTATTCCATCAAACCATGTCATATTGCAGTTACAAGGAAATTATTGTATTAATGCTGCACTAGAAGAGTATTCATTGTATAAGAAAAACAAAGAATAGAAGCAGAAGAGAAGAAAATGGCTGAAGGAGACGCTTTCTTAAAACTGCAATCAGAAAGAAAAAATTAATAAATTAGGAAAAAGGATAAAACAGTTTGAAGAAGGAAAAGAAAAAAACTCGAACTGCAGAGCGCATGTATAAAATTGCAAATAAACAACTTATAGAAACTTCTCAAAACATTTTGGCAAATTTGGAATAGTGTATGCTGTGTTGAAAGGCTTAAGGGAAGTGAGAAAAGAAGTCTCGGAGCAAAAACAAATAATCTGTGGATCAAAGTAATTTTAAAAAATGTCAGTTTGTGGTGGGTTGGATCACGTCCCGACGGGATGAAGGGGGGGGGCTCTCAAGTATTCCTTTCTTTCACCGGGGATCTTTATCTTTTCCAATCGTTAATTCTCATTCTTTAAAAACATGTCTCTTTTCTTCTACCTCTTCCATTTCACTGACACCCCGCATGCTGAATAGCCAACCATGTGTTCGCCGTACATGTGTCGGAGGGAATGTGAGTCCTGGCGGTTGAGGGGCCTGTTTGTCTCCCGACTGCTCTCCTTGTGCAACGATCTGCTTTGAAGCTTTGGATACTTTATTTACGTATTGTGGGAACATTCCTTGTAGGTTTCAACACACTAGCTTTGCTGTCAGACTCTGGCAGTCCGGTGCTACCCCACTCCCAATCAATCGACTCGGACTAGGCCTTGTACTGAACTCCAGGGTGAGCGGGGGGATCCACGGCGGGGCAGCACAGTGCCCCCTATAACTCCGTATCAACTCTGACACCCCATTGGGTATTCCCTTGTGGACTCCATAGTAGATGGAGAGCATGGAGATGAATTAATTTTAAATCGATACTCAACCACCACCCGTGCCTCTTCTGCAAGGAAGAGACGATGTCATCGGAAAGCGATCGTCTTGAATAGATTTCTCATTACAGAAGAGGGAAATCCGAAGAAACTACTATTTCTTTTAATGTCTTGCGCCGAAGAAGACAAAACCTTAAAGAGCGTAAGCGCGGACCGTCTTGCGCGAGAAATTGAAAAGTCTTTCGGTAAACTGCAACCAGTCGTGCGACAAAGGAATGGTACCATTTTCTTTGAAGCGCGCACCGAGCAGATTGATTATATAATTAAAACCAAACATTGCCGGCCTCCGGGTAGAAGTGAGTAATCACTCTTCCCCTAACCTCTGTAAGGGAGTGGGCAATCATGATAATTTTGGGTCTGAGAGTGAGGACGAATTGCTATCCTTTAAGAGGGAAGGTGTCACCTACGTTTTCAGGATGAAGAGGAACGAGATCGGTAAAGAGATCCCCACTGCCTCTCTGATCCTGACGTTCAACCTCCCAGAAAGGAACATCTGCGGTTTTTACAATGTCGCGTGCGGGAGTATGTCCCGAACGCATTGCGCTGCTTTAAATGCCAAAGGTTCGCCCATACGCAACGACGCTGCATGGTCCTGTATGGTCAAGCGAGGCAGTTCAGAACACGGTGTAGAACCCTGCGCCACTGCTCTGCACTGTGCGAACTGTGAAGGAGACCATGCTTCAGACTAATAAATGCCCTACCCTTTTAAAGGAGACATTAAGAAGGTCCGACTGAACGAGGATTACTCTCCCGAGGCCAAACGCCGTTACGTGGCGAGAAACCCCGTAGATTTCTCTCTTTCTCCAGTGAAGAAGCCTGCGAAGGCAACATCGAACTGTCAAACCGAAACTTTGCCATCAATAAACGACGCAGCTTGTCAGGTCTCCTTTGAAAAATTGACTCAAGCCGCATACTCTACCGTTCCGTTGGCAATCATGCCCGAAATATCATAGTATATATCATGCAAAAATACCGAAATTCGGGAGCCAACGGAATTGAGTCAAAAACATATCCAGATCTGTTATCCTCAGGGGATCAGGATTCCCCTGCATCGCTGGCCGCCCTTTCTAGCAGTAGTAAGGACGACTGCCGTGGGCGAGGACCTGCCTGAGGGTGCTGAAAGCACTTTTCAGAAGATGAAGAAAAAGAAACCTTCGTAACTTTCAATCACGGTTCTCTCGTGGAATATAAACTGTTTCTGTTCCAATTTAGAAAAAAACTGTTAATAAACTCCCACCACAACTTCCTTTATATGCTTGAAGGAAACTCATCTTCCTCAACACTCCCTCTCCCTTCGCGGTTTTCGCACCGTCCGGTTCGACCAAGATAACGGGCTTCGCACTCATGACGGAGTGGTAGTATTTATCCCCGACTCCTTGCTTTCCAACTTACTCATCCGAACTGATCTCCAGACTGTGTGCGTACGGCTGAATTACTTTGTTTTGCTCACTTTGTGCAATATATAATATCTTCCACCCGCACAAACCATATCACAGAAACAATTTGAAGATGTAATCTCCCAGCTGCCCCAGCCTTTCCTTGTTGGAAACTTTAATGCCCACAATCCCGCTTAGGGTGGTACGAGGTCCTGCCCGAGAGGTACTATTCTTGAAAATATTATTGACCAGCACTTAATTCTGGGAATTAAACTTTTCCGTGGCTTCAAACACACTCGTCAATCGATCTGACGTTCTGTAGTCCACCTACATCTACCTTAGTGGACAGTTCTCGATGACTTACATGGGAGTGACCATTTTCCTATTCTAGTCCACTTTGATATTCATAAGTTAGACATACGAGAAAGTAAGACCGCTCCTTGTGTAAATAGTTCTTCTCTTTCTTGCCATTCCCTCCTAATGTAGAATGGCGAAAGGTCAAACAGATTGGAGGACTTTCCCCACCGTGTGACCCAGGACTCCTGATTAATGGAAATCTCGTCACTTCTCCAGAAGACGTAGTTGAAGAATTGGTATTTGAGAAAACCTCTTGCTCCTTCCACTACTGCCCTAGCTTCTTGAAAACTAAGATAAGAATGAAGAATGGCAGAGTGGACTTTTCAAGCATCCTGAAGGAAGATTATAACGTTCCTTTCTTCATGGATGCATTTTTGTCCGCCCTTGCCCATGGGAAAGATTCTGCTCCAGGACCACACAAGATACACAATCAAATGCTGAAACATCTACCGGAAAAGGAACGTCTTTCCCTCCGTATGTTTAACAAGATTGTATGGAGCATATATTTCCTAGGACTTAGCGCTAAGAAATTATCATCCCAATTCCTAAGAAGGAAAGTACATGACAAACCCACCGACATACCGCCCAATCTCGCTCAGAAGCTGGGTTTACAATATTTTAGAGTGAATAACGAACTCGCGTCTGGTCTGGCTCATGGAACTGAGAAACCCATCCCTTATACCCATCCAATGGGAGTTTCAAAAAGAACAGGTCAGCAATGGACTACCTTGTCACCCTTCCCACACATCTTCACTACTTTCGTGCACACTTCGTTAACACATAATAGCAATTTCCTTTAATATAGAGAAAGCACATGACACCACCTGGAGGTGGCATTCTTTGCACTATGCAATCTTGGAGGTTTTAGGGGCCGGGTGCCCCTTTCTTTAGTCAAGATACTACCGCGTCGGCCTTGGTGACAGTATCTGCCATTCACCAGTTACGAGATTGGGTCACTCAGAGATCAATTCAATTCTAGGTGCCACTGTTTACCATTGATACCAATAGTATGGCATCGACAATCTGAGAGCCAGTGAAAGCATCGCTCTTCATTGACGACTTCGGCATTTTTTGCTCCTCCAAAAGTATGCAAGTGATTGAGAGGCAGTTGCTTGTCCTCAACAAATAGCAGGAATGAAGTGATGAAACAGGATTCTCCACTTCGGAAACCAATTGCATGCAATTCTGCAGGATTTATCATCTCCATAACTTCCTTTCGTCGAATCCGCAACTTTCCTTGACTTGGCGGTCGACAAGAGTTTAACGTAGCGAAAGCATATTAGATCAGATTGGCTCAGTACAAAGTTTGAAATGATGGGAATAGAAATTACTATTTCATGGACCATATTAGAAATCTGCATGCTATAGACCTCTGAGCGACGGTTTCGACAGTTTAGATGACATCATTCAGAAAACAGGAAATGAGAATGGCCATCCTATTATTATTGGAGGCGACTTAAATATTCCTAGCTCAAACTGAGAAGGGAGCGTGAGCGAAGGGAAAGTCCAAATACTTGTGAATAATCGGGGACAGCGAATTAACACAGATAGTTCGGAGTGGTTCTTCTTGACTTAGGCGAAAATATTTCAAGGAAGGGCATCACGATAGGAACAAAAGTACGGCAATACAAGAGAGCAAATGTAGACGGGCTTCAAGGTTTTTTTAGGGAACAATACAATCGCTTTCTGTGAACCGAGGGAGGTATGGAAGAAATATGGGGAGCGTTCAAAGATATTATACTCGCAGCTTTGCAACGGTTTGTTCCTGCAAAATTTTAAAAAATAATCTGGACTCAGAATACTACAGTGCGAAAATTAGGAGAATGATGAGGGTAACGAGAAATGCATTCAATAACAGAAATCGCAGTAGAGAACATATTAATATTTTTCGAAATCGTTCGAAAGAATTGGAGCGAGAAAAGAAAATTGCTCAGGAAGCCTATTTAAAGAATATTCTAGATGGGAAGGGAAATAACTGGACAGGATTTTATAAATATGTTCGTAGAAGGAGAGGAAACAAAAAAGGATATCCCAGTTGTTCGTGAGAACGGAAACACGCTCATTACTAACGATCATGCAAAAGCTAATGCGTTTAATAAGTATTTCAGTTCAGTTTTCAAAAGCAATGCAAACCATTCATTAATTCAGGGGTCTTTGGTTACAAATCAGTTTAATATTGAAGTGAAAGTTCTGCTGAATTATGTAAAATCTATGAAAAATCAAGGGGTCCAGACGACATTTCTACGGACATAATTAAACTAGGAGGAGAGGCAATATTACTGTACCTAATTAGAATATTTCACGTATCCATGAACAATTCTAAAGTACCTGAAGATTGGAAATTAGCTTCTGTCGTACCAATTTTTAAAAGTGGTGGCATAGCTAATTATAGGCCGGTAAATCTTACATCAGTGGTCTGCAAACTTATGGAGTATCCGGTTGCCAGTTACATTAAGCAAGAATGGGAAATCAAAAAATGGCTCTATGATGGCCAACACGGCTTCAGGAGTGGTTATTCATGTGAAATTCAGGTAGCCACGCTATTTCAGGATCTATCAGATGAAATTGACGCGGGCGGGAGAGTAGAAGCAATAGTTATAGATTTTGCCAAAGATTTTGATATCGTTCCCCACAATCGGCTTGTACAGAAACTAATGAATTCAGGCATAGATTTCAGGGTGGTGGCGTGGATTAGCGAGTTTCTGCGAGACAGAAAACAGAAAGTCCGAATTGGCCATGAATTTTCTACCTGGGCAAGCGTTACGTCAGGAATACCGCAGGGGAGTGTCATTGGGCCTCTTCTATTTCTAGCTTTCGTCAATGATCTGCCAGCGCACTTAATATCAAATGTTCGGCTATTTGCAAACGATTGCATCATATATCGTTGTATGAATTCGAAAGACGAAGAAATGTTGCAACGGGATCTTCATGCGTTACATTGCTGGGTGGAAAATAATGGAATGACCATAAATAGCTCCAAAAGCAAATCCATCAATTTGGCAGGGGTCATAATTACAGAGAGACAAATTACCGTTTAAATACAGAAATTATTCCCATAGTTTCCTCATGCAAGTACCTAGGAATCCATTTCGACAGTAAATTAAGCTGGCAAAGTCACGTAGATTTTGTTGTAAGGAAAGCCTGGAGATCTTTCCACTTTGTAATGCGCACCTGAAAAATGAGTACGGCAAACGCGAACGAAATTGCTATTTATCGCTTGTTCGTCCGATAATGGAATATGGAACAATTTGTTGGGATTTGCAGCATCCCATTATCCAGTGTAAAAATGTAGGAAGAATTCAGCGTAGGGCAGCTAAATTTACTTTTAGGGACAAAATAAAGGTAAAATGGGATTCACTCGCAAATAGGCGATCAGAAGCAAGGCTCTGCGCTTTGTATGAAGCTTATAGCGGTCATCCAGCTTGGAAAGAAATTAATCGGCGGCTAAGTATTCCTACATACATCAGTAGGGGGATCACAGGCACAAAATAAATTTAAGAATGCAGAGAACAGATGTGGGAAAATTTTCTTTTACAAATCGAACGATAAAAGAATGGAATGCATTGCAAAACTTTGAACACTTCCCTCGTAGCGTTCAACAGTTTAGGAAATTAATTTAGGGTATTACTAAATAAATGAGGGACGTAACTGAGAATAGTAAGTTATACAAGTAGAGCGTTAGTAATATATTGTGAAGTGAGGTGTCGTGCAGTGTAGAACAGAGAAATAATGTAAGAAGTGATTAAATGGTCGTAGTGTAGTGAAGTGCAGTTGGAACAAAAATTCAGTGTGGATTTTGATTATAGATGTTTCTTTTTTTTAAGGTAATTTAAATGTTTTATGAATTAGTTTTTATATTATTATTAATGTTACTTTTATTATTATTGTATTTATTATTATCGTTGTTTAATCAGCTGTTTTTATTGTTTCTATTATTATTGTACTATTATTATTATATAATTTGCATGTTAGTTGTGTTTTCTTATTTATGTAATTAGCTGCCACCAGGTTATGCCCATTTGCAAATCAAATAAATTTATCTTATTCGTCTTCAAACTTGAAGAGCCGATGTGTGTAACAAGTGAACCTCTTTCGCACCCTTACTTGTAGATCATGGGGCGCATAACAATGTCTGGCGCCTATAAAGGACCATTATCCACCCTGTCTTAGATTATGGATGAATTGTTTATGGGTCAGCGTCTCCGTCGACCCTCCGGCCATTGAACACCATACACAATGCCGGTATACGGATCAGCGCAGGCGCCTACCGCACGAATCGCATTTAATGCCTCTTGGCCGAGGTTGGTGAACCATCCCTGAGCCGAAGGCAATATATTGTAATAGGCTCCTATAGTCCGAAAGTATCAGCTATAAATACTCCTTCACGCCAAGCCGTCCTTCACTCACATCACAGACATAGTACGACCGCAGACCATCTTTTAGACCATCAGACCACCTTACCCCATCTTTCCGTCTCCGTCTCTACATGCTTTTGCTTTACTCATTATAAAATTCCCAATTCCTGTGAACTCCTCTCCCGCCGAAGTCTTGTTCCCCCATGAAAACTTCTCCGGCCTAAAAAAGACCTGAGATTATCAAACATCCCCAAATCCTCAACTTCTCCCAGTACATTTCTGGCAGAATTTCAGGAGACAAATCCATGTATCCCTGCTGTAACGTCATATACACTGATGGTTCCTCCCAAAATGGTAAAGTATGATGTGCCTTCTACTGCCATAGTGCCACGCGGAGTCTACGTATGGACTCTTCCTGCAGCGTTTTTACTGCAGAGAAATATGCGCTTTTGGAGGCACTTAAGTTTGCTGAATCGATGACATTAAAGGAAGTAGTGATTTACAGTGATTCAAAAAGCTCGCTCGAATCCATCTCCTGCTTCTCTTGCGATCTCTGACAACGAACATCCAACGCCAAATTCATCAGTTATTGATGCGTCGTTATTATTTGATTGTTGTGTTTGATCCCTGGCCACCTTGGGATAATAGGGAACGAAATTGCTGAGCAGGCAGCAAAGCTTTCCACGAAGAAAATCGAGGTAGATATCCTCACAGACCCAACAAATGATACCAAGCAGTTTATCAAACGCTCTATTCTCAGTATATGGCAGTGTCAGAATTAAGATTTTCAGCTCATGAGAATCAAGGATTACTTAAAGCCTTGATCTTCGACTTCTCGTGGCTTTAGGCGCGAGGAGATTATTCTTTCACGTCTTCGGTTCCGTCGCAGCCATTTCTCCCCGTACCCCCCCCCCCTTACTTGCGATAATTACGAGATGGATTTTACCGTGGAACATACTTTCCTACTCTGTTCTAAGGTAAGAGTAGCTGCTGAAGGCATCACCTTGCTAGCTCGCTGGCAGAAGTACTTGGAAATTAATCTTCTCTCTTCAATCTCTTTAACTTTTTAGAGAGACTGGCATTTACAGCATTATATCAGAGATGATTATGCCAATTATTTTGTTTTTATTTGGAAATTTTAAAGTGTTTATCTGGCTCTTTTCTGCAAAACCCTTTTATAATTGAACACGTTCGTACTTTCACGTACATTTTACTTTGCATTTTAAAAAATGGTTTAGTTTGGCACTGCCATGGTACGTTCTGCTCTTAAAACAATTTGACACAGACACCAATGACAGCTGTTGAAATGCCCTTAATCATTATCAAAATAATAGGTTATTTTTGAGACCAGCATGAAAGAAAGGGAAACAGAAAGAATAATTACCTTATCGTTTTAAAACTAGTAGGTTATAACAACACATACTTTCTCGCATTGTTTCTAATTTTGAATTTTTTAAAATATTCAGTATGTTCAACGAAAAGGCGATTGCAGCATTCTATGAAGCGTTTCTTGTATAACCGTGTAAAGATTTAAAGAACCAATTTAGATTTTTTCAGAAAAGTTTTTTGGTAAATTGTATCAATTTTATGCAGAAATTACGCAAAAACGTCTCGTTTTTTCAAAAAAATTGTACCCTTTTCGAGAACTCATTTAACTTTTTCGCTGCGTAAGCAGAATAGAAAAAATATTGTAGTGTTGCGGGAAAAGATCAAATTTTCTACAGAAAAAAACTTATTTCAGGGTCCTGGTAACGAAAAAGTGGATAAACCCTGTCCCTATACATAATAAATTGTTTTAGCTTGTAGTCAGAATCCATGTTTTGTGGGTCCTTGATTCCAAAAAATCTCCTGACGGCAAAACGTCTGCCCCACTCTGAACAACGATAGCAGCTAAACCGTAAGCAGGATTTGATAATTCCCAATCGGCAGCAAAATTGATATTTTCCAATCAACCTGGCTGACTCGCGAACCCTTTAAATTGAAACCGATATTTTAATTATGCATGTTACTTTACATGTAGATCCTTAACATTTTCAAATACATGGGTCCAATTTTTTAATTCAATATTGTTGTTTGATAGCGTAAAGGAGCTTAAAAGAAATAATTTTCGTTAAAATCCCTGATTTTTCGAAAATTGCAAAAAGTCAACCTATTTTCAGCGTCTTCCTAAAAATAGAATTATGAAGACATTTTTATTTTTAATGAAATGTGTTTACCAGAAAAAAAGAATGTCAATTTTTGTCTTAAATTTTCAATCATCAATTCAAGTGTTCAATTTTTCGAAATTGTATTTTTTTCTGTAATTTTGCACGAAACATTCATGCTTTTAAAACCATTTCAAATACTTATTTTCTCAAAAAGTGCTCCAATTTTTGAAAATGATAATCTCCCTTTTTGGCGCACACTCTATTTGCGAAGATTGCAAACAAAAAATTAACATTTCAATATTAATGACAGATTTTGTTGTCACATGAAATATTTTCTAAAAACACTAGTTCTTTTAAAAAAAATGTAATGTACAAAAATATGAGTATTTTAGCGTAATTTTACAATTTTGAAATTGCTTATTTGAATATCTCGCCGTTGACGTTTGACGAGCTGTCAGCTTGATTCTTTTTTTTTTTTAATTCTCCTCATTCATGGACATGCAACCATTAGGCGACTTGTTTTATTTATGTAGCTTTTTAACAGTTAAAAACTGTGTGACGTACTACGGGGAGAAATGTGTTCTGTGAACGTTTCAAATTCTGGGATTCCTTCCCTACCCCATATAAATGTTGCATTCTGTATCCAGTGTAAAACGAGCGCTTGTTCTTCGATTTGTAATGAGTAGGGGGCGGATTTTGATGACATGAAACATTGCCGAAATGGTCAATAAAATGCTCTTATAATGCTTTAAAACTTCCTAAAAACAAAAAAAGTCATCTCATCTGACCAGTCAGGCAAGCTCCAAATTCCACAACTCCCTGACCGTCCGACGGCCCGATGTCTGTGACGCTACACAGGGGGGGGGGGGGGCTGCCGCATTGCAGAAAGGCGCTGTTTAGGAGTGGGCAGGCACGATCCCCGCTAGCCACGCAGGTGATGGAAATTGTGGCGTGCATTCTCATAGGAGCTTCGTCTCTATATGTTGTTTAATGTGTCTGTTTTGAAATTGTTTTATAGCCCTTTCCAAATGTAGGTGCAATTGGTCCATGCTCTACTATATCAAGATGTCATTATAATTGCTCTATAAGAAGGACTTACAATCACGTCATGGTTTATTCATTTGTTTTATTACAGATTTTTATAAATGGGCGTGTTGTGGATTTCTTTTCAGGTCTCAGGTGGATTGTACTGTAGAACTTTGTTAACCCGAATCATCTGAGGCAGGGGAGTATCCGAATTAACGGAAATCCGGGATATCCAGAGAATGAGGGGAAAACCACGAGAAAAGAACATGGACTTATAAAACGTATTTTTAACGGAGTTTAAAAATAATTATTATTGCCATGCTTTCATCTAAAACTCATTGTAATATTTATTTACATTGTACACAATACACATCAGTACAAACTAGTCCAGGCTGTTCCAACTCAGCTGGGCGGACACGCGGGCGTAGCCACCGCGGGCGCAGATTGCTGCAAACACTCGTTGCCGGCGCCTGACGAAAAGTAGCCCTTGGGCGAGAGTTGGCCTTGGCCTTTGGCGACAATTCGTCGCTAATAGCTGAAGCAGGGAGCGGTTAGGTTGAGGAGTGCAGGAAACACCGGGGCTCCTACTCGGAAAGAAACCTTAATGTTTAACAGGAAATGTACAATTCGATTCAATTCAAAAATATTTTATTAAATTAATTTTAGACATATCTTTTTCTTAACAAGTGAAGTAATATCTGGTATCTGTCCTTGGACTGTCGCTATTCGTAGTACACTCTACAATGTCTGGTCAAGTAGGTTCTTTCTTTGTTTTCTATTATTTTCATTGCAGAGAAAAGCTGCTCACAACAATATGTTGACCCAAACATAGATGCCTGCATTTTCTGAAGCTTGAGAAAGACTTCCAAATGATACCACTGCGACAAATTAGGTTATTAAAATATCTGTCTTTTAGAAGTATGGAGTTCGGCAAATCTTTTTTCTCCAACTGCATCGGCGATAAATAGCATCCGTTGAAACAGAAAAAGGGGTTGTGGCTTCTTCTGCCAGCCATCGCACTGATATTGCTTCCACGAAAAGCGAAGCGAAAGTGATAAGCTTCCCGCCCAGTTTTTTTTTTTTTTTTTTTTTTTTTTTTTTTTTTTTTTTTTTTTTTTTTTTTTTTTTTTTTTAACTTCAAAAACTGGCCCAGGTTAATGAGGTACTGCTGTACTATCTTTACCCTTGAAGTATATCACTGAACGAATTTTAATGTTTGGTTCTTACCATGAACCAAAATAATTGTTCCTGTAATTGTAGATATTCCAGTATTTATCGTTCATGGTCTTTTGTCAGTGTGTATTACAAACGTATTATGATTGAATAAATGAAACGGGCCCTCTTTGTCTTACATAATTAAAATTTTCACCCATACATTTTTTGAGTCCTTGGTTCCCCCTTTTTAATCTGACAATTTTGGGAAAATGTTATTATTACTAATTGACATGTTCCGTAGGATTACAGTAATTAAACAAATAAGTATCAAATATGCAAAATAAAACTTTGAAATAACCATCTACAAACGCCCATTCAAAAAGAAAATTGAACTTCAGACTTCTACCACTAACCAGAAGAAATATGCAATTGCTTAAAAATCCAATCCCTAGTAATGAGTTTAAGAGGGATTGCTGAAATGTGTTTATAAGGACATGAATTGCAGTATTATAATTTTACGTAACTTGTGAGGCAGGGAAGTACATGCTGGGTTGTAGCACCATTAATTTCTTTCTTCTTTAATAATCACTTATAGATTATTCAGTATAAAAGGTTTAAGACTTATTTGCATGAATAGAAAATAATCATATTTTTTTCATTTATTGTTATTCTGTGATGACATTGTATTCCATATGACATCTGCAAATGCATTTCATTCCTTTAAATTGTCATATGGCAAATATTTTGAAGAATTATGCAATTGTTTCAGTGGCGGAACTTACCATCTCATGAGAAACAGTCATGGGAAGAGAAAGCTGCAAAAGTTAATGAAGAGACTGCTGCGAAACAAGCGGAAGAAATGTGTCCAAGTCCTGCAGCACCTTCCACTCCGAACCCATCTCCTGCAAATAACACTGTGGACATAGTGTATGAATGTTGTTGGGATAATTGTGATTGGCAATTTGAAGATATTTCAGATTGTACTGAGCACTGTGTTAATGAAACTAATGGTCATGTGCAACAATATTTTGCATCTATAAATCAAAGTAAATATAGAAGCCTTCGGAATTATTATCAGAATTCATTAATATTGTAATAGCTTTACAAAGAAGTAATGGAATATAATTGCTTTTCCAGCTTCTGATTCTGAATATCAGTGCCAGTGGAGAGGTTGTATGCGAGTTAAAAAAGGGTCCTCTCCTTTTCCGAACTTGCAGCGCCTTACACGACATGTGAAGGAGCTACACATTCAGAAAGGGAATGGGCGTCACATTACTCCACATGAAAAGACTCGGTATGTTCTATAAACAATTTTTTATTGCCTTTGTTATTAAATAGAAAATATTGTCATTTTGCAATATTCTTTTGCAATATCATTTACTTGAAATTTTGAAATTGGAGATCTCTTGGGATCAGTCTCTGAATTTGACTGTAATTAAATTGCAAAGAATAGTGAACCTAAAGATTATAGTACAGTAATTTTGTAATTAAGAAAATATCTTCAGCAGTGATTAAATTATCTATGTAATGTAGATATTATTTTACCTTTTTAGAAGTATGCCAGAATTTCCCATTTCAAAAGTAAGATTTGAGTTTTTTTAAGCAAAGGAGAAAATTGACCTTTAAAAAAAAAATGATTACCTTCTTTAATAGTTTTCTAGTTCACAGTTATTTCAAATATAAACTTAATTTTCTAAGTAAATTGAATATTTCTTAAAACTTCAATGCAGTTAAGGTTAAAAAATGGGTTTCAAAAACATCATTTGACAACAACATAACCTTGACTGCATTGAAGTTAACAGTGCATCTTGAAAAAGCCTTCAAATGATGTACACAAAATTTTAAAAATCCATGCCCTACATATGTATTCCTAAATAATATATTGTGCAAATATGTGTTTGGTCTGTTTAGGAATTATGTGCCAGCACGCAGAGGTGCTGTGTGTTCAACTCGACCTTTGATTGCTGTCTCTTCTCAGGGCTTTCAAACGAGTAACAGTGAGTACCAAACAGCATGCTTTCCAAATAGCCATTCATGTTAGTATACTGTGCAAATTAACTTATTGTAATAATCTCTTCCTGTGCAATCCATGCAACCAATTAATCAATCTCATTTAATTTCACTATATACTGCTTGTCAACCTTTGGGGACAATATTTTTTTTAAACTTGTTTCATCTAATACTGTTTACAAAAAAACATGTGCAAATATTAGCAAGTATCATTTATCAAAAATGGAACCCTTCCAAAACCTATAAGCAAGAGCCTATAGGTTACATTACATCAACCTAGAACTGTAAATATTACTGGATGTGGGGCCCCCCTTTTTGTTGTTAAGAATTTAAACTTAAGCAGATCAAAGTGGATGTTTCCTCTGCCAATAGAACAACTCTAGACAAACTCAATGGGATAACTCCACAGTTTGCAAAAGTCCCTTGTGTTCTTTACGCTTCAATACTGTGTGCAATTTAAGCAATTCTTGAATTATATTAACAGGACTTCCTTGTTCATACAATGTATTATATTCTCTATATACCCCTAAAGTACCTAATATTTGTGAGGGAATTAATTGAAACCACTGTGGCATGTTTAGACTTGCTGTAAAGAAATGAAGGTTCAGTTAAGTGACGTACTGGCTTCCAGCTTCAGTTATCCAGGGCGGATTCATATGTATGGTGGAGAATATTAGGAATATTTCATTTCTATTCCATTTCCAAAAGACAATATGCAGTAAGATTTTGTCATATTAAACATTATCAGTTTCATTTAAAAGCTGTTTTTAAAGAATTTTGCGCAAAAGAGTGTACCAGCATCTCTTAAGTAAGTTGGGGTGGAAACAGATCGGTACCTTTTGGGTCAAAATGGAAGATAGTTGATTCAAATTAACAAACTGTATTTACACGATTTTAATCGTTCAGACTAAAACTTCTTACAAACACGGGAGCGTAGGCTTCCGCGGCCGGAGTTAGTAGCTACTTGGCTGTCCGGGGCACGCCGCGCCCTTCTGCCTTTCTTCTGAATTTCGCCCTCGCGGGAGGTCGCATAATGGCGGCCGAAACATTGGCACCTGTGCTTAAGACGCGGCGTCTCACGGAGAGCCATGTAGCTTCTTATAAATACGTTTTACTTGTATTGTTTTGTTATCTTACATGGCATTAATAGCAGAGATTACAAGACGTTGATGTGGATAGTGTGGGTAGTTTGTGCCAGGTGTACGTCCTGTTTTTTTGCCGATTATTTCTGCTACAGCTGTGGCAAAAAGAAATTTCAGCTGTGCCTTACTGATTAACAAGCACTATATTTATACTTTTCTACTACTAACCATAACTGGAAAAGCAAGAGAGTTTGCTGAGCTTGTGTGATAGTTACACCATTTATAACTCAAGAACAGCTGTGCCAATTTTAATTATCAGTGATTTATTGGATTCATCTCCACCCCGAATAGCTGAATAACTATTACAATATCGGAAAATGTTACGAAAAAATAACCAAACTATGTCAAATGCATACCGCAACACACTGAAAAAGATTATTTTTTTACTATATCTCGTTAAATAACTCATAAACGAAGCGTATGAAAATTAAAGAGAGAGGAGGAGAGAGAGTGGGGTATATATATATATATATATATATATATATATATATATATATATATATATATATATATAATATAAAAATGAATCGCAAAATGTGTTAGTAAGCGCATAACTCAACAACGCCTGGACCAATTTGGCCAATTCTTTTTTTTTAAATGTTGAAGTTTTCGGATGGTTTTTACGTCGAGAAAAATTCGAATAATTGCCGGAAAAACCCTAAAAACAGCCCTTTTCCTTTTCCCATACAAACGTTATCTAACTAAAACGTAGAGTCAATTTGAGCTTTATAGCTATTGTATAAAGCACTCATTGTTGTTTAAACAATGTTGGTATGTTCCTAACGTCAAAGAGTCAATTTGCACTTTAATACCGTTATACAAAGTTCAAATTCAATCATATCTATCAAAACAGTGTGCGTGTGTGCGTTGGAGCTCAGAATACATCGTTGGAGGATTTAATGTCGCGTTCCGAAACTATTAACAAAATAATCTATAATATAGATATGCCTCCTATTAGACGAAGCAATTTAGGTAGAAGAACCCGAAATGCTACAAACCAAGCTAATTACCGATCTAATCATGCTGCACAAGAACGTGACGACCGAAATGAACGTGAAAGAATTCGGATATCACAAACGCGTGAAGCGCGAGCGCTACATTCAACTAATAATTGCGCAAGTTTGAATCGAGCTGCTTTCAGTTACGATGTGTCAATTGACTACAGTAACTACCAATGTGTTATTGGTTCTATGAACTCAGTTTGCTCATATTGTAAGGCATTGAAATATAAAAACGAAGCTAATGGATTGTGTTGCGTAAATGGTTAAGTGAAATTGATACCATTGGAACCACCACCAGAGCCATTGTACTCATTGGTTTCAGGAATAGGAACAGATTCCATACACTTTTTGACAAATATCCAACAATATAATAATTGCTTTCAAATGACTTCATTTGGGTCAACAAATGTAGTTCGGGAAAATTTTATGCCAACTTTCAAGGCATGTATTATAGTAGTTAATCATAATTATTTTATGTTCTGTCACCTAAGTTAAGATGTGTAACTAATCTTCAATTTCTTAATCATTAAGATCATAATCATAACTTAGTCAAGAAATTTACAACGAAGCATTGATTTCAATTGAGGACATGTGCTTGATGATGTCAAACAAACTATTAATTGAATTAGTCGTGGCCGCGCCCAATCGTCCATTGCATGATGCTTTTAACCAAGAGTTGAATCGAGAAAAACTGTATGATCTCAACATTTTCAAAGAATTAATTCAAACAAATCTTCCACTGTTGAATGAACAACAGAAGTATGTATTTGATACTCTTATGAAAGTAACAAATGATGAAAATGGAGGGATTTACTTCTTAGATGCACCTGGTGGTACAGGAAAAACTTTTTTGATTTCATTAATATTAGCAACAACTCGCTCACAAAATAAAATTGCACTTGCACTCGCTTCGTCGGGAATCGCAGCAACTTTGCTTGAAGGTGGTAATTCAGCATTAAAATTGCCATTTAATATGCAAAGCAATGAAACTCCGACCTGCAACATTTCGAAGAACTCTGCAATGGCAAAGGTCTTGCAGCAATGTAAATTAATTATTTGGGATGAATGCACGATGGCACATAAAATATCTTTGGAGGCTTTACACAGAACCTTAAAAGATCTACGGAGCAATCATAACCAATTTGGTGGTGCAATAATTTTATTAGCAGGAGATTTTCGTCAAACATTGCCAGTGATTCCACGATCAACACCAGCTGATGAACTCAATGCATGTCTAAAGTCCTCCAATTTGTGGAAACATGTCAAAGTACTTCATTTAAGCAAGATATGCGTGTCGAGTTGCAAAATGACCAATCTGGAAACATATTCTCTAAACAACTCATTGACATTGGTAATGGCAAATTTCCTATAGACATGTTCGACAGACTCGATCAAAAGATGAACTTATTCAGAAGGTGTTTCCAGATGTTTCTCAAAATTACAGAAAACATGATTGGTTGGCGAACGAGTTATATTGGCTGCAAAAAACATAGATGTAAATAAATTAAATTTAAATATTCTAGAACAAATTACAGGCGAATGGAGGATATATAAATCAGTTGATTTGGCTACTAACCAAGATGATGTAGTGAACTATCCACCAGAATTTTTAAAATCCTCAATTAAAGGTTGGATCGGTAGTTATAATGTTGCGAAATATCAACCAACCACATCTTTGCAACGGCACACGGTTAGCGATAAAAAATTACTAAACAACGTGATAGAAGCAACTATACTGAAAGGAAAGTATAAAGGAGAAGACGTCCTCATACCGCGCATCCCAATGATTCCGACTGATGTGCCGTTTGACTTTAAACGACTACAGTTTCCAGTTCGGCTTGCTTTTGCTATGACCATAAACAAATCCCAGGGGCAATCATTAAGTGTTTGTGGTATTACTCTGGAAAACCCATGTTTCTCAAATGGTCAATTGTATGTTTGCCTGTTCCCGTGTTGGGAAACTATCAGATTTGTTTGTCTATGCGCCAGGTAATCAAACAAAAAACATCGTATATCACAAAGCACTACAATGAAAATAAAACTGATTTTTGTTAATAATTATGATTCACATGATTAACAATAAAGCGATTACTTACTTTTAAATGCTTATATTTGTTTTATTTAGTTATATTTCTTATTCACAACCCCCTATCACCAGGGTGACGTTTCTGTTCAGGAGAATTTTTTGCCCAGACTATAAAATATGTAGGAAGAAAAAAATTTCACATTACAAATCTTTTTGACAGGACGAAGTCTGTCGGGTCTGCTAATATATATATATATATATATATATATATATATATATATATATATATATATATATAGTGGCTCTGGGATTAGGCATCAGGGAGGGCACACAAAGTTACAGGATCAAATAAAGTTAGGCATTTGAAATATTGTTATATTTGGATTGTTTAAGTCACATAAGTAAAATTTACAATCGAATTTTCTCCCCGGAAGACAGTCTAAACATATGATCTGTAAATTAAATTGAGTCTTCTGTTTTTACATTCTGTAAATCTATTACTAATTATTTAAAATTTAATGGGTCTCGTAACAAAACTCTTTATAATGAAAACATACAAAGTCCATTCAATCTCTCTTCCGACATGGTATTTCTTAAAAATGTCTATAATCCTTTCAAAGTGGAAAAAGCTCTCTCGGATTCTTTTATATAGCACATCCAGCTCAGATTTCAGTTAGCTAGCTCACGAACGGAGGGAACTGTGAAACGCGATCAACCCTTTGTAGGGGGAATTTTTCTTGATATTGTTGGAACGTTTTACAATCAAAGAGAGAACACATGGATAAATTCCCCCTAAAATTAATATGGTCATTTACCCCTTTGAAATTTCCGTGCAAAGAACGATTGCCATTTCTATCAGATTGTAAATTTTTTATATCAGGCCGAGGTGGTCCAATTCTCTTCATGCACAGTCTTGTATCATAACTATATTGACTGTTTTCAGGCATTTTACAGAATTGCAAACCATTCTCAATCTCAATGCACATTACGAACTGGACGCAAAGATCGGAACACATCATTCACATAGTTTGTCTACGAATCGGAAAGATGATGCCGACCATGCCGATTGCACATTACTGCCTGCACTGAATGCTTGCGAAAAGGGAGATCAGTTAAACAGAATACCAGCAGATAGCACTGGCCTAGACATAAATCAAGCGAAAAGAATATTGTAAGTTTAAAAATTGATCAATAGATAGCGCCGGGCAACGAGGTTGCTACCTCCCCTGTCAGGCTGCTGGGCGGCGGCCGTCACAAGACGCCATTTGCCGATCCTACTTGCCATTCGAGCACTCGTTGTCGGCCATTTTTATGTCAGTTCGTTCCATAACAACACTGCGTTTAGGACACAGAGGCGAGTGTCCGCAGGCAATGAAAATCGTTCTACGGAACATGCGTGAGTTTGAAAGTTAAAGATGCGTTCGATTCGAAAACAACCCTACAGACCCACAGAGATTATTTTAGACAGCGCAAGAGAAGAAATACTGATCTCAGTAGGGGGGGGGGCAGTGTCCCTAGCGCCTCCCTTCCGCTGCCGCCACTGCTTAATATAACTTAATAACTTAACATAATATAACTTAATTTGTTTCACAGATGCGATGTTCAAATGTTTGAACTTCAGCGCTCTATGCGGCGTCCGGAGGAAGTATTTTCGTCACTATTACGTACAAAGACAGAAATGACCGTGAAAAACGCTGGAATCACTCTCATCTACTTTCGGCACCGAAACATACTGTGTAGAAACGGACATCCTTTTTCCATCCATTTTCTGTACAGAAAAATGATGAAAAAATGACCGTGTTAAATAGGCTTAAAATGACAAGTCGTGATGTCATGCATTCACTACACAGGCTTACCTGTGGACGAGGCTGCGGCCAGGAAGCATATAAGGATAGAGTGTAGGCTCTGACGAAGGGCGTGCTCACCAGGTAACATACTATGCAACTCAGCGTTATACCGCTATACGCATGGAGCCCCATCTAGTTCTCTCAACATGCGGTAGGAGATTATCTATAGATATACAATGTGTGGCGTCTTTGCCGGGGCAAATAATTACAGACGTGAACGGCTTGTAAATATTTAGTATTTATTAGAAATAAGATATTCCGACACCATAACACTATACAATATTTACAATTGAAGTTAACCGTTACAAGAAGGAACTTTCCCTGGTTACCACCACCGCTGGCCCGATAATTAATTACCATCCCCGGTGTGATGCACCAGTACCTTACGCGAGCATACATGCGAGTATGCCGCACCTGCTGTCACGACGTAGCACGCCGGCTTCGATTCCCCGCCTCGGTAGCCTATGCATTACCATGCAACGCCGCGCACAACCCTCACGACGCCCTACCGACGCGCTCACCTCTGAAGAATCATAAGAATAGAAGGCTGCTTTCAAGTCGATTTCTGCTTATATACCCTGTGGCAGGTTGACGGAAGCGCGTCACCCGCAGTGCCCGCCAGCGCTCCTCCGCCGGCTTTGGGGTTCCCAAACCTGCATTCACGACACGGCATACCTTTGTGCAGCCCCGCGTCACTTCCGCCAGGGCTGTCCACATGGCTAATATAATACGTTTGTACTGGCGACAGATATGACGCCACAAACTCCTCTATACCCCCCCGGGAATTTTCGTCGCAGTTGCAATCAACACAGAAGGAAAATTCCACAAGTGTGAAAGTCCTAGGCCGATCGGCTCACATTATATACAACTGCGCCTGACTTGGCTAATTACACAGATAAAGAAACAAACAGAGAAGGCCCCTACTAACCTACCCCATTGACATATTTTTACTCTACATTGTACATTGTACTTGAAATATTAAAAATCTTGCCGTACGGTCGGTCCCTCTTATGCATTGTTAAAAATTTTCAGCCTGGTGTGGTAACCTCCAATAACCATAATATGTTCCTTTTCCTTTTACAACCAAATTCTTGAATTAAATTAATTTTGTACAATACACCCACTACCAAAATGACACATACAATATCACCAATATAGCCACAAACATTACATCAATAAACATTCAAAATCATATACAGTTCTATACACACAAACTGACACACTGAATGACAAAACCTTATACAGTGATAAATGCACAAAAAAAAACAATAAACTAACATTTACCGTTTTACATTTAAGACCACATACAGTGATACACTTAAAATGAAACAAATAAACAATTTTTACATTTCTCTCTTGAAGGATTGTACAAAGTTTTTCTTCTTGCCAGAATGAATATAAATGAATACAAAAGTTCATGATATTTGCTGGAAACTATTCTTTCGTAGGTTTCTTGGGAAAAGTTTACTCAATCTTGACACAACACAACAAACATCACATTCACTTATACATCATTCTTCTTGCACTATTTGTTTTGCACTGTGTTCCAGTGTTTTCGGCGCACACGTATCGGCATTGCCGGGTGCAGTGTGCCCCTCTGCAACTTCGGACACTGTCTGGCGCTCATTTTCAAACACCCTACTGAGAATATCAGCATTTACGTTTAATATCCCTTTCCTATGGCTTATGATAATGTTGTAATGCTGAATCGCCAGAGACCACCTAAGCAATCTAGGATTATTCCCAGCATTCTGTTGTAACCAGACTAACGGGTTATGATCCGTTTCTATCTTTAGCAAAACATTACCGTCTAAATAGTAACGCAACTTCCCTAGACCCCAAATTAAAGCAGCACACTCTTTCTCCGTGGTGCTCCATTTTAATTCCCCGTCTGAGAATTTTTTACTGAGAAAAAGAATCGGATTTTCATTCCCTTCCTGATCTAACTGTGATAACACAATGGCTGCTCCCCTAAGTGCCGCATCACATTGCAGTAAAAATGGCTTACTAAAATCAGGTGCATGTGTGACTGCCCCCTGACACAGTGCGTCGCGAAGCTGTATAAACGAGTTTTCGCACTCTTCCGACCACCGGATTTTGCCTTGCCTATGTGTTCCCCTCAATAGATCAGTGAGCGCAGCTGATTTCTCCGAGAAATTTCTGATGAACCGTTTATAATACGATATCAGACCTATAAATTTACGGATTTCCTTTTTTGTCGTAGGCCGTGGATATTCTTTTATTACTTGAACTTTGGCTTCATTTGGTCTCATCAGACCACTACCAATCTCGTATCCTAAGAACGTAACCGATTTCCTAGCGAACTTACATTTCGCCGGTTGCACACGTAAATTGGCCTCACGTAACTTTTGGAATACGATTCTGAGATGTTTGCAGTGATCATCCCAGTTGTCGCTAAAGATTGCAATGTCGTCCATATATGGGACGGCGAACTCCGCGCAATCTTTCAGTAATGCCTCCATAAGCTTACTGCAAACGTATGGTGCATTTTGATGCCGAAAGGCATCCTGAGGGGTTTATAAGACCCGAATTTCGTCGTAAAGGTGGCATACCGTTGAGCGCGCTCGCTCATTTGGATCTGCCAAAATCCTTTACATAAGTCAGTTGTGGTTATGATTTTGGCCCTCGCAACTGTTTCAATACGCTCGGCTAAACTCGGAAGCGGAAAATATTCAGTACGAATAACCTGATTTAACTTGCGGTAGTCAATACATGGCCTGGGTTTTTTTCCGGGTGCTTCCACCAAAATCATGGGGGATGTGAAATCAGAATCTGAAGGCTCGATGATACCATCCCTTAGCATTTTCGTGATTTCATCCTGGAGGATTTTTGTTTGGCGATGTGACGTGCGATACGGAGCGCTCCTCACCCTTGCATTTTCGTCCAGCAATTCAATGTCCATCTGAACGTTCTTAGTGAGCCCTGGCCTATCAGAAAAGATGTCCCTAAACTCAATTACAAGCTCTCTCAGCCTTTCACTTCCTTCCGGCTCCATTTCTGTGCCTGCGAGCATTGCCTCTACATCAAATTCCTCCGGTTCTAATTTTAAGGCGTATTTCTCTATTCCGTCCTCCATAAATTCACCTATTTGTTCTTGATTGACAATAAAGTTAACATACTCTGTCCTTTGTACATATGCTTTGATCATATTGACATGATATACCTTGCCTGTACTTTTGTTCGGCATTTGTATGACGTAATCCGTGTCAGACCCTTCTCTACTATCTCTCCCGGTCCTATCCATTGCACAGATAATTTACGTACCTTGTTCGGAGCAAACACTAATACTTTGTCTCCTACATTAAATGTGCGTATCACTGCTTTCTTATCATACCAGGTTTTTCTTTTCACCTGAAGTGCCGATAGTTTTTCATGAGCTGCGTCTCTAATTACTTTCAATCTATTCGCCAGACGAAATATATATTCCGTTACTTCGCTACTTTCCGGCTCTATTCCAGAGAGATTCTCGTAAAGCAACGTAATAGGAGTCCTTAAATTCCTACCAAATACTAATTCTGCGGGCGAGAATCCAAAACTTTCATGAAAACTTGTTCTTAAAGCGAACAATATGGCCGGGATCTGTTTTTCCCAGTCAGTTCCAGCTTCAAGACACAGAACTTTGAACAGCCTATTCATAGTACTATGTACACGCTCAACCGGATTGGTCTGCGGATGATAAACCGAACTATGGATCAATTTAATTCCAAATTTATTTGCGAATTCTGCCATCAGCGTGCTTCTGAAGCACGGGCCGTGATCTGTTTGAATTTCCCGTGGGAAACCGGTTCTGCTGAACAACTGCAAAAGCGCATCAATTACAGTAGGAGTTTGAAGATCTGGAATCGGTATAGCTTCGGGGTACCTAGACGCAACACAAATAGCAGTAAGTACGTGGACATTTCCGGTACTGCTTCTCTGAAACGGGCCTATAGTATCTAAATTTAATCGCGAAAAGACCTCTCTTATAGTGGGGACCAACACTAAAGGTGCCTTCTTCCTATCACCACTATGACCTACGCGCTGGCAGCTGTCGCATGAACGCACAAATTGCTCCATCTCTTTAAAACAATTTGGCCAGAAGAAGTGGTTAGACAAATTGTTCTTCGATTTAGCGATTCCTAGATGAGCACTGACAACTTCATGACAAATCCTTAATATAGGCCCACGAAATTTACCGGGCACAACTAACATTTCATAAATGTCGCCCTTTTTACTCTTCCGTTTCTTAAATAATAATGAATTCCTAACAAAATATGTCTCTCTTTCAGATTCTGCTCTTACATCCTTATACTTTTCGAACAAAGTATTTACACCCTCATCTCCCTTCTGCGCCGCGCTGAATTGTTCCGTATTTACTTTCAACATTTCAGCGATCGGCACTGCCAATTCTAATTCTTCTCCGTCTGCTACTAGACAGATTTCCGGGAATTCCTCCGACGGCTCATGCTCGTCTTCGCCCGGCTTTGCAGTGCGGTCGCCTTCCGCCTCCGGCAATTTTACCTGCGAGTTCCCCGAATCATCTGCTTTTGTTCTGCCTTCTGCCGCAGCCTTACTGCGCGTCATAACCATGTTCACAGTTTGTTCTTCTACTAAGCCCTGTTTAATATCCTGCAGAAGTTGATACGTTCTGTTACTTAATAGATAATAACTAAGTTGATTTTCCTTCGGCATTATAGCGGCCCTAGTGATTACACTACCTAATTCTGAATTTAGGCGAATTTCCGCCACCGGCAAATTAATGGCAGCTGAATGAAGCGGCTGTTTGATCCAGACCGATTCGCCCGTATAATCACGATCTGTGACTAGATTCGCGGATACAAGATCAAATGACGCGCCCGTGTCTCTTAAGATCTCAGTCGGCTGCTCATTCACGGTCCCTGTCACAATGTGCTGCCTCAGGAATTCCCTTGCCTCGGGTTCACACACGTGATTTACTTGATTGCCCTGTTTCCGCGGACAGTTCTTTATCAAGTGCGTTGTCGACTGACATTCGTAACACTTGCGGACATAAGGTGCCTCGAATTCTTTCTTCGCGCTATGTTTCTCTAACCCATTAGTACTTCCTGCCGGCTTGGGGGCCACGTGAGGAGCAACAGGTGCCCTGTTGTTTCCGTGTTCTTTCCGGAATGTTCTTTCCGGCCGGAAAGATGGTAACTGTGGCTTCTTCCACCCTTGCCGCGCATTCTCGTACGCATCTAGTCTTTTCGCGAACTCGAGCGGATTCGCAAATTCGGCCCATTTATCCACAAAGTGTTCCCGCATATCCCCTGGAACTTTATGCTTCATTTGATCGGCCACGATCAAATTCAATAAACCCTCGAATGTGTTTATTTTAAGTCCCGCTACCCACTCTCTGGCATAGTTTAACAATTCCCTCGCGAATATGCTCCAAGTCGCTCCGTTTTTGCTATGTTTCCTAAATAGTTGCCGGAATTTCTTGGCATCAAACCGGTACAATTCTAATAATTTCAATTTCAACTCCGCATAATCTAACGCTTCTTCTTGTTCATCTAAAGTAAGCCATGTGTTAACATTATGCGGAAGTAATCCGATTAAATTCACAACCCAATCTTCTTCGCAGATTTTCAATTGCCTGCACTGACTTTCAAATGCGCTCAGATAAGAAGTGATGTCGTCCTGCTCTCCTTTAAATCTACCAATTATTTGTCCTATTCTAATATAATCTCTCGCGTGTTCCGAGCGCGCTTCCGAACGAATCTCAGAATTTGTTTCTCTTGTCTGGGCATTTTGCACTCTCGCAAGTTCTAACTGATATTCCCGTTCTTTATCTCTCTCATCTCTTTCTTGTAATATTCTCCTATCCTCCCTATCTCTTTCCTCTGCCAGCATTCTATCCCTCCTATCTCTTTCATGCTGTTGCCCCAATTCCTCCGTTAATTCAACAGAATAATCCTCATGCTCTACTATTAATTTCTTTAAAGTCGGATTTGTTTCCGATCCATCTAATTCTATTCCTAAATCCCTGGCGATTCGGATCATTCCCTCCTTTCGAAATCTCAGTAAATGCGCCATTGCTTTCGAACAGTGCCCTACGCGTTGCAAAAGAACACACTTACCCTCAGCTTCCACTGCTTGCACGTGGCTGCTTCCTGCTGCTTATGCGTGCACGTTCGGCGCTGACGGATGTCGTGATGAGATGGATGGATTGGCTGCAACTCGTCCTTCCTTCCCGTCCTTCTTCTTGAAGTTTCGCCCCGCCGATGTACTCGCACGTTTTCGTTCGCGTTTTACTTTATTTCGCGCACTATGACTATTTGTACGTCGAAACTGTTCCCTGGCTCAGTCTTGCTCGCTCGCCCACTATTTAATCTTTCTCCGGCGGATACCTGCGGCCAAATTTACTTTCACTTCCGCGTGCACGATCCGCTGTTCTGGATGACTCCCGCTGGTACTAAGCGCCCTACCTGCTGGGTGTTTTGTTCGTTTCTATAGCTGTTGCTACACTACCGACCGAACCTAGAACGTGAACCGCAGAATTCTATCCCTTCTACGCTCACTAATTACCCATGGACGGATGAAGCCCCTTACTGGCGTAATTATTCTACCTGCCGTTCCTGGCGTGCTTCCGTGTGATGCTGCCTACCACAGACAAACACCGCACATACACAACTGCGTGGTCGTTTACTAACCATAAACTACGTGCTTGAACCGCTACATACACTATAACTACGTGGTAGTTCTTGAACTGCTGCCACCATTCGACACCTACGTGGTAGTTCGTGATCCGCTGCTTACACTACACGTGCGTGGTAGTTCGTTTACCGCTGCCACCATTCTATCCCTCCTACGTCTGTGGCGTCTTTGCCGGGGCAAATAATTACAGACGTGAACGGCTTGTAAATATTTAGTATTTATTAGAAATAAGATATTCCGACACCATAACACTATATACAATATTTACAATTGAAGTTAACCGTTACAAGAAGGAACTTTCCCTGGTTACCACCACCGCTGGCCCGATAATTAATTACCATCCCCGGTGTGATGCACCAGTACCTTACGCGAGCATACATGCGAGTATGCCGCACCTGCTGTCACGACGTAGCACGCCGGCTTCGATTCCCCGCCTCGGTAGCCTATGCATTACCATGCAACGCCGCGCACAACCCTCACGACGCCCTACCGACGCGCTCACCTCTGAAGAATCATAAGAATAGAAGGCTGCTTTCAAGTCGATTTCTGCTTATATACCCTGTGGCAGGTTGACGGAAGCGCGTCACCCGCAGTGCCCGCCAGCGCTCCTCCGCCGGCTTTGGGGTTCCCAAACCTGCATTCACGACACGGCATACCTTTGTGCAGCCCCGCGTCACTTCCGCCAGGGCTGTCCACATGGCTAATATAATACGTTTGTACTGGCGACAGATATGACGCCACAAATGCAAGCAATGCAATACAATGTAATTCATTTGCAATGCATTTGCAGCCTTCCCCCTTAGAAATCCGCGAGCCGCGACTGGTGTTTTAAATAAAACAGGTAGGGTTGTAGATTTAGGACCTTGTTCACCGGTGTCTGATAAAGTTCCGAAAACCAATCCGACAGATATTTTTTTGTCAGATAAAAGTACTTTATATTTATTTTGCGTTTCACCAAGGTCTTTCTTGTTAAAATATCTTTCTGATATATAATCTTGCTGATTGCTCTGTACGCGGGAATTCAAATGTGTTTAGGTAATAGTCAAGCGTTTTTCGCATCATTCGTTGTGATTTTGTGTTGCAGTTTACTTCGGCGTGAGCTGTGTGCACGTTCGGTGTAAAAGCTGGTTTTATTGCGTCGTACTTTGTGTGTGTAGGAGTTTCAAAATGGAAAGGGGAAAGAAGCGAGAAAGATGAGATAATTTTACACGTGAGGAAACAGACTTGTATCTCTCGTAACGGAGAAGAAAAATATTATTAAATGTATAGTAAATGGTGCTACCGTGTGGTAGGGTAGGTGGCATTGATAGCCATTGAAAAGGTTTTCAATAGTTCGGTGGGGGATGCTTTTTGCGAAGGGATATATCTTTAATAAAAATACGAAGTTCTGAAGAGAGATTAAGAAAATCTGATTATAACTAAAAATGACCGATTCTGAAATAGTAACTGGAGTAAGGCAAGGAAATCCAGTAGAATTTTTGACGTCATTATTGACAATATCATTTAAAATGGATTCTTTAATTTCTATTGCCTATTTCTCATAAATTACTCAACATTGAGTTTTTGCTCTGATAGCCCGCCTATTATACATTATGGAAATAAATTTCTAAATACTATTCACTCCCTGAACAGAATTTTAGAATGTATAATTTACAATTAAATTAAGAAAATAAAAGTCAGAGTAAATTGACTTAAACATCTCAGCAGAATGAAGTCCGACACACCAATTAAAATCCTACTGAGAGGAATGTGGTAAGCCTGTGAAACGAGTGTGATCTATTTTAAATACTAACAACATCAATACAAAAACTCGAAAGTTTAGGAAAGTTTAAACAAATAAAAATGAGAGAAAGAAGATGATTGTCACTTGAATAATAATAATAATTATTATTAAAGTATTCTTTTGCTTGTTAACAATCATGAAAATGTTTTTCTTCAAAAAATAATTTTTATGGTATTTTTATTTTAGAATAAATATTGTCATAAATGTTTGTGAAAAAATTTGTGTCTAACATGGTTTTAATCCATCATAACATTATTAATACTATGTCAATGTACCAATCAAATCTTTTCACAAATCTTTGACAATGTTTTTTCTGAAATAAAATTAGCATTAAAATATATTTATATACTTTGTGATGGGTTCCAATTGCCTTTATAATTTTTTTCTCTTTAGTTTTAGTTAGTCCCATCAACAACTAAGATTATTAGCAAACCAATGATTTATATCAAGCGCTTAGACAATTATAATTGTGTCGATTATTACATCAACTTAAGTGTCATAACATAAATAACCTAACATTGTATGGCATCACATACATATTAAATATAATACACAATATAATTATACACAATATAATCGTATAATAATAATAATAATATGCCTTTATTAATATGGCGAGGCTCGGGCCATCAGACCCGCTCTTCCGCCTGACCACATGTCACAAATATACAGAGTAATGTATTAATAGTAAAATTACTAAAAAGTAATGTTATCTAAAAATTTAAATGTAATGTAATCTAAAAGTTGTAAGTAGTTAGTGGAAAGCAAACGTTATTTAAAGCAACTTACAAATAGACAACATGAGAGGTTAAATGGATAAAATGTTACAATAATAATTTTGAAATAATTTTAAAATCAAGTCTGAGATTGAAAACACAATTTGAATTAAATAAGATTATGTGCTTTAAATATCTGCGCGCTACGCGGCAGCCTGGTATTCACCCCGAGCGACTGTGATCTATTAATACAAAAAGACACCATTACACGTCGCTCGATCCTGGAGGAAAACCCGCTAGTCGGGGAAAAACCCACCAGGCAGACTGTGTCCTAATACAATGGAAACTAAGCTAACATGAAGTAACGGGTCTTTGGGATGGTATCCTCAGCTGCGGTCCATGCTGCAAAGGGTGGTTTTCTTGTTTAAAACCGCCTCTGCTCCTACGGATGAAAGTACAGTTCCGGCAGTATCAAACAGGTCGCAAGAAAGTAACATTCTTTTTTAAAAAAGAAACATTAATGTTATTTCTAAAACATATTAATCTTAACACTCCTAAGGAATAGTTTTTATTTGACCCGTAATCTACAGTGATTTAAATAGCAAAATTGTGTATTTTACTTTGTAAAAAAATCATGCAGATGCTTCTTAAAAGATGTTATTGAAGAGGTGTTTTTAATATTGGGAGGCAATTTATTCCATTGCCGGGCTACAGTAATTGCGAACGATTTATTGTAGTAGCTGGTTTTGCTTTTTGGAATGCAGAGTAACTGGGATTTCTGAAATCTAGATGATTTAAGATGTACAAAATAATTTGTTAAGTATGTCGGTGAACCCACTTTTAGCATCTTAAATAAAAGACAAAGGCTGTGATACAAACGCCTATCCTTTAGTGTTAATATTTTGTGCTATTTATAAACTCCAGAGATGTGATCGTATTTTTTTATGTTATAAATGAAACTAATACAGGAATTTTGAGCCCTCTGTAGAGTTTGAGCGAGTGAATCTTTTAAATTTTGTACACAATATCCCCGTAGTCGAAATGAGGACACAGCAAGGTTTTTACCAACATTTCTTTCGTATTAGTAGGGAGACATTTATCGATATATCTAAGGGATTGCAAAGAAGCATAAACTTTCCGACAGACATTTCGGACCTGATATTCCCAACTTAGATGATCATCAAGTATTAAGCCCAAGTTTTTGACTTGTGTATGACGAGGTACTACAACATTGTCTATAAGCACATCAGGAACATATGAACCTTCAAGTTTCTTATGCATTTGAGAAGAGCCAATTATAATGGTTTGTGATTTAGTAGGATTTAAATTGAGTCCGTTTCTCATTGACCATTTTACTACAGATGAGAGTTTATTATTTAATTTATTTATTAGGATTTCTACCTGTGATGGTTTTCCGTAGATATCAATTTGACATGACTACATTCCGTAAGTTCGCTTGATAGGTCATTCATGTAAATTAAGAAGAACAGTGGCCCTGACACGGATCCCTGAGGTACTCCTCGGTGGAGAGGTTTTGGATTGGAGTGCAGATCGTCAACTACTACAATTTGTTGCCTATTGTAGAGATAGCTTGCAATCCAAGAGATGGTGGAATCAGAAAAACTTAGTTTTTTGCACTTCGCTATTAGGATGTCGTAATCTACAGAGTCGAATGCTTTACTAAAATCTAAAAGAGTTAATCCAGTTACTAGGCCATCATCTAGCGCTTTTCGTATGTCTTCAGTTACTTTCAATAAAGCTGTTTGTGTGCTTCTACCTCTTCTAAAGCTGGATTGAAAGTTATCGAGCAGATCTGAGTCGGCTACGTGTTTTACAATCTGTTTTCGAACATTTTTTTCCAGAACTTTAGACACTGTCGGCAATATGCTAATTGGGCGATAATTGCAAGACGCCGAGGTCAGTTCAGATTTTGGCAGGGGGCGAACAAGTGCAAGCTTCCACGCTTGAGGAAAGGTTCCCGTTGTTAATGAGAAATTAATTAAATGCGTGAGTGCCGGAAGGGCAAATGGTAAAATAAATTTCAATTGTTTGGCTGTGGTACCATCGGAGCCATTTGCATTTGATTTTAGTGAAAGAACAATTTTACTAACTTCTTGATGATCAACGTTATGGAAATAAAATTTATCCCTGATAGCAGGTGAGTTGCTTGAAAGTCTCTGTAATGTATTACGCTTGACAGAAGGTGGTATTGGTTTTGAAACATTCACAAAGTAGTCATTAATATCATTCAAGGGCATATCGATAAAATTTCAGAAGAATTTGCTTTCGTTATTCCGAGGTCTCAGTTTGTTCCAAACGTCTTTTGTGTTTGTATTTACTTTAAAGACATCATGATAATATCGAATTTTTGCATTTCTAATTTTTTGTTTTACGAAATTTCGTAACTTTTTGTACTCTTTCATTTTCAGAGGTTTTATTACACTTGAAGCGATGGTAAGCTGAGTCGCGTTCCTGCATGAATTGCTTTAATGTATTTGTAAGCCATGGGGCCGCGGGACGTGTCACACGTCGCGTTTTCCATGGTGCATGTTTATCGAAAAGGTTAGATATAATTTCGTTGAAGACTTCTACTTTACTATTAAGAGTTATTTGACTATAAACGTCATGCCAAGGAGCTTTGGCACTGTCGTCGAACATAGCCTCAGAATTAATATTTTTGTAGTCTCGGTAGCGGATAATTTTTTGCTTATATTTAGGACATTTTATAGAATACACCATAAATAGCAAATCATGCTTTGATACTCCCGAAATAGATATCTGACCGTACATTAATACTTTTGAAGTGTCTGACACAATCGCGTGATCTATCTATGTTTCAGCTCCTAATGCTGTGTGTCGGGCCAAATTCTAATATTTGTAAATTGTATGAATTAAAAGTATCAATAAACTTTTCGGCAGAGTTTGTGAGCGGTACCTTCAAATCGCAATTGAAATCACCCATGATGATATCCTGATATTTACTTGCGAACTGCGAAAGGGGAATCTCTAATTCGGATAAAACTCCCGTTTTCGGAGGTCAGTAAACAACAGCAACAAGTAAATGTTTCATTCCAATTTGGAAATCTGCAAACATATATTCCATGCCAGGTAAAGAGGATGTGGAGTGAGCGACTACTTTAACCTTAATGTCATTGCGAACAAACAATGCGACCCCTCCAACCGCCTTTTCTTTTAAATTGCTTTTAATTACCGACCTATCATTCCGAAGGAGTTTATAATTAGATACCGATACGAGTCCTGATTTTATTGTAGATTTTAGCCATGTATCGCTTATTAATAACAGGTCTGGTTTCGTTTCAGTTATAATATTTGAAATTTCAGAGTAATGCTGCTTAAGTGATTGGGCATTTACGTGGAAAACAGACAAGCCACGAGGGAACTGAGACAAAGAAATTTGTAAATCCTGGAGGGTTGCAGGGCTACTTCGAGCGGGTATGGGACTTTCCACGGGGCTGTGGTGAGCCAGTATCCTCTCCACTTCCGGATTAGCACTAAACACAGGTACAGAATTCCTGGAACGCGTGTACTGAGGAAAAGACGGTGTTAAGCTTCGTTGCCACATTTATGAAGATATGCGCGTTGGAAAAAAATCAAAAGCAATAAGCAGAAAGGAATTGGAGTTAAATAAGTTCCTTACAATCACACGTGGGGCACTAACTACTTAGAATTAGTCTAATTATTATAAATTTCTTATAACTAATAAATATTCTAGGATAATAATTAACTATAATTATAAGAATAAGGACACTAGTGAAACAAATAATATAATTAAAATGTAATATAAAATAATATAATTCTAATATTATGATAATATTAATAATAGTAATAGTAATTCAATAGCACTATAAAAATTAGCAAAAGACGAAAAAAATTAAAAATTATAATTAAAAGTATTTTTGTTTCAAGAACGAAAAATAGTACATAGTCTTTGCTCCTAGTTATGTGTACTATCCAGTTCTGCTATAGTTCTGACGCGAACTTTGGAATTTCTCACCTTTACGATGACGACACCATCTGTTGTCCAAACATTCTGTTGGCCGAAACGTTCCACAGCCTTTTTTAACACTTCCAGCCGCATCCTCGTCAGGTCCACCCGAATTGTGATACCCGTTTCCTTCAGATTTCTTTTTGATGAAAACATTTCCCGGCGCTTCCTATAACTGATGAATTTTACAATTATAGGTCGAGTACCACCATTCGTTTTCCGGCCAACTCGATGACTGCGATCAATATCGCTTAGGTCTAATTGGACACCTATCTTTTTGGCAACATTGATTGCAATGCAGTCGGTGTCCTCGCCATCACGCTCGGGTTCTCCAAAGATCCTTAGGGAGTTTCGCCGCTGGTACTGCTCAAGCTCGTCAGTCCGCTCCTCCAGTTGAAGTTTGAGATCATCGATCTCCTTAGTTTTCTCTAATAGTTTCTCTTCGTAACGAGAAACTAACACCTCCAATTTCTTTTCCACTGCTTCAGAAACAACCTGTGCAATTTTGCTTATGAAAACATCCGATGTCAGGATGCTTTCAATAAGCGAAGCAGAGACAGCGTCATTCGCTTTAGCGTTGCGTGTGGCCATGATGTTGAAAAATTAGGGGTAAAACGAACTTACTTTTATGAAAATTACTTTTAGGAAAAAACTAAAAGTATTAACAATATATTATAAAATTAGCGAATATTGTGGTTATACTTAGCTTATAGGTGTTGTGGTGCGTTATCGTTGGCATTTTTCATGAAATAATTGTAAACGTTGTCATTGCCAACAAAAGTATTTTAAAATATAGAATTTTGAATATATTAAAATATATTCAAAAAGTATAGTAAAATACTTTTGTTGGCAATGACAACATTTATACTTAGCTTATACCAAGCAGACACTGGCGATGTGTGCGGCGCTCTTCACTTACGATCGTACTGCTGAACAAAACTACCTGCTGCGCCGCTCACTGACAACTACCTGCGGTGATCCTCGGAGCGCTTAGGAAATACGTCCTCACAGCTCGGAGACCATGACACGACTGCGATCGATCGATCGATCAATCATATGTCATTAAGAATATTACAGTTTCCACAAAACTTGATCAATTAGTTCTGATTTTCAGTCAAATACAATAAGGTATCTAAAGCTTTATTTATGCTAGTAGATTGTCTGTGATGACTGAATTTAGGACTGTTTTCTACCGTGTGGTATATCATATTTATATTTATATCATCTGGTAGTTATCTACCAGATAAACATTTAACAGATTCTCCAACCTCTGGATAGATTTATCAGGCTCTCGTAAAAGTCAAATTTTCAACGTATCAATTAGATAACTTCTGAATAGACTATCAGACGCTTTATCAGACATCGGTGAAATAGACCGTTGTGGCTGAAGTCTAGTATACGGTAGAACAACTTACGGAAGCCTTTTAAGCCGTTACATCGCGCCGCTCCGGTGGCAACTGCGTAGTTGGAATTCTGGAGGCTTTCTTGAAAAGTGCTTTTTTATAAAAGCGAATTGGTAATTATGCAGTGGATAGACTCACGAATGTTTATAGTGAACGCGAGGGCCGAAGGCCCGAGCCTCGCCGTGACTTGGATCCGGGCGAGCGAAGCGAGAAAACTTGCCTTTGAAAGTAAATTGTAATTACAATGCGGCGGGACAAAGAGTACGAAGGGCGAGCCAAGCAATCGTCTATCTGTATGTTTTATTCATTTCTGTGAGAGCGCGTAGCGTAATTTCAGGGAGAGCTTAAGGAGACCCCTCTCTCCCCCCACGCCATGCTTTTCTGAGGGTGTATATTGTACCCTACTTTAACCGATTTAGTATTTGCCAAGTCAAAGAGGATAATTCTATATACATAGGTGCTAAAATCAGTCAATTCATTCATAATACTTCTATTATTATGTGATGAAAAGGAGGTAGATAAGGTAGATATTTTAGTGTAAAACACGGAAATTGTCTAATTTTTTTCCGAACACATAACAAATACTTCATATTCACCCCGATTCGTACAAAAAGTCCTTGTAACTTGATATTATAATGTTAAGAATAAATCATTAATATCCTTTTATTTTTTATTTACGACATTTTGCGTGTTTGTTACCAGCATTATCAGGTGTTAGTATTAGAGTAAAGTATTAGACATGTTTTCATATGAAAATAAAATTATAAACAAACGTATTTATAGTTATTGAATACAATTTGTTTAAAAATAAATTACAAAAGAAGAAAAGAAAATCATTAAAAATAGTTATGTGAAAAAATATATACAGTTATAAGCACAAAATATGAAATAGATCTGTGAGTACTTACCAAAACGTGTTAAAACAACTCGCATTTTAATTTGCAGAAGTTATAACAATGTTTTTGAAAAAAGGAAATTTCCAATATTTAAATGGAAAAAGTTCCCATTATAAAAACATTCTCATTGAATGGAGAGAGACAAGTATGGGCAGACTGAGAGCAGACTTAACCTAAAAAATAGACATTATTTTGCATCTACAACAGTGTTTTTGTAAATAATTTGGACTTTTGATTCCGATTAGGGATATCAGTCAATCGTTTTTCAGACAGCATCGAAAAGAATATTGAAGTATGTCTCTTGTCAGCTTTTGTCAGGATTAGCAACAGTAGTTTTCTTTACGTGATGTGCATGCTCATACATGTATGTACACTCACGTGTAAGAATAGCAATGTTTCTCTTTCAGTGAGTAATGGTGGCCAGACAATTACAACCCAGCAAACATTTTCACGCCAGACGCCATCACCCTTGTCACAAGTTACTGGAGGTAAGGTTGGTCCCGTAGTTTCCCATTATTTTAAAGTTGTCTTCAGTTCTGGGAACACATTAATACAACCAATGGGAAATGTTGCATTTATTCACATGTGACAGATAGGCATTTAGGAATCAATACTAATATTAGACTATGAATGTAATTAAATCTTTGAAATATGAAAATGTTGAGTATTGAAAGCAAAAGTGTCGAATAAATCCATAATCCTCCTGTTGTGATTGTTGTTTTGGAAATGGGTCAGCTTATCAGTTGATCTTTTAGCACGAGTGCCATATAATTTCACTACACAAATGATACTAACACATCAACCATCAGTTAAAAATTAGCCACATCAATAAATTGATTTAATAAAGAGCATGGAAGAAAGAATTTTTTGTGCGTCATTGCGAAATTGTTTCATTCACAAAAATTTAGAAAATTTACTGCTCATAATACTTCAAGTATTTATGGTTTACTAGTTCGGAGCAGGCCTTTCGAATACTTTTATGTTCACTCCACAACCAACAACGATTAACACATTTTTAGTTCGAGATATTACAGAAAAGAAAGAGGAATATACAATAAATAAATGGCTTAATTTCAAATAAAAATAACTCGTTATTTTATTATATTATTTTTTACTTTCCCGTATACATATGTATATACGGAGTAATATACGTAGTATAGGGAAAGTTATGTAATGCTGCGCGACAAAAAAACGGATTTTCGGCAGAAAAAAATTCATTGCCGGACCCTGATAACGAAAAAGTGAATAAATCCAGTTGCTAAATTAAAAAAAAATCCCTAACGTGATGAAACAAGAATCCCCGTTTCGTGTGTCCTTGTTACCGAAATACCAATTGACAGCAAAAAGTCCGTCCGTCAGTCTAAACACAACTTGCGCCTAAACCGTACGTACGATTTTTTCCAAAATGGATATTCCTCGGTCGATTGACCCCACTCGAGGTGCTGCGATTTTGAAAAACTTTCCTCAAAATTTGGGGGTACTTTACACAAAGAACCCCGTACATTTTCTCAAAAACGGTTCCAATTTTTTTTATTTAAATTTCTTGTAAGAATGGAGTAAAATAGACGTATATGAATTTTATAATTACCATCAGTCACTCTTATTACACAGTTACGTATCGCCTTTTTACTTTCTTGCTCTTACTGCGTAAGAAAAAGTATTTTAATCGTGCGCCGGAAAACGACGGAATTTGGAGAGAGAGAAAACTCCGGCCGGACCCTAGTAACGAAAAACTGGATAAATCTTGTTCCTGCATATAGTAAATCTCTTTCTCTAACACGTTTTGTAGTCAGAATATATGTTTCGTGGATCCTTGATTCCGAAAGATCGATTGACGGCAAAATTTGGATGTCCGTCCGTCTGTGACAAAAGTAGCGCCAATATCATTCAGCCTATTTTCTCAAAACTTTATATTCCTTAATCAATTTATAGGAACTCTATAGGCCTGCTGAGTTTGAATCTGATAATTAAATTTCAGATTCAAAATTTTCTCAAAAATGGCTCCAAATTTTGTATTAAAGTTTGACTTCGAATAGCATAAGGATGCTTTAGAGATTAGTGCAGGTCTCATTTTCATTTCCCTGATATTTTTAAAATTACAAAAGTTCAAGTTTTGGCGGCTTGTAACAACTACAGTATTCAAGGTACAGATTTTTTCACGCCCAAGAAATATTTCCTTTCTCTGCTAGTTAATTTGCGTGGTCAGACGGAAGAGCGGACTTGATGGCCCGAGCCTCGCCACGTAAAATAAGGCATTAATTCAATTCAATCTATTCTTTAAAGGCAGATCTTGAGAAAAGTAATGTGCAATTTTTCAAAAATAGTAGTAGTTTTCGTGTAATTTTGTGTGAAATATTGGCAATTTTTGAAACTTTTTACAATTTTTTTGTCAAACCTTTGTTTAGTTCTAAAGATAGAGATTTTTGTCTAAAACAAAATCTGTTGTGAAATATATATATATATATATATATATATATATATATATATATATATATATATATATAGAAAAGGTCATGTAGTTTGTTTTTTAAAAAAGATATTAGTTATCGCGTAATTTCCGCTTGAAATTAATGCAACGTATAAATAACACATTTTCTCCTCATACGTTACTTTTTGATGTAATGGAATGCACTTAATGATTTTCGACAATATATACAAATAACCAATTAGTACAGTTTCAATAAAGCAATTCACTCTTTTTTTTTATCCAACGGAATTCATCGGAATCAAATTCTTATATTTCTCGAATTGTTACTGAAAACTGACCATGGCGTTATTAGCTTTCTTGAGAATTTCCGCTGAAACTTCACAGTATTCTTTTGTACGAACAAATCAGTCAAACTACTATTATGCAATAGTAATTTAGATATGACTCCATATTGACAACTAACAATTAAAATGATTCTTTTCACTTTTGACGCAATGCAAATGTAAAAATGGTCTGAATTCTACTTTATGTCAGCACTGAACTAGCAAACCATAAAGTTTTGTATGCACCAAGTAACATTACTTGGTGTTTTTGCCCCTGGGCCAGAAGCCCTCGGGATTGGAAGTCACCCACTGGGCAAAAACAACTGCTTACCGCTCTACATTCGTAAATAAGCATTTTAAATGTGAAGGAAAAGATATAAAGTCTTTGACCACCTCTTCTAAAATGATAGTTTGTGCAAGTAAGATTTTTGGTATTAATTATTTTGATTCGAATTAATAGAAATGTTGTTTGAGTGATCCATGTTAATTCATGTTTCCTAATAATGGTGAAAAGTAATTTTTTGTACCCTTATAACTGCTTGGTGATGTGATATCATTGGTAGACATTCTAGACCTGAGTATTATCTCGTTGAATTTTAAATTTCTGAATTCAACTTTATAAGTGGTGCTCTGTCGTTCATCCTGCCCAGTGAAAAATGTAAAATGGCAATTCCACATTTTAAATTCTATATATTCAAGAAACTAGCTACGTCATTCAAAGTTTGTGCAAGAAACATTTCATTAAAGAATGGAAAATATAATGTTGCAGTCACTGTAAACAAGTACATTTAAGCAATTTCACTGAGAGCTGATTGAAATAAATATTCAGTATTTGATAAAATATTATTAAAATGGCCCTAGTTGGTTATTTTAGATAAAATTCCTCTTGTGGAAAATTAAGAATGAGTGTGAATGTCTGGTCTTCTAAGAATGAAACCAAAAACTAGAAATTTTGCTATGCCGCTTGCTGCTTTGTAATGTAGTTACTGCATTAACATTTACCACCGTGGTTTCTTCTTTTACTGAAACGTCTCGCAAGAGAAATTCTCTCATTCTTCTTCACTGTCGCCTCATTAATGTATGTAATCTTAATCATTATTGCTAGTATTGTCTTAAAACACTTATGCATGCGAAATATTTGTATTACTAACTACAGTAGATTCTTTGCATAAATTAATTATGGGTCCTCATAGAGGTTCATAGATCATGAGGTCTGCCTCGATGTTTTCAGTGGGTTTCTAAAAAACGCAGGCCATATATTTTACGGGGTCTTTCTTTTGCTAAAAGTTTTCTGTGTCAGATTTGTGACCATCCGCTACGACCATATGGTATAAATGGCTGTTGAGGCTCATAATGTGATGGCTGTGAAGACTTAGTTTTTATGGATGCTCTCTCTGATAACATTAAACTGTGCCTGCAGTGGTTGGAGGCACTGGGGGAGCATGTGCTGGAACTGTGGCACCAGCACTGCAGCGACCAGTGGAGCCTCTGTTCGTGAGTGTACCTCCACGACCCCAGAGACTATTACATTCAGAGGCATATATCAGGTGAGCTGGTTTCATATTCCCTTTTCCAATTGGAATCATACGAAAGTAATTTCGAATTAAATGTGTAACATTTATTAAACTTTCAATATAGTGATAAAATTTCAGCTTATGTTTCTGTGCTCTTCATACCAAATGCAATCTTTAATTAAACTAATGTGAATCCATACCATGTAGAAGAGTAAGTTGATCACTCCAATGAATTGAATGCATTATTCGACTGTATTATTTGTTTAGAGTGTTATGTCTGTGTTACAGTTTGATCAATTTAGTTCAGTTCGCATCATTGTTTTTATTGGAGATTGTATTATTTCGAATTAGAGTGAGCTGGCACGGGCGTCGCTGGAGGGGGAAGTGACACGTCAACCCAATTTTTTTTAATTTACATGCAGTAGTTTAATTCTAAGTTCATTTCTTACTGAAGACACTTTCAAAATAACATAAAGATAATTATTCGTTCAATAACTTGTAAATCGAAAGACTGTGAGCCGTTCTTAATGACTCAAAAGTCAAACTTCATGGGAAAAGGATATTGAGAAAATGCTTCCGAACTAGCGGGTAGAGGTAGGAATTCTCCGCAAGCCTGCATGACCAACTAGCACAACACTTGCTACCACCACTGGTCTAACAACCGCCGCCCTCGACTCCCATGCTGCCGTCTTTTATAAGTTTATCAGAGTTCATTATTGAAGTCTCGAAGAGCTGCGGCCTAACTTGATGTTTTTTAATCTATCGCGAGCATCGTGTTAACGTTAAATCAATACCAATGTTGCCGTTGCTTTAACTAATGTTTCGGGAAATTTCTACTGCTTTTGATGCCATCTCCAAAAAATAATAAATTTACGTGCCAGAGATACCCAAGAGAGCTAGTAGTTTTTGTATGTGTATGTATAATTCTAGCAAATTAAAAAGTCCCGTTGCTTGCTTCTGCTTGCAAATATGGTTACATGTCAAGAAGCAAGAAATTTGTTACATCGTCCAAACACAAGAAAACCCTTTTGAAGTGGCGCAATGATGTACCCTAAAAACGTCGGGAGACAAATGAAAAAAAAAAGTGCAATTTTTATGCTTATTTCTGCAATGATGACGCATAATGAAATGCCAATTTTTTTAAGAATAAATAAAAAACTCTCTGAGTGCAAAATTGTCAAATTTATCAAAAAAAGTCACTCAGCATTTTATTGCGAGATGCTGCCAGTAAAATATTTTGGGGTGTTTATTCATTTATCTAATTTTTTAGTTTTGATACTTAAGTTAGCAACTAAGATTTGTGAATCATGTAAATGCAATTTATGTAGATAAACAAATGTTGGTAAATATAGCCATAATCTTCTTATTTCCTACATTTATCTACTTGATTGATCTTTTAAATGTAATATATTATGACTTATTGTGAAGGAACCCAATATTAAATGTTCTTGATTTTCATTCGTTACTAAAACTCTTGATATACTCGATCTTTGCATAGTGATTGTATGTACATAAATATTTTAGTGGGTGTATTTAGATTTATCATTAACATAAAAGGCAACAAGCTAAACAACGTAAATAAATTAGCAAAATCCTTCAAAAATAAGGCTATAAGAAGAGTTTTAAGCATTCATTCCCTGCCATCGTGATCTAAAGTAATATTATGCTACTTTTTGTGAAATCATAGGTGTCAAAGCGAGCATAGCGCTTGCGACTGCGGAACCACAGTACTAGGCCGAGCGCTCGCACTTTCCCTTCTACACGCAATGGTGTAACTATAATTTTTAACTGAGGTGAATGCATTCAGCGTGAGATTAATATTAATATCTCGTTTACTTTGTGTGTAATGGAGGAAATTGCATTATGTCTTTTCCCTATTCTAATACTTTAATTATAATTCTTTGCCAAGTGACGTTAAATATATTGGTCTTGATTTTAACTCGCATCCGGCATTTGGAAATCCAGACTCGCGTCGTAGTCACTTGGCCAACGCGCGGAATGCCTTGGGCAACCCTTTCAATTTTCGCGACCCTCCAATTGTCGTGTGTGCAGTAGTCTTCGTCGGGGGGGGGGGGGGATCGGCTACTTTAGTTGGAGGAAGAAGAAAGCTCATATTCTGACCTTCGGCTGTAATTCATTGTAGTTGCATTCAGGTGAGAACTAAGGTCCGTTAAAGAAGATATGCTTTGACAGTGTCGACGGGGAATCAACGTGTTTTCCTGATGGAATGCAATCGTAGGCTTTCGCGGCCAGTCGTGAAGGCTCTCTGCTGTCCGGGCGAAGCCGCGTCGAGGGAGTGCTGCCTATCAACTAACAGACTTCTTGGTGGAGGTTAACTTCAGCACTAAATCATTTCAAAGGTGTCAGATAAAGTTTTAAGAAAAAAATCGAAAATGAAAGTTTCCATCACGTATTTATTAATATTTCATTCAATTCATCTTTTTTATTCATTTTATTAAGGTTTTCTTATTTTCTAATATGCTGGTTTCAAGCTTCCGGGTAAAATGGCGCTGTGGAAAAGAATGTGTATAGTAATAGCATTAGATTTTTTAATTAAAAAAATTAGAAACCATAAATAACGAAGAGTTTGAGTCACAGTTTCCAAACTGATTTCTAGAGCGTACTGGATAGAATCGCAGAAACCTACTTTTGTTGTCCACGCGCATGACCCGTCCTGCCCCTCCTCGCTCCGACCCGCATCGCTCAGCTTGAAAGGATTTTGGTCTACGATCCTCGACCTGACCGTCATGTGTATTGAATGAGAGATTTTTCAGTTCATAACGTGACCCTCGCCTCTATCTTTGCCACGCATTTGTCTTAACAGGTAGCAATATATGGTTGCCGGAGCAAATTACGACAATATCCCATGCTTTCAGATACGGGTTCAAAGATAAACTTCAGACCTGATTCAACTTTAAAATTCAAGCTGATTTTTATTTTAAAAAGAAACTATACTCGTTTGTGTGTACGTTGGACAACACTGAAATACTTAAACTGTAATGTGTGAATAATAAAATTAGAAAAAGTATTGTTTGATTAAAGAAGGCAATATTTTTGACATCTTTGTGATGTATTCGTTCAGATAAATAAGAACTGTCAATCTTGTTCATAAAATTTACTACCTTTCATTTTGTTTTAACAGGTATATTGAAGGTTTGCAGGCTGAAAATAAACATATTAGTCCTTGGGAAAAGCATCTAAAAGCAACCCAAGAGAACACAGCTATCCCTGACATCAGTCGTCTTCCTGCAGAATGGCTGGGTAATGGAGTTGGAAACCATGGCAATATTGTCAATGCTTTGTGGACACTGAGAGACTTTATGATGAGAGATGCACTGGGTATTAATAAAGTATTGTAATTAAATTAAAGTTGATTGTTGATATTGACATGAGTCTGTGAGTGAAGGTCTTTTTCTATTTTTAACAGTACATGGAAAATGTGAATGTTTTAACGAGAAGCCGTGTTTGTAGGCAAATGTATCTAAATCTTTTCGTTTTGTACAAGCTGTACGTATGTTCCTTGACATTATGAAAACATTAAACAATAAAAGTTATCATAAATTACATAATGCAAAAAAGTTGTCCAGCAGAAATGCATATTGTGCTGCCTCTCTTCCAATCACTTTCCCTAGTCTTACATCTAACTTTACAGGTTCCCACGCCAAATACGTTTTCAGGGTGACCAGTGAACTTGAACCAGGAATCCCTGAAAATCGGGAAAAACGGGAATTAGAAAAAACCTGGAAGAACTGGGGAAAAACCGTGATTTCTTTATTTTCAGATTTATCACCAACATTTAGCACAAATTCACAAACGGCATTGTATTCAGTTAAGTGTTTGATTCAACTCGGTACATGATAACGGCGATTGAAAATTGAAATATGTACCAGAAGTGCGACATGTAATGGAACGGTCGCATGTGTCGGGTTGCGGCGCATTTCAATAGCGTATTTCAATATTTTATTCAAGGTAATGTTGCTGAGCACGATAGTAAGAAAGCCAGAAAAAGCGCATCTTTTGCTACCTGCGAGGATGTAGGAAGCGTCGGGAACGCAGAGGCATGCAGATCTAGTGGCTCGACATGGCCGCGTCTCGGGCGACGCCGCTGACCCACCGGGAAATACGGACGTTGCCGTTTCAAAGCCGGTAATTCAGCCGCACCCGATCTTAGAACTCGGGAGACGTTTGAGTTTCAACCGAACTTGGCGAAACTCAAACGCTGTGATTGGGCGGAAGAAACCGCATGCGTAGCCGAAAACGAAGCAGGGGAGGACCATGTGACCCCGCGAACTTAAGGAGGTCGCCGCAGCTCACAAGCTCGGACATTCCGATAGAGGAGGCGAGAGCGAGCAGAAGTGTCTTTCCAAGCTAGGGACGAGGGCGAGAAGTTGCCATTCCGATGTGGGAGATGACTGCGACAGGTTAGCATTCCGATGTAGGGGGTGAGGGAATGTATCTTTGGCCTCTGGGAGACGCCGATGATTGCGTTGCCGCGCTCGCCGCTCAAATGCATCACATCGCGGGCCGCCTCCGGGGTCGCTAGGTCAAGGACGAACGCCGGACAATGACTGTGAGTGCCCGAACTCGAGCCCAGGGCTGACAACGGGCCGAGGCGCCACCACCGCTCCCGTGAGTCACGCCGCCTCGACCGCCTTGCGAATGGGCAAAGGTGGGAGGCGAGACGCTGCCGTGGACGCCGCGGGAAACCTGGGGCTGCGCCGCGCCAGCCACCAGGGCGAAGGGCCGCCGGGAAGGGAGCCGCCCTGCTTTAAAGGGCGACCTCTGGCCCGTTTGGCTGCATGTAAGATAAACTGGTTTTAAGAACTATTTATAACCGGTGGCTTCTTCTCATAAGAAAATGCAGCTTTTGTTTCAACGCATTACTAGCACGGGATTAAGCCCTATCACGCATACCCTCCTTAAAGAGTCTACAGACTGAGCAGCCGGGGCAACGCTGGATCGCCGTAAACCTGGTCAGGTGAGTCGGGGTAGCTTACAGTATGCTTAAAGATTGTGTAATCCTTGACTCGCGCATCACACAACTTCAAACACTGCCACGTGTGTAGATGCAACGTAGGTTGAGTATCCAGCGGATGTCAAAATTCCATTGCAATCTCCGACCACAGAATAAAAATCTTCTATAGCACCAAAACGAAGCAATTAAGTACTGTTGCGTGACGTTAGAGGCTTATTGCTATTTGAAGGGTATCCTAAATGTGGTTCTGTTTCTAAAATCTTTAGGGACACCGCCTTTGACATTCTGCATCTGATTACGAAATGACCATCGCCCAAAAGTATTTTTATTTTGAGAAATTGCTTGTTATGGACTAATGTTTTTTTAAACTACTCGAAAGGTTAGCAACAAAATTATCTTTGTTAACATTTCCTCATTCGCATGGCAATAGGTAGCACGAATAGACCTATTCGCTCGTAGCGCACCCATTATGTAGTTTTCTTTCTTTATTAACATAGTGAATATACTTTTCTTATTTATCTGCACCTAAATTTTAATTTTATGCACTATGAAGGGAAACCTAATTGTAAACAATGTGTGAAGCCTTTATAATATTCGTGCGCGTTTTCTTGGGACCCCATTTCACTAGATGCCAGAATAATAGGGGTTGGTTATTTTGATGACAGGTCTCTAATATCAAATCCGAAGCTCGTTTTCGATGCAAAGTAGTGAACATTTGTGGTTTTCAGATTTTGTTAAAAACGTTCGTTGCTATCATTTATTCATAAATCAACTAATGTTAGTACAGATTTGAGGGTATGTATTTCAGGGCTCAAAGAAACATGCGCGTATATCACACATGCGCCACTTTAACCCTCAAGAGGCAGCGCTGGTGCAGAATTGTTTCCACTGAAATATTTTCCGGGTATGTTTGGCGATAGCCCTTCCAGGAAGTCGTGGCCCGTATTTCTGGGATGACATTCCAGGAAGAAGAGTTTCTAACGCCGCTATCCTCATCAGTTACCAGCAGTCTGCAAGATTGTGAGGTCGGAACAGATTTGTACCGCGCTGCCGGTCATATATATTTTCTTGCTGCTCATTTCACTTTCAAATCACAAGTAAGATAGTACATTAGTTTTTACATTCTGAAATGAGTATTTTTCGTTATCAACTAGGTCTTGGAGAACAAGGAAATTCTTGGAACCACAGAAAATAGAAGAAATACTAGATGAGGATTTCCGGTCTAATTAACCTTTCTCCGAGGGCGAGGTGGATGAACACGTGAATAACAAATATATAAATCACCTTATCAGATTGACGGAGAAAATATTTCTGATCTGGTGTGTATTCTTGAAGGGGAATAAAATTGTTTTTTTGGAAGAGAGCGCGACTAAATAGAGGGAAACGCCCTTCAAAAAAAGTCTTCGAAGATTAGTCAAAAGAACATAATAAAAATGTTCCCGGTAGTGTTAATGCTGTATCTGCAACAAGCAATTTTCCAAATGATTGATCAAAATATGTTAGAGAATATGTAGAGAGTATTATTATTCACACATTATTTTGTATACGCAATTTTGTCAATGTTGCGAATTTTCAGTTTTCCAAGTAATTCGTCTAAATATAAATTTTGTAAAATTATACATCTGAATATATTATGTTCTCAAGGAACCCTGCCTCCTTCGCGAGAGAAAAGTCGTTGAATAACATTATTTCCAAGAAAACGTATCTGGTAGCAAATTTGCACCGCGCTACTACTCGCGTAGCTTTCAATGGCGGTGCCTCTCGAGGGTTAGCAGTAAAAGAATAAAAAGTAAAGTCGACGAAATACAGTGTACGCGTTAGATCCTCTCTAACCTCACAAGAGTTTAACATGTCGATGGCAAAGTGTATCAGTCGGTCAAAATTTAAGGAATATTTTGATAATCGTCAAACCTTGGTGAAATGTAATTATAACTTCAAACGTGCGTTTTGTGAGTATATGAAAAATCAATTAAGATTTTTTAGTGTTGTCACATGTTATAAAATTAATGCATAAATTAACAAATGGAGAAACTTCTTGAACATTCTTTGTCATTCAATTCATTGGAGATCGTAGCTAGAGCCTATAGTTGGGATTCACATTTAAACATTTTAATATTTTAAAAATCAAACGTATAGATCAAATGTTATCTATTGAAGTGAATTAAGCATAAAAAACAATCTGTTTTGAAAAAATCCGGAAATGTAAGAGAATGTAAAATGTGAGACACTACAATGATAATAAATAGGATTCATGATTATATCAAGATTCCAAAAACTCAAAAGTATTATGAACTAGTGATGCTACAGAATGTCAGACGTTCGGGAATTAGTTTTCTATTTCTTTTGGTCTCGACTAGCTATTCGGACTTGCCACATACTCTTGCCAGCTGCCATCTGTCGACGCTCTGCAGGTTTTTTTTTCTTAATTTTTTGGTGTCTTAATAGAACGGAAATATGATTTTAAGAATGTTAAGAAGCAGTAAAATCTCTTTTCTTTGAAAAATTTAGAGCCTTTTTTTTAGAAAGTGGTGATTAAGCTCTACTGTACACCCGAAATTTAAAAGTTTTTTACCGATTTTTTTTTTAATTTTCGAAAACCTTTATTCAAAGTCTTTTGAAACACTTTAACTCACAAATACAGTAGTGTTTACAAATTGCTGAAAATGTACATATTAATGAGTGAGAGATCTTTCATAACAATTACATTTGTGTAAATTTAGAAAAATCATACACAGAAATTAACTTTACTTCGTATTAAAGTGTTATTAGCACTATCCGTACGAAATGATTGAAGAAAAAATTGGAGCCATTTTTTGAGAAATGTAATATGTGTATGTAATTTAAATATAAACAACGTCAGAGAAGTCAAAAATATTTTTTAAATTTTTGAAAAAACAAAAAATAGAGCAAATGATGTTTATGTCATCTCAGAGTACATTTTGCACTATCCCTACCAAAAGTTGGAAGAAAAAGTTCATCAGTTTTTGAGAAATTTTTGAATTCGTTATTTTTTTAAATTGCGTGGAAACTATTTTTTACTGTACACTATCTTAATAAAAGAACTGACTAGAAAATTAGTTTATCTAAAGGACATGTTTCTATCTTCAATTTTGTAGTTGTAGGAAGACGCCGAAAAAATAATTTTGCAATTTTCGAAAATTCAAAGTTTACCATGAAAATCTGACTTATGCCACATTTATATGTGTATTTTATTCTGTTCTTTCAAGAAATGTCAAAAAATTTGATCCGGTGTTTGAGAAAGTTTTGAAAATGTCCTGGGTGCTTTACATGAAAAATTACAGAATTTAATGAAGGTTTTAAAAATCGCTGAGCTTCGATTCAGGTCAGATCGACACTCGATTATTCAGTTTGAAAAAAATCATACGCATTGTTTAGGTGCTAGTGTTTACATACACCGGACGGATGAACGTTTTGCCGTCAGTTGGTTTTTCGGTATCAAGTACCCACAAATCAGGGATTCTGGCTTAACCACGTGTTAGATAATTTTATTCTTAATTTAGTTGCGGTTTATCCACTTTTTCGTTATCAGGGCCTGGCAATGAACTTTTTCTGCTGAATATCGGCCATTTTCGCGCAGCATTACATAACTTTCCCTATACTACGTATATCACTCCGTATGTACACGGAAAATTAAAAATGAAAATTTTACTTCAAAATTCAGCGTACTTTTCATATATCATGTAATCCACAGCAATCCTCTGAATCTGTGAGAAATGATTACTAGGCCTAATATCGACAGCACAATATCCTTTATGAAAAAATATTCCCATTTGCGTGTTGAAAACTGTTACGATAAGAGCAAAATTTTTCGAAACTAATGTAAGTACTTCAAACTCATCGTTGCCATCAGCTCAGAGATCGACTTTCTGGCTGAAATCTTGAGAATTTCATGACTTTGAATATTAATTACTTACATATGCTGCCTAGGAGAAATACGAGTATTCTTTAAACCTCAGTTTTTGTTCAAAATCCTACACACTAGTACTCGGTTGCGAAAGTCCGTGAGTAACCTAGCAAAGTAATAAACAGAAAAAATTAATTGTAATGATAGAAACAGAACCTGGACAACCGGGAAAAGCCTTGAATTCCAAAAAGCCAGATCGCTGGTCACCCCGATTACCATATTTGAACAGAGTAGTCATGTTTTCCACGCCTCTAGTAGTTGTTCCAGTCCTGAGTTATTTAAAGTTGTATGCTTATTACTTTCATATAGCGTACAATTAGAACGTGGACTGGGACTGGGTGCAATAGAACTGGATCTGCCAAATTATAGTACTCACACTCGTCACTTACAATGTTGGACACTCGTAAGTTTATAAGAATTCTGTGAGTTTATGAGAATGTTTTAACTATTAGAATAGTTTCAAGTAAAAAGCTGTAATGTTGTAAGGTCTGTTGGCCGGAAGAAAGGAACGAGTAAATGAGAAGGCGTCCGCGGACCGATGCACGCCGAGCACCATACTTGATCAAGCACACCGTTACCAGCACTGTTTCACCCGCAGGAGGAAGAAAATACATATCCGAGTAATTGTCTAGGCATTGGGTACCGAAACTAGCATGATCTTTACTTACATGTATCTACACGCTAGTATGCAAATATACATTTTGACTAGCTAAATGTGACGTCGCCGTTTTAAACTTTTAAAAATAAAAATGTATACTAGACACGTTGTTATTACAAGGAGCGTCTGAAAAGTTCGGGGAATGGATGAATATCTTCACGAGCAACATAAGTGGGGTCTAGATAGGGAGCGAGCACTGGAGAGATGGCACGGAGCACACCAACTCCGGTTGTTTCGTCTGCAAGGGTACAGTCGAGCGGCGTGGGTGCGCGATGTCTCGGCAAATGGAACAACGGATACGCATGGAGTGTGATTAAAAGTAGGTAAAACAGTAATGGAAATGCGTGCAGTGTTGGCGCAGATGCAAGAGTTGCGACGTACTTTTATGTATTTTTTGGTAACGTAGTTTGTAACAAAATGAATTACACTTGTAAGTCCTGGAAATTGTGTGTGTACACAGGATCACGCGCATTGATTATTACACAGCATATGATTTCCATAGGTTAGTAATTGACATTCTGCTGAGAATTGGACCCTATTTCCTATTTTTCATAGATCGGTAGTACATCACCGGTTTGTGTTCCATTTCAGCGTCTATATAAGTTGATAGTGAACTGTGACAAAGTGGGATTATATGCTTAGCTAGAGCCCAATGATAGCTCATTGGGGTGATTAGAATGTGATTTAGTCCGCCAAAACTTTGTATGTAGTCACACGCATGAATTTGGCTAGAACAATTAACATTTTTAACAGTAAATATACCAGTTTCAGTTTAATGAAAAATACACACATCTTATATAAAAATAGCTTGTGTTGCCCTGAAGACTTGGCTGGCTTGAAAACACGGCCGTTCAAAGGTCGAAGCACTGGCAAACATCATACGCGGCCGGCGCTTAGTACCTGCTCACGCGCGAATAGGGGCAGAAGGGCGTTTTGTGATAACAAAATCTGGTGGGAGGTTTCGGATCTCAACATCCACCATAAACACCGGATGTAGCATCCGGTGTGCTGGGCGCGTGTGTTATCACATCCGGTGGTGGGGAAGGGAGCGTGGCTTTTGCGCTGTGGGCTGGCGTCAGTGGTGACAACATCCGGCGTGCTGGGCTGGGGTATGTTATCCGTAGAAACAAGGTTAATGTATCAATGTTTCTATCGATCGTGAAAAAAATGGATTCATTTATTACACTCTTCACAGAAGTAATGTTAACGAATCCGTTTTTCACGACCTTATGAAGCAATGATACATCAACCTCGTTGTGCTTTTAAAGAAGTCACGAGTTTGCTCACTCTCGAGACTTTAATAATCGACCTGACAGACAAGTGTGTTGTGAATGAAATTCTTCGTCTTCTTCTAACAGAACTATGCGTAGTTCATCTTGCAGGAGGTTATCACCGCTGCTCACTCCTATTTATACCACTCCAAAAAGCAACCAGTATCACTCACAACAGAAGCATTTTGGTGGACTATATTGTTCACGAAATCGCTCGCGTTCATATTCTTCAAAACGCTCACCCAAGTAAGCATGTTTCGTAAGAGAAAAACCCTTTTAATTCTATCTCTCCATCAGCACCGTTCGGAAGAGTAGTTTTACGTCGCCATTCGTCCGAATAGTATCGCAGGTTCCAACGGTGTCATTCCTTCCCGATTCCGCACGTTGACGATGTTTGCACGGACACATTCTTGCAAGTAAAGTAGTACGACGGCGTTGTTACCGGATTGACCGGCCAAGTGGAAAGGGGTGAAGCCGTACGCGTGAGTTGAATGCGTGTTCCGGCAGCCTTGACTAACAGACTTACCGATAAATGTTTTTTTCTACTCCGACTCTTGGCGCACTTCCACTTCGGCAATGGCGACGGTGACACGGTGTGTCCACTTCGGCGGCGGCGATGGCGGTGGTCCGTCGATATGCGAGCGCCCTTTGTAGTAATGTTTGAAGCAAGGAAAAAGTTCTCGAATGCGCGGGTCACGCTGCACGTGCTGCGGCAGGCGAATAAACGGCAGGTACGTTGTCCGCGCTCCAATGATGCAGAAAGCCGAGGGGTAGTAGCTGCAGCGATCGTTCGTCAAGATGAAGGAGAGAACAGCTCTCACTGAGGAAACGTATGACACGATCTACGTTGAGAGAGCTCTCACATAGGTCGCCCATTGAACTCCGCCGACGTGCTACTGATGCAACCTCACGAGCGCAGAGCGTTGAATTATAGTAGCAAGTCGCTATTCACACGGCTTCGTTGGTACGTCAGAGGTAAATTTTCAAGCGGTGGACGGAGAAACTGAATGGCTTGACGAACGCTAGACTCGCCGCTAGAGAGCTTCTATGTCTGCTAGCACTTCAACGTGTACTGTAAGAATAACTTCTGGCTCGGGAGCAGTACTTTTACTCGACTCCATTCTGAAGGAGGAAAATGGAAGTGTGGATGGAAAAGGCTGGGAATCACCCATGAAGAAGGAGTTGCAAAGAGTTGATCAAGGATTCCAGAATGATGCAATAGCGTTCGAACAAACCATCAGCTTGACACAAGCAGCACGGGCAGTAGATGAGTTCTCCGAGAACTTTCATCATCCACAGCCCCTTATGACATTCAATGATGGTATAGTGAACCGCTTTCCCTTCTTCATTTCCATCGTCGTCTGTTGTCCCTTCGTCGCAGCGTCGAGCAATCGTTCCATGTCGAGTGGCGCTGGACGAATGAGACGTGTCGACTCTTCGGCCTTTCGTCATTTGAAAGTTATTGCAAACCTTACTTCTACTCTTTAAAAAATGACCCCCTCACTTTCTCCCATAAATCTTTTTGCTTTCAGTATGACAGTTTAAAATTGATGAGAATTATCATTATTGAAATATTAAAGTGCATGGAAAAAATCTATCCTAACTAATGAAATAAATATTAAATAAATAAATTAAAAATTATCCTTCGTATCCTCCTCTCCTGCAGGGACAAGCGTGTACGCTGAATAAATAAACGAACGCGTACATATGATACGAAGATAACCCCATGGAAGGCTTCTAAATATGTCAATCCAATAGCGCTTGTCAAAAACGGACAAAGTACGCTTTTTTTGGACGAAAGAATGATTAATATGGGATTTGGACCGAACGTCACATTGTCGATTCTGCTTTCGTACCGAAATTAAAAATCCAAAACTTGTAACGTTTTACTAAAGAACGCTGTACTCTCTACGCCCGAGACAAGCAAGCTGGGGATCTGGTTTCGACAGAGTACATTTTTGGACGCAGATCTACTTACCCGAGCAAGGGATCATTTCCGCATTCGTCCTTAAACAATCCTAATAAATGTTTATTACGTGGTGTCATGCCAAATTCGTTTTAGGGACCGAAACAGCAAGTATGGATGCTTATAAGCACCTGGATGGATGCTTATTCATTTCAGCGTACACGCTCGTGGATGTAGAGAGAATGAATGAATCACTGTTCATGTAAAGAAGATGAAGATCACAATGATTTTTTGGCAGTAGATATAAAAAAAATTACATTCTCTGCTTCGAAAATTCCAAAAAAATTCAAATAGATGAGTTTTGCTAACTTTACCTTTGTTTTTTGCAACTCGATCGTCATAAGATCGCCATTCACGTGATGACTGCTTACAAACGCGGGATTGATGATAAGATGTCTCGCTCAAACATTTCCGTCCCACTTGTTCACGAGATAAATGCGTCGATTGTTGCGCACGTCCTCATTTGCTGTAAACAGAATTATTCATTAACTTGTAAAATTTATCTTCAAAGTCGGAGGACGGACGCGGCCGATGCGAGATATTGAGATTCATTTACGGACCGGTGGCCTGAAGTAATTTTCGCACGTGAATGATATACCGTCGTTTAGGCGGAAGCGTCGCCAGCAACATGACTGCTTTTGCAATGTAATCAGGGGACGCGGGTGTCCGAACAGGGCGGCAAATCGATCAGCCGATTGTTGATCTGGTCTGGATAGTCGAGATTAACCTCCAGAACCCCGCTCGACTTCAGTAGCCGCCTCTCTGGGGTTCAACCACTAGATGTTACCTTCCGACATCCATCGAAAGTCGCCCACCGGAAGCTGATATGACATCGAATATCCTTATTCGCGTCGACGTAAGCGAGATAAGATTCCTTATCCTGTCTGAAGCTTTCATCCGGAAAGGGGTGATTAACCTCGGCGTGACGACGGATAACTTGCACGAGTCCCCCCCGGATGACCCGCTCGAAAAAGGGAATAATTTTCTAAATTTCCTCAAAATATCGGTTTCTAACAAGACGTCGATTTTCAAATACTATTCGGCGTACTCACCCAAGTTTTGAATGGAGAATGGGTCCTATGGGTGCGCGAGTCCGAAATGGGTGTCAGTGAGACGGCTGAATAAGGCGTCGGCAACCTCGTTTCCCTCAAATGTTCACATAATCGTAAGGGAAAACGAACCTTTCCATCAAGGTAAAGCGAAGAGACGAACGTTATCAAAAGCTGCACGGGTGCAATTCATGTCGGTCGAATCAAGGGATCGACTGAGGGAGTCGAGAGATGCTCATAAAATTTCGAAGTGTCTAAATCGCAGTTTCACATTCCCGATTCTTTGGGAAATCGTCACGAATCTCTCGTGATTGTGTAGAACCACTCTCAACCAGTCTTTAGAACCGTTCGCCCAGGCTTAAAAAAAGGCAAATCGTAAAAAAAGGCAAACCCGTTATGCATCACGACTGGAATGTGCTTCGGTGCACGAAAGTTGACGTTACACGATTGATGAGCCGCGCCGCGAAAGGCACTTGTAAAATGAGTATGGTTCTTCACGTGAATGGAATTTTGAAAAAAGGTCCTTTACAAAACTTATTTTAATTACTTATTTTAAAAGTGACTCTCGTCTGCCTCGGTCATCACGAGAGGAAATGAATGATTCAAAACATGTTCATAATCTTTTCGTGAGACCTTCTAAGAACGTTAACAATTGCATCGTGACGTCGGGGCCGTGAAAGGTGACAAGGTTATTCTGCAACTCGGCAATCGAACATCGTTGCTGTCTTTCGAAATGGGTAAATTCCATAAAGCGCTCTTCGTCGGAAGCATCAAAATGCGGGAGACCCCACGGACTCACAATCGATTTCGTGAGCCTCGAGTTTTGCTTGATTGGAAAATTCATTTAAGCATCTGTCTCCAACACAAATTTTATGATGTGCGCTTTACTGAGATTTGACCAGTCTTGCTAAACTTTTAATCCAAACGTAATGGGATTTTCCTCCTGACGCATACAAGACGTGGCAATAATTCTTTTTCCGTTCCCGAAAAGTGTATTTCCAAATTTTGTCAGCCGAATCGTAATCGAGGGTTAAAAGGATAAAAGAAAAATTAGAAATTTGACGTTCAAAACATTTAATCTCGTGAACGGGAAGGGACCAGGATATGTTGCGCAAATCGAGACTGTTTTCTAATTCGTCAAATATCGTTTTGTACATATTGCGATTTGAATACAAACTTTTGCTGTGATGGGGCCGACGTTTGTGAAAAAGAACTGACGCCAGGGCCCACAGGAAGCATTTTTTGTATCGATGTTGCATGTGTAACACCTCACCATCCCACACAGCAGCAGTCACAATGGAAAAAGTGCATCAGTTGAGTTTCGAATTTGTTCTAGCATACTCACCAGATTTAGCCTGGAATGGCTTCTCTCTATTCCCCAACTTATAAATTTGGGTTGTTGGGCAGTAATGTTCATCCAATGAGAAACTGATTGCTGCTGTATTGATTGTTGCATGTATTTCGCAGTTTGACAAAACGTATTTATCCAATGGGATGAAAAAAATTGGAAACACGCTAGGCTAAGTACGTAGACCTAGAACGATACTATGTTGAAAAATAAAGTGAGTTTTTCCAAAAAATCTTCGTTCCATTTTTTCAAACTTATCAAACAGTCCTCTAAAGTGGCAAACGTTGCCGCAGCCCGCACGCCACTTTGAAGACGGTCACTGCGCCGTAGCCAGGCGCGGCGGGGTCCATGTTCACTGCAAATGTAATGTCACCGGACCTCTCAGTTGACTTCTGTAATGAGGTTGCGGAGCTTCTGACATCGGTGGGTGCGTATAGGTCCACGAACCTGGCGGGCACGGTGATGCATTCCACAACCTTGCCAGCGATATGGGAACTTGTGGGAGTGTGGGTGAATTCAGTCCTCCCCCGCGCTTGGAGGTGGCAGGGACCGCCAAGTACACGATCCGCTTGGAGACGTCAAAGGGCCGGGCCCCTTTAGCTGCAGCAGAAGATCGTACTATCGTACTATCCTATACAGCGAGATGCTGAGACCGGCTACGTCTAGGCACAGACCTGTGCACCTGCAGCCGCTACTGGCGGCAACCCGCAAAGCTATCCTCTCGAGCGCTAGGGAGCGGGGAGATGGAACGGGGAAGCGTCGGGCGATGTCAGTCTCCCGCCGACCTACCTCCCCCGGGCCCACCAGCTGGGTGCCCCTCACTCCGCAAAGACACGCAAAATATAAGAAATACAAACCTGGTCAATAGCTTAATACAGCCAAAAACTCGATTAAACTCGAAAACACTTACGCGTACACTAATGCTTTCCACCCAAATTTCCCGCCAAACGTTGTGACGTCATTCTAGGCATCTTTATAATAGACCAATAGACTGTGTTATGACCAGTCTAAGTAAGAAATCTTTCATTGTGGCTGTGACTGTGAATAATTCATAGCCCTCATACGCTCATGAGTCATTATGTGAACCACAATTTATGTTCCTCCCATAGAGGAGAGATATCTCTCCTCTATGGTTCCTCCATGATGTGAACGCGTTCACCAAACACCCGATGGTAGCGTTGAGTATTGAAACCAAACAATGGCAGTCCAGATGGCAGCAGGGGCGTGAAACGTGGTTATCAAAACGGGTTAATGATTTCTGCACCATCTACAGTAGGCCCGTAGTTAGCCGGACTAAACGCCATGTAGTTCAAAAAGCTGGCAATGTAGGCGGTGTTTGTTTTTCGTTACGTGTAGGTTGCGTGCAGGCAAGTGCTCTTTTTCATCCAAATTTTTCAGCATTTTGTTAGTATGTAGAATATCATGCCTTTTAAGTAGAGTGAATTGTGTCGCGATATTTATTTGTCATGCCTAAAACTTTGTTTTCGGTATTTTGGAAGATGATATTAATAGAAGACTGGTGGTAGACAAATGCATTTCTAGGATTTTCGCCCTACCAGCTGTGGAGGTATTTATAATTAATTTTGGAATCATGTTGCATAATTATAATTGATTATTGCATTTGTGAGCATTTACACCGTGCAAAATAGTCTTAAAAATCCTTAAATCAATGTAGGTACATAACCTAAGTACCTACAAGTACATAACCTAAGTACTTGTGTCATTCTGTTCTATTTGTTTAAAAGTATTGTAATTATATTATTTCTAACAGATCATTTCGTATGGTATTGGACCAGTTTTGTAATATACCCATTGTTTGAAATGCCCAGGTATTTAACATGTCTCATTTCCAAATATACATAATTCATTATTGTTTACATTTCTAGAATAGGTACTCTCATTAGTGTATGGTGAAATGTAATTAATTTAATTTGCTTAGGTGTACGAGTTAGTTTCCATTCTGGAGGTGATATTCGAGTTGCCGTATGTTTTGAGGAGATTACTGGCAAGATATAAATCAACATTAGAAGATGGAATTGTATCAAGAGTGTTTCCTATAAGCCCAGCCCTCTTGTCTTCTCAAAGAACATTCCCAGAAAATCGTATTACAAAGTGTGCCAGTGAAAACTTTTTTTGCCTTGAAGCTGCAAGTGCTGCTAGTTTAGATGATATTGTAAATAAATTTATTATTTTAGCAACATATATATCAAATAAAAATTGCCTTGTTTAGAAAAACTTACCTAACAATCACTGGAAATCTATTAATAAATAATCAAACTAATTCTGAATTTGTGAACATTTAAAAAACCTCTGTTTTGGAATGTGTAATAAATAATATACTCGGAATATCTAAAGTTTATTTTGAAAATTTAAAAATATTAAGGGCACTGTCTGAATTAGTTAAAATACTTTTTATGGTATTTCACATACTTCAGTGCTACAAAAGGTTAATATGTATAGATGATTTTTAATTAAATGTAGCCAAATTTGAATTGGATAATGAATCATCTGAACAATAAATCCTGTAATAGTATTATTGATAGTTACAAACAATTTAATACAATTTTACTACATATACTGTCAAAATTCCGTCATCCGAAACAATTCAGTATTGTTCTGCCCATTTGTAAGTTTCAATGAGGATAGTTTTTTTTTGTGGACTTTGTGGAAATATAGTCATGATGTGCAGTAACCAATTAGATAGCAATAGAAAATGAAAAATCTTGTATTGCAGCCTAAACAGAAGAAATCTGTGCCAATTGTTTATTTTATTTTAAAGTTAAGGATATTCCCAACCCAAAAGAAGATTGCCTAAAAATTTGGGGAAACAGGCCAAATTGAAATTGTTATCTTCCAAAATTTTTCATTTCATAAAAGATTTTTTTGTAATCAATGCAAATTCCCTCTTTAATCCTAGAACACTAAGCATATTGTGGTGTCATATCAGTCGCATTGTACAAACGTGACTAAATATTAGCCACGTGTATTTCATGCTCATGGACAGCGCTGGCGGGAAGAGACGTCGGGCTGAACAATGGCAAACCTAGGGAGCGGAAGGGAAGGGGTGCCGTGTCGTGGGTGGCCACTAGTGAACCCCGTAGACCACTTGGAGCAAACTTGTGAACACCGTAGACCGGCTGGCTGTGGAAACGCGTCGGCGGAAACAGCGAGATGACGCAGTTCCGTCAGCCGGCCCATAAAGTAATGAACTGATTCTTGGGCGCGTCGGTAGGAAGTCGTGTGGGTTGTGCGCTGCGCTGCATTTCAATGCATAGGCTACTGAGGCAGGGAACTGAAGCCGGCGTGCTACGTCGAGACGGGAGGTGCGGCATACTCGCTTGAATGCTCACGTAGGCTACTGGTGCATCACTCCGAATAAGATATCTAATTATGAGGCCAGCGGTGGTGGTGACCAGGAACATTCCTTTTAGAAATGGGTCAATATTGTTTATTGTAATTATTGCACATAGTATTCAGGTGTTGGAGCGTATTTCAAATAAATACTCAATAAATTACAAACCGTTCACGTCTGTGATTTATTGCCTCGGCAAAGACGCCACAATATTTACTGGTATGTTATTACTAACTACAAGGCGAATCGACTTTCCCAACATAAAAGTAGTGTAATTTAAACATTTGTTTTATTTTACTTGATTTTCAAAGACTTACACAAAATAGTCCCTGAACCAATGATTGATATTGTATCAAAATTACAATTATATTTTTCCCCAAAAATTTTCACCAAAAATTAAGGCTGGTATGATTTCAATCATGATTTAAATCAAATGAAAATTTTTTGAAAAATCAATGCTTTAAGTTAATATTTATTATTTGTAATATGAGAAAATAATTGAAAAAAGAAGTTATACAGATAAAGACTTAAATCAATTACACAGTTTACGTAAAGAATATATTATATTTCTGATAAACTTTTTCACATAATTGAAAAATTTGCAGAAGAAATACAATGTAATATACATTAAAATGAACATGCTTATGAAATGAACAATAAACAATTTGTAGATATTTACTAATGGACTTAGATAATATAATAGTTTTTATCCAGCATTTCATTGTCTGTAGATAAAAACTAATTTAGGAACAAAACACACACCAAGCAAGTGTCAAGAAAAACGTGTTAAAATCTTCAAACCACTGATCTCTATATATACTTTTGGATAGGTCTTAGCCTATCGAAAGGTGAAGCCTAATCCAACGCCGCGGTGGCCATGATGCTGAAGTCTAAACCTTATTTCCAATATGGCGTCAACTGAATTTTAACATTCATGTCGACGTATCGATAAATATGACACAAATGTTGTTTGCGCTTTTTAATGAATATTTTTAAATGAATAAATGAACAAATGAATGAGTGAGTGAATGAATGAAGAAATGAACAAATGAACAAGTAAGTAGGTAAGTAAGTGTGTAAGTAAGTAGGTAAGTACGTACGTAAGTAAGTAAGTAAATAAATATCGATGGATAAATATGACACAAATGTTGTTTGCGCTTTTTAATAAATATTTTGAAATTAATATATGAATATAAATGAATGAATGAATAAATAAATGAATGAATGAATAAATTAAACAAATAAATAAGTAAATAAATAAACAAACAAATAAATAAATAAAAATAGTAAATAAATAAATGTTTTGAAAAGGGAATGTTGATTTTGTATATCATAATTTAAAATGCATACAATTTTTTATTAATAATATTATCATTTTTTCAGAAAGCATGCAGCGGTACATTTTGCTTGTTGGAAATGACACAATTTCATTTTTCAGAAATAATATTTATTTAATTTGTGCAATATATTCTCACCTTCAATATTATATATGCAAATTAAAAGTAATATTTAGAAATCTAAGTAATTGTAAGAATAAAATCGGGGGAAAATAAAAATCAAAATAGTATATTTAAACATTATTAAAATATTGAGTCTTACAACAACCTTATAGAAATTGCTTTGACACAAGCATAACAAATTTCATTAATTGTTCATTGACGGATAACACACTTCAATATAATTTTGAGTAGAATTTGAGCATACAAAACAATCGCAAATAAAATGAAATTTATTATTAAAATAAATAAAAATTATTTATACAAAAGTAAAAATTACAGGTTACAAATACAAAGGTTATATTTGTAACACCAAGGATTTTAAAATTATTGAAATAATACTGAAATTACAAAACTTTTTGATAAAACTATATACATAACCTAAAATTATATTCTTAGGCAATGTCTACATTACAATCTATTATTGCACATCTAAACAATTGAAAAATTAATCAGAACAATAGTATAATAAATATTATTCAAGTAAGAAAAATACAGTTGAAATAAATGCGAAATTAATTGGTAGTATTAACTTACTTGTGAAATGTCAAGTTGCTGTTTTTATTATAGGTATTACCGCAGTAGGCGTACTTCGCAACCATTTAAAAAAAATATTTATATATATTATTCCTTTTTTATAATATTTACATGTATCACAGACTACATTTGTAAAGACAAACTGCTCAGATCACAGTTGACGCCATATTGGAAATTAGGTTTAGACCTCAGCATCATGGCCGCCGCGGCGCTGAAATAGGCTTCACTTTTCGATAGGCCTATCCAAGAAGTATATATAGAGATCAGTGCTTCAAGCATATTCGTAATTCTAGATTTGGTGTAAAATGTTTTCTAACGCCACAAAAAAATACAATATACGTGACGTGGGAGGGAACAGGACAACTATTAAATAGAATTTAATATTTCAAAAACTGTCTAACGTAAGTTTTTTGATAAAATGAGTTGTTTTCAACAGTAAGAGGTTTTTTGATACATGTTGTATTACAGAAAATAATGGTAACATTTTTTGAACAAGAATGCTTTTTTTTTTTTTTTTTTTTTTTTTTTTTTTTTTTTTTTTTTTGAACCATGCTAATAGGTGGTGCCACGAGCTCATTCGATAATGTGAACACATGAAAATTTTTTTAAGAGCATGAAACTATAACTACTCAAATTTAAAGATTTTGAGGGTTAGGGCCGTATTGCAACAGACCCCTCAAATGTACAGTATCTATTTGGAAAAAAAAAACAACTAAAACAAACAATAATGTAATGATAAATTTAAAACTTCATGTTTTCATAAACTTTTTTCTGCATTTATAGTAATTAAGGATAAATAAATCACTTTACAATTTTGGATTTAAGTAAAAACATCTAATACAATATTTAAAAATATTATTTAAATCAAGTTAGTCTGATTTAAATTTTATAACATCAGATTTTTAAAATGTAAAAAACAAGAAACCATCAGTTTTTTCAGCCTTACCAAAAATATATAATGAGTTCTTCAATCTAATCACAAAATTATAATTCCAATCAACTATCAGTTTCATCAGTTAAACGTTACATGAATGGCATATTTTTCTCCAAAGCTCTCCAGAAGTTTATATCTTGCAGTTACTACACTGGGTTGTAGTGTACCTTATTTTGCATCAGGGAATCTTCCTAAATTAATAAATTCTCTTAAGTCTTATAAAGTCTCTTAATAAATTCTAGTCTATTCAACTTTCTTTGTTGTTATTTTTTTGTCTTTTTCGTTTTTTCTCAGTGGATACAATTCATGACGAAATCCAAAACGATGGTGTTCCAAGGTCAGGATCTAAGATAAGTGAAAATTTTAATTTAAACAAATTGACATCAAAACTAAACAAGTTTCCAACAGTTAGAAAACTGGACCAATTTTTCATTTTTGTTTCCTATTACTGATACGAATTTACGAAATAATGAGACATTTATACCATTTTTTCCGTTTTTCATCTATGTATTCACGTTAAATATTCTTTAAAATTTGTCATATGTAACCAAGAAATTATTTAATGGTCTACAGATCCCCATTTATTGGACAGATTGTAGATTTTCTATTATAAAAAAATATCTCTTCTATAGAAGTGAGTTTCTGTCTCACCAATTTCATCAAAGTGTGCATATTAGATTAATTTTATTAGTACATACAATTTTATTAACTTTTATAATATTTCATACATAATTTGCCAATTAAATCTTGGCGATTTATGTTTTTCAACCATCGTTCACGCATCTGTTGATTTTTGGGGAACTTATGAAAGGGCATCCTCCGAGAAGTTAAACACCCTCTTAGGGAACATTTACCCATCTTCTGCATATAATTCAATTAATTCTTTGTAGTAAATCTTAAGAAAAGCAGATAATACTCATGGATATTCCGTACACGCACTACAACCAGCATTGGCACAACTTTACTTTGAAAATGCGCGCTAAAACGCAACAGCTGCGCTATCTGCACCAGGTCCGTGACTGAGGAAACAAACCCCCGCCGTTTACATTGAGTGAACCGGCCCTGGTAATCGGGGCAATCACTTAAATGTATACATAATAATATCGTCAGTGTCATTCAGAATGGATATTTTTATAACGACGTATTGTTGCGTATGTTTGGTAGTTGCCAATAGAGAGTAGTTTCGTCGGTAATATTTGCACTTGCTATACATTCGTGTATAGTTATACAATTAAAAAATAGTTTCGTGGTTACGGTTATACTCATACTTCTTACGTGAAGTTTCAAATGTGATTCGCCGATTCTCGAGAGGGTAGTTTGATTAGAATACAGACACTATCAGTTATGAAGAGATAAGACAAAGTATTTATGATAGTAATGAAAAAATTAAATTTAAGAATTAATATTGCAACCTGTAACTGAATTTTGTCGTGGGGGTAATGAAATTTGAAAATTTGTGAAATTATATTAAAGATATAATAGTTTTCTTTAATTATATCGCAATTTTAGGTAATAAGTTCCGATTGAAACTGGAAGTGATATTTGTCAGTTTTATTTAAATAAAATATAATGGTTTACTCGAAAAATGATTGGAATAAATTGTTAAAGATGGTATGCTTTATCTTGGTTCCTTTTTGGATACTAAATGTGGGACAGTGCCTTGTCCAGAAAGATAGATTTGATGAAGAATTACTACTGAAACCTTTACCTAGTGGTCATGTATATGCCTATTTTCAGTTTACTACTGTTTGGGATGCACCTTCAGGCCCTCAGATGTGTAAGTGATATCAATACTATTTTGTGTTCCTTAGAATTTAATTTCTTTCATTGTTTTGATTAATCTATTTTCACAATGCTACAGTTCAGCATTGCCATTTATTTCCCCGAGCATTGGGAGAAGTTGCTGGCAGGCATAATGTTCAAGAACTCCATGTAACACTCACTGAAGGACTATGGCGATATGAGTATTGGGGATTCCCAGTTAGCGATGCTGCCCCTGGAGCGGAACTCTGGACATGGTTCAGAAATGACACCAAGGAGTGTGTATCAAATACTCTGTGAAATTTCTTATTACGTATTCAGTGAAATTTTAAAATCTTTCTAATTACCTTTTTGTTTCCCACAGTGTTGATAATATTTGGAAGAAACTAACTGGTGCTTTGTCTGGTTTACTATGTGCTTCATTGAATTTCATTGGCACTCCCAACAGTCTGAGTCCTGAATACAGTTTTCGTCCCACAGGTGTTGTTAAAAACTCGAATCTTAATTCATCTTTTGTCCGATATGCAACACTGCCACGAGAAATTGTCTGTACTGAAAATTTAACACCATGGAAGAAACTACTGCCATGTGATTCCAAGGTGAAGCTATTTATCAAGTTTTTGAGGTCTAAGTCATAGATACATATTAAATGTAGAGAATTATATGTTTCCTCCCAAGTTCTGAATTTTTTAGCATTTATGAAAACAAAATGCTTGTTAAAGAAAAATTAGAATAATCATAATGAATTATTTGTATTTAATGGAATGAGATTTAAGTTACTAATAAAGGATACTAATTAGTAAATAATTATTTGCTTGTCAAGTATTTTTTAGATATGAACGTTGTAGTATTCAGCAATTATTAATTTTTAGTTTTTGCAGTACTTCTGTAATTAACATGTTTTGTTAATTTATGTTGACAAAAGGATTGAATTTCTCAAAATGACAAAGTCTTTAGGTGTAGCTAGAATAATTGGGATTCACAGTTAGTAGTATTTCAAAAACATTATGTTTGAATCTCCCAGCTCTGTGGACATTAGAATGACAGACCATGCAAGCCCACAACTTGGCTTATTGTTATTTTCTATTAAATGAATGTGGAATGAACAAAATTAAGTGATTTTATAAGTTTATATGTAAGTAGCTATTAAAACTGTGAATATTTTACATAATATATCTTACATTATCAACTGAGTAAATGTTATCTACATGTTACGTTCTACATGTACTTTCTTTAGGTAAAGTAATAAAAATTATATTTCTTACAGAAAGGTTTTGCATCATTATTGAATGCTGGTCATATTCACAACACAAATTATCATTCATTGGGCCTTCATATAAGGCCAGTCTGTAAGGTATGCTCCTATTTTTTGTGATTATGTAGTGTACGACTTTATTCTTAACTTTGCTTCTGTGTTCATTTACAGGATGCCAAGTGTACAGAAGTATCAATTGAACTACGTCAGACTGTTTCACTAGTATACGATATGATGATATTGGGATTTCAGAATCAGGATTGGTCTCTTAGAAAATTGTTTGGTCTAGGCTTATCTGGACCATGTCCTCTTGCAACCTCAAGTTTCATTTATGTTGATGTTACATCAAATGAGGTATTGATGTTTCTCCATTTTCAGTTTCATTTAATTCATTAAATTCAAAAGTCATTTTGAGTTTTAAAGGTTTATGAGTCAGTTTTCTAAATATATATATTGTACTGACTAATATAATTTCCTTCATAATTTAAATATATGTGGCTTGATTAAAAGAAATTGATGATTGACATGTGTGAGTGAGGGAAGTGATGTTGCTAGGTCGCAAACCACTGATAAGCATATGACACTTAAATAATTAAATACTTATAAAAGTAACTAAACAAAGGTTCAAATTGTGTCCATTGAAGCAGATAAATAATAGTTGTTCTCAATAAACCTCTAGCCTCATTAAGTTCAATAAATGTTACACTAGTTTACAAGGGAAATACACTGTTCATGTCTGTTTCTTTACCACTATTAAAATATTTCCAATCACTAACAGTTGTCACAAGCATGCTACATCATATCTTGTTCACTTTTTTGTGGTATTTGAGGACTTTACATGGGTTGGAACTCAGATATAGTGCTGCTGAGTGACTAAAATTTATTAGTAAGCCCTGATGATGGAATTAAAAGTTCCAAAACATCGACAAAATAATTGTGTAGTTATTTATACTCTGATCAATCTCATGAACTACATCCCTCTATCATGAATGTTAATTCTACAATGGTAAGGAGTATTATAAATTAAAATTTTGAAAAAGACAAACATTAATGAAATAATGTAAGCACCAAATAAAGAAAGGGAACAGTAAGCAAAGCAGGAAACAGTCAGTATCACATGGAAAAAACTTGATGCTCCCACATCAAAATGACATCTAACCTCAACAAAATTTGTTCCAACACAAAACAAACAGATGCCAGCAGGTGGGAACACAAGTATGGAAGAGGAGATTCGCTGTCTGATGCTTGTTTCCTGGCAACTCAGTAACAAGTCTTCGTATTTTTACCTACATTCCGATGATCAGTTTCCATAAACACTAAAGGCCTCATGTCACAAATGCCGGTCAGTCACCAACTTCTTTCGTTGGACCTTACAATCTCACATCTAAAGAGGAATGAAAGAGTTTTAATTTTCTAGATTCAACTTGTTGGGAGGAATAGTCAAGAAATTCCAGATGTAGAAAACTGATTTTTGACTTCAAAATTAATTTAAAGACATTGTAGGTAACTATTATGCATCATTAGTTTCAAATCCATATGATAAATGGATCCCCAAAAAACAGACAAAAATTCACAATTTAACATGTTCAGTACCAATTCAATATCTTCATGTCCAAACAAACTGTCAAATCTAAAAGTTCAGTGAAAATTTCGAAGTAAGCAGGGATGTTTAAAATGCATATGGCAAATGATATTACTCAAAGTTCTGGGAGTAGTGTAAACAAAATTCACAGTGGTCTCAAATATTTCCTTGTCTATGAAACTTGCAATGAATACATTAATATTCAGTGTTCTCATATGGGTACAGGAGGAAAAGAAATCACTGTAAGAATTGCGCTGAACAGAAAATTCTGTCAATATAACGATCCTTAGGCTCTGCCGTCTTATCAGATGACTCACGTTTTCATTAGTTCACGAGTTCTTAACGACAGAGTACACCGCAAGGGATTATTGGAAATTGAAGTGCAATGCAGTTTAATCAATAAATTGTCTTGCTGGATAGGATGTGAAGAGATGCAGTATAGTTTTCTGCGGGCATTGACAATATGCTTGTAAAATGGCTAGCAATTTTAAATATGACTGATTTGGTTTTCAGTGGGAAAAAAATTCAAAATTCAGAGTTATTGAAGTTTTTCATTTGCATTATTTAGTATACTGGTTCTTTAATTATTTATTATGAAGGTAAAATTACAGAAGTATCCATAAGCGGGGAGAAGGGTCGTGTAGAAAATTTGAGGTAATTGACAAAAATTTCAGATATTATCCACTGTCTTTTCTTTTTTGGGAATTTCTGAACTTTGTTTTGTTCCTGGGTGAAATTCATTTGGAATCCAAAAATAGTTATTTGAATTTGGCTAATTATATGAAACTCATTTTGTATGTTGAGAATCTTCGTGGTGGAACTTCCAGCAATAAATTTTCACGCTGCCTTCCAAACACCACCTAAATGATTCCCTTTTCATGATCCAAAGAGGCAAACATATATCTCAAAACCTTGCTTTGATAATTGATAATATTAGTAGCTGACCTCTATAACTTAGCTTTTTTCTCCAGAGATGAATTTTTAACTTTCACAGTGAAGATTCTCAACAGCTGATGTCATGTTTTTATTACTATCTTCTTCACTAATAGGTTTTGTTCATTTATTCTTTTTGTGTATTTTCAGACGGGTACTCCTTACCAACTACAACCAGAACCAACAGAGGTAATAACCAGTATACGAGGGGGTTATGAGAGCAAATTTAAGGTGTACAACATTCAGAAAATGAGTTTTACCCATATGTTAAATATTGTGGCTACATACTCCACTCCTAAAGTTTATGCTGTGAATGTTCCACCTGTTTTATATGCCAGCAGATACATTGTTGGTAAGTAGGAAATTTCCATAATGGAATAAAAATTTCTTTGAGCTTATATTTTGAATGAAAAATCAAAATATAAAAATCATTCACCCAGAGGGGATTGGTAGTTTCAGAGTACTGTATTAACCTGAATATAAGATGAGGTATTTTCTTAAATAAGACCCCAGTGAATAAAATGATAAGTCATGAATGCTTAAATTTTAGAGGAGAACAAAAAACATCTCTTAACTGAAGTAGATCAGGGATTAATAATATTCAAAGGTGATATTCAAACTAAACTCTTTGTGTGTAGATTTCGTTTGAAATCATTAATCTCGGATTTGCAGCATCAGCAAAAATTTGTTTTTTTTGGCTCTCCTGTAAAATTTAAGCATTCTTGACTTATCAGCTTATTCACTGGGTTCAAAGATATACCATTTGAAAAAAACATTGTCATCATATATTCGCAGATTAAGCTCATATTTTTATGTTGCCTTTCTCAGTCACAAAGCTCATAATTGTTGATGAAAGAAGTTCTGAAGAGTATAGAAATATCATGCAAGTACAGTATGTTGCATTGGTATTCGTACATTTCATTATTGAAAAAAAATATTCTGTCTTCTTCTTTTTTATTACTGTAAAGGAATAATTTCTTCTTGTATATTGAAGAAAAATCTATTTATAATACAATGTATATTCTGGATTTAGAAAAAGAATGCATGTAAAGAATGAAGGAAGAAAAATCACTTCACCTTGGCTAAATTACCTAACTTTCTTATTTGTATACTTGAAATATGAAAGGTTATAGCAAATGGGAAAATGTGATTGGTTGATAAAAGAATCAAGACACATGAAAGGTATGAAAAAGAAACAAGGTATAACTTGAATTGCACTGGAAGGACAGACAGTTGACGATCACAAAAAAAAAGAAGAAATTATTGCAAGAAGCAAGAGGAAATCGCAGAGACTGGTCATAGAGATCGGTCAGAGAGGGAGATTGGAGAAAGAAGCCATAAGGGACGGTCTCACTTAATACAATTAGTTTCTGTTGAAAAGTATTTAATGATTTGAATTATTTTCTTGGTAGAAAATACAATTGAGGTGGTCTTGATGAAGATAATGTAAATTTGGATGTATTAAAGCATGCTTTACACATGCATACTTTATGCATGCATAAAAGCATGCTATACAGTCTTCAGGAAGGGAAGTGAAATTTTGGCAAAGGAAAAGATGTATTAAATTTTGTTCAGGGCCAAGATTGTGGTTTGATTTAAATTAATTATAATAGAATCAGATAGTGAATGCCCATTATATGGATTTTGGATTAAGTAATATTGCACAGACTTGAATACATCACATAAACGTGATGAATGGTTGTATGTAAATACTGTGAATGTGATGTTTTATTTTCCATTGAACAATACTTGTGGTAAATATTTCTATGTGTATGTGTTTACTTAAAAATATAAGTTGAATATGCCCAGAGAAAGAGATTTGAATGATAATGAAAAGCATTTGGCATTGTTATGCTACAATAATTAGCATGAATTTGGGTGTTGCTATTTCAGTAATCATTAAAATATGACTGTTGGTTCTGAAATCCCCAAATAAAGATTAGATTATATCAGCCGAGAACTTGTAACAAGCTGTGAATTTCCAGGCCCAATCGTTTAGAAAATTGGAAAATAAATCTTTGAGATATAGGATATTTTTATGATCATGAGCTTGATATTGTTTTTAATTAAGAGAAAAAACTGAAATTAGACCATAAGAGTCTCTACTTTTCAAAGGGTGTTACATAGATGTGGGTGTCATGTAAAAGTTCCCAGCAAAAGGCCTTATGTTAGCATGAAGAACAGTACAGAATGATTAAGGTTTGCAAAGGAGCACTTGAACAAGGATGAAGAATCCTGGGACAGTGTCCTCTGGTGGGATAAGACTATGATAAACGTTTTTGGCTTTGATGGCATTCACAGCATGGGGAAAAGTAAATACTGACAATGAAGTGGCAAACTCACTTCCCACTGCGAAACACGGAGGTGGATCTATTATGATCTGGGGCATGTCATCAAGAGGAGTCAGAAATATTCATTTCATAAAAGTCATTGGTACAAACAGGCAAAAAAACTTCCAAAAAAATTTGGAAGCCAAGTGCTATGAAATTGAATATGCCTCCTATTTACATGTTCTAACAAGACAATTATACCAAGCATACTGCAGGAATCGATAAGCATTGATTAATATTTAATGTTCCTAAACATCTCAGAATGTCAGCATTATCTCCAGGCTTGAACCCCATCAGATATCTACAGGCAATTTTGAAGAGGAAAGTTCATAAAGAAGATGAAGAAGTTCTGAAAAAGACAGGCAGATGAATGGATGACCATCTTTTATTTTTATTTACTTTACATCAAAAACTGTCAAAAATTGTGTGAGACATGCTACGGGGAGAAGTGTAATCTGTGCAAGTTTTCGTAATTCTGGAATCCCTACCCTAAACCATATACAAGTTAAATTCTTAATATAGAAATAAGTGAACGTTTTTGGTAAAAATTGTTAACAAAATATTCAGTACTATGTAATAGAATATATTTTCATAGGCAAAACAGCTATAGATATGGTTTCTTAACACTCATCACGTCCTTCGTAAAGGAATAATCATGTGCCCCGGCAACAAGGAGAATGATAATTTGAATAACTATATTTCCCTCTGAACTCTAGACGACATGCACAGATAATGAAGTTACATTTATGCCCAGAAGCAAAACAAGGGACCATCACAGGATTTGCTCAAGGGATTAGAGAAGAGGGATGAAGGGGACGAAAAACCTTCACACCTCAGACATGCAGTCACTTCATTGGATCTGTGCATGCAAAATTGTTACAAAATCAAGAGGATTACCTGAGAAGTATTAGAAACATTTATTTTGTTATAAAAGATTTTCTGGATTCAGTATTGATTTAAGTGTTCGAATAGTAATGACTATAGCTCAGAAGTTCTGGCATTTATTTTACTTAAATAGGCAGGGAATAAGGCATTTATTCTTGCTAAAGCAGGAGTGTAAAGAGGCATTAAACGATGAAAAATCACATTTAAAAGGAATTATTGTAAAAAATTAACAATTAAAATGATTCAAATATGTTTTTTATCTCTACAATTACAATAGCACTAATGTAGGGAAAGTCTTTTTCACAGAAAATTTTTCAGCTATTGAAAAACATTTTTAGTAATTTTAAGTACTTATAATATAATAGTGCTATAAATATAATAGTGTTTACAATTGCTGGAAACATGCATTTCAACAGCATGAGAGATCTTACAAAAAATTTACATTTGTGGAAATTTAGAAAAAAACAAATAAATACACCAAAATTAACTTTACGTTGTATTAAAGAGTGCAATTAGCACTATGGGTATGAAATGATTGAAGAAAAAATTTGATGCCGTTTTTCAGAAAATGGCATTTTAGCATTTCTGAAAATGCAGAGTTTGGAGGTAGTTTTCACAGAAAATAAGAGTTTTCAAAAAACTTTATTGGCATAATTTAAAGCTAATTTAAAGAAGAAAAAAAAAGAAAAAAAAAAGGAGTATGGCATTTATGTCATCTAATAGAGTACATTTAGCACTATCACTGCCAAAAGTTTAAACACACATTTGGAGCTGATTTGAAGAAACTTTTGAAAATGTCAGGAGGGCTTTATGTAAAGTACCTCCAAAGTTTGAAGAATGTTTTGCAATATCTCAAACTTTCGACTCGAGCCAGGGGTTTCTTCAATTTGGAAAACATCCTACCCATAGTTGAGGCGCTAGTAGTGTTCACACACACCGGACAGACGGGTAGATGAACATTTTGAAAAAACAACACTTTTTCGTTATCAGGGGACCTCAAAACGTGTGTTTCCATTGAAATCTCAAAATTGATTTTTGGCAGCATTACATAAGTTTCCCGTATATACATACATATTACTCCATATATACACTACCTTTATGTAAACCAAAAAATCACATTCTACATCCATCCACAGAAAATGGCAATAAAAAAAATTCTTAAGCATGAATCGGAGGAACAGATGGAGTCACAGTTCATAACTCAATCAATCGAATATTAAACAATGCCAATTTCAAGAATTGGTATTCTGTTATAGTAATTTATGTCATAAGGACAGAAAATGTTACATTACGAGTGAGATGTTTATCGCCAAGGTGATGTTTGGCACCAAACAAATTTCTAAATAGTAATGTAACATTTCTTCCTGTGTGTTGTAACTCATTTTATTTCATACTATTATTGCATTTCCTTATTTTATTTTAATTTCATATTGCAATATTTCACAATGAACGAGTGCCAATAAAGAATTGCACATGGTGTCAGTGTCCCCTGGAATCTTCTAGTCTGGTAAACAATTGCATCGTAACATTTTAAAATGGAATTGAAAACGAGATGCTTTGGAAATCAATAATAGATGAGTCCAATGAAGAAATTAAACAATTAATACCTCAAAAATTAAATGAAAGATATAAAATGAGTATGAAAAATGTTGTTTTTGGAAAAGTGCTAATAATATTAGCATGGTTAATAAGGATGTAATGTTGCCCTACCAATGTTTAAATTCAAAGCAAAAAGGAACACTGCAGTGAGAGAAAGTTTTTAAATTTTGCATGAAAGTATTTATGTTTATTACATCTTTTTTGAATTTTACATCGTAAGATAGTAAGGAAAAAGGAAAGATTCTGTTGCCCTGAAGTTCTTGTTTTATTGTAAATCTTTTTATGTATTGGACATTTTAATATTGGTGCCTAGTATCAGTGAAGTCATGTGTGAAATCCTACTAGGATTAGAATTAGTTTTCCTTCTGCATTGAAAGAGAGGTTAATTTTTTCGTGGTATCCTTCAAATAGGATATGGTCAGGAGAGAGGAGGCATTGTAACAAAAATTCACAACAATCACTGGAAGCATCTTGATATCATTTATCTTGAAAATATACCATGGTTTTTACCAATTTACCTTCATACATTGCGAGTAGTTGCCGGAGGCAAGGAAATAACACCAAGTACGTATTATATTTGGATTAATGACACGTTACATATTAATTAATTGCTTTACTTTTAAATTTATCTTGAACTTGGTTTCCTTCATTTCTGGTTCATTGTTTTCAGTTCTGAAGAAATATGTTCCTGGGAAAGAGCGCTCTCGCCCATATTCATTGGAAGTTTTGCTGAGAATTCCTGCTCGGTCTGTTACAGAAATTTATATAGAATTTGATTATGTATTTTTAAAATGGCAAGAATATCCTCCAGATGCAAATCATGGATTTTATATTGGATCAGCAATTATTTCTGCTTATCTTCCTGTCGGAAAAAACTATATGGGATTGCCACAAGCTGGACCTACCATATATTCAAGGTAAGATTGCATAATTATTTACTTGTAATGTGTTATCAATTTTTATTATCCCATTGACTGCTACTAGCGTGCTTAGCATGAGTAACATGGTGTGTAAAAAGTATTTGTACACTGCAATTTAAGCAAGTAATTTTAATTAATTTCTAGCTGTATTTCTGTAATAATGAAATATAATTACTTATCCAAATATTTAATAGTAATCCAAATATTTAATAGTAATCCAAATATTTCATTGTAATACAAATATATTTCTTGGTAGATTCAACTTAAGAAAATTTACAAATGTCGTTTCCACCCACCCTAACTTCTAACATTTGTTAACTCCAGGGCACAAAAAGTATTTGTACACCTTTTGGACTCTATTGCTGCCATTGTGCTGGTAGTCTAATAACACTGAGCAACTCTGGTCTCATTCAAGGCCACCAACGTATTCTTGTAGTGAACAGATTTTCTGTTTCCACTGACCGTTAAATGCCGTGTCTATCAAGATGGGTAACAAAAGCAAAGAAACCCCTAAAGAAGAGTGAGTTATAATTATTGTTATACAATGAGTGCAAAACATTGAGAGAAATTTCGAAAATTATAAAGAGACCTCGATCCAATGTTCAAGTAGTAATCCATAGATTTGGAGAAAGAAAATCACATGAAAATTCACCGAGAAATGGGCGCCAAATGCTAGTGCTCCAAAAAATTCTGCTGATCTTAGAAAATATTTCCAATTAAATGTATGTGACAGTACCGATCTCAGCTATGTGAGAAGTTAAGAATACCATGTTTTAATGTGAGTGTGTTGGAGCACTGTAGGAGTAGGATCCTTGCATTTTATAGAGGGGACAATGGATTACAAACAATATATAGATATACTGTCGCGCCGCGCGTTCGTTCTTCTCGTCGGTGTTCCAGCTAACTCTGGACCATGCTGGGTACCTGCATTCCGTGGACGGAAGTGTGGGCGTAAGAAATTCCGAACCAATCTCTCAAGGACTGTGGAAAGTTCTTCCCTGGGAATTTTCGATATCTCCGTCGCACTCTTCCAAAATGTTTATAAGAGACGCAAGAAGACGCGTTTATTCTACGCCGGTGGCCCTATTTATTTCTTTGTCGTAATATTTCTCTATCACCCCGGGAATTTTTACACTTACTAGGTTGGGAGAGGGCGGCCCTGCGCTCGGGCCCTCGGTGCGTGCATAATCAAAGGCAACGGGGCGGCGCGCCCCAGAATTCCTTGGGCGCAAGGCCTGGCTCTGCATTACGCAACATTTATATAGCATTGGCCCTTATATTATCATAAAATTAAACATTAAACTCTGTGCCGTCACAATATTGAAGACTTATGTAAAGCCTAGTATTGAAAAACTGGGAATTAATGATGTTTTCATATTAATGCAAGATAACAATCCTAAACAAAGCGCCCTAAATACTCGCGTGTAGATACTGTACAACATTAAATCCTACATCAAGTCTCCTTGTCAGTCACCAAACATCTTTGGGATGAGCTGGAAGAAGGCTTCAAAAGATGCTTATTTTTAGTATCTAGACACTAAAAACGGTTCTACTGGAAGAATGGAATAATATTTTCGCCATTATTGACATCAAATTTGGTTAGTTGTGCCACAAATATTGTAAGCAATAATAAAAGCAAGTGGCTATCCCACTAAATATTAGATTTACCAGAAAAAACGTAAATTAGAAATCAATATTTTATGAAAACTATCGTATGTGTGAATACTTTTTGTGCTTCATTCTGTAAGATACTTTTGTTATTAACAAATAATTCATTTTTAATTCATAAATAAGTATTTGAGCAGTCTTACAATGTGATCAATAATTTTAGGTAAATATATTATTTTGGGGAAATGCAGTGCTTTTTTTTTTACAGTATTCAGTGTATGAATACTTTATACACTCATTGTAATACGTATGACTGTTGGCACCGTTTGGGCTAAAGTAAGTTTTGTCAGATGCAGTAACTTTGAGATTATGGAGCAAATTCAATTATAAACAAATGCAGACATACAGTGAAAATTTCAAACAACCCAACGATCAATACCAAGATTGACTTTCCTTCTGAAAAAATACTTTCACATTTTTTGTGGAGTTTGAATATTAGTTTGTAACATACGTTTCCTTGCGAAAAAACAAAACAGTTTTCTTTAAAAATGATTTTTTTGCAAAATTCTACACCAGTTCTAGGTTGCGAGAGGAATATTTGAAACATAGTATGCCTAAGTAATGATCAATGTGTGGTAATGTGTGAAACATAACTTGGAAAATGTATATTCTCAATCCTGGAAGACTGAGGAAAAACCTTAAATTCCAAAAACGCAAGATCGCTGGCTACCTTGCATTCAAATGTATGACCAACGAACCATCATAGCATAAAAATATCAAATTAGTGTGCAGAACAATTCATAGATTTCGCTAAAATCATCTCACAAATGTCCCTGGTGAAAGGCATTATAAGAAGGAGAACGATCTCAGACATTTCAGGTGGTTAAAGCGAGATAGTCCCTCGTAGATACAGAGTCCATATTACATTTAAAAATATTGATTTGCGAGATAAGTGGGTATTGTGAGACACTTAAACAAAATAGGGACTTTTATGCTTAGTTTTATTCAACTATTTAAATTAATTTTGTTTAACAGATGTAAAATAAAAATATTTTAATACCACATAAAGAGCTACGGTTGACTTGTTTCTTAACTAGTACCAACAGATTGCATGGCCATGGAATAAAAAATTGAAACATTAGATTGAACATAAAAAAGCACCATTACACAATTAGTATGAGCAAAATCATTAAAAATAACATTATAGATCAATATTTATATATTTATTTTACAGTGATTGCAAATAATGACAAAAATCTCCATGTTTGAGTGGGGTATAAAGTCTTTGGTCGTTTGTAACACCGTAATGTCCTTGAGAATGGCTTGACTGTTCTGGGCTCTTTCTTCTTCAAAGTTTCATTGTTTCGAATCACTTTGAATACTGTTTGTTTCCTGGTCAACATACAGTAAATATCTCGATTTGAGCGAATTGGCGGAATATTTGTTTTCAAAGCAAAATTTGAGAGATAATGAAATAATTCTCCCAATATCACAAGAATAGTAACATAATAAAAAGTTTTCAAATATTTTTTCTATATTTGTTTATCTCTAATTTTTATTTCTTGAATTACCTGAGCCAATGGTAGGATAAATCTTCAATTGCTTAACAACAAGGTCAGCAGTTTGGTTCTCTTCAACATTGTATAAAGCTTTATATTATAAGTTGACAGAAATCGTAGTCATTGACTCATAATGCTCCTTATTATCCTTATCCTAATTTTTGTTTTGTTTTTTCTGTCATTCCCCTATTTCATTTTTGCTTAGTTAATTAAACTGCATGATCAGTATTTATGTTTTTATATAACTTTTATTGAAATTTTAAAACTTTTTTGTGCAATTGCAATGTGTCATAATATATCCCGCGGTGCAATTCATAGAAACTATTTGTTGGTTTTAAGTATAATTTTATATAATGTTATGATATTGATTTAGATGCAGATTATTGTGAAAAGTATATATCAAACTAAAACTGATAAAATGAAATTAGTGCATCATATAATTCTGAGAGCTGTATTATTGAGACCTTCAATAATAAAATTATTACATTGTTGGAGATAAAATCTCCAACAGAGATTTCCAAGTAGCACGGTCTTTTTGTAATTGTTTATCGTGATGTTGCACTCAGAATGAAAAGATGTTTAAATGTTTTGAAAATAAGACATGAGAACCACTCAAAATGCATTACTACTGTTCAAGAAATGCAAACAATTAGATAAAATATAGTGCTGAAAAAAGTTTTTTTTATTAAAGTACTAAAACTACCAAAGGCTGAATATATCATTCCTCTTACAATTTCAATAAAATGTAATTATTAATTACAAATGTAATTTAAATTTGCCCATGGATGGATTAAGATACTGCAAGCTTTCAAGCACAAAATTATTCTAGGTACTCCTTCAGAAGAATCTTTAAAACTAAAAAACTAAATATGAATAAATTTAAAAAACTCTAATTATGACAGAATAAATCATTGTTTTAATATAGATGTAAATTTAACAAATTGCTTACAAAGTGGAAATTGCATTTTAAATTTCTCATTTACAAATACCTGTTTGGTTTCATTCAATTTATTTTTAAAATAAAACATTGTAGTTCAGTAGACTATTTGATTAATGATTATTTAGATAAAAACATTTTATGAAGTTTGTAATATTTATTTTAAAAAATCCGGGCAAGGGGATGGGAGTCCCAAGCCTTATTTTGCTAATAGGGAAATCCAGCTTTGCATTCACCTATACATTGAAAGGTTGATAGTAACACCAGCAAAACAATATTTTATCATTGCAACACATTTGAAGCCTTTACAAAGTATATTTCTTTTTGAATTGAATGTCCACTTAGTAGCTCTACAGATTGTGGTGCTAAAGATTGCTGCTTTGAGTCCTGTGTAATTAAGTGTGGTGCAGAAGGTAATTACAATCCACTGTGTATCTCCATAATAAAAAAGAGTATATGAATAATTTTCCAATAATTGAATAAATAATCATTTTTCAGGAGCAAAAAACTGATATATGGCACAATACAAAATAATAATACTGTACTGAATGTTAAAAAAGTTCTATAACACGTTGACTAATAAGGTATTTTGCGTGTTCTGGTCCGTGGCGTCTGTAATTTTTTACATGGTATTTTGCAGTTTTCTTTTATGTATATTACTATAAAATTCGTATACTTAATATTTGGCATCATTATTTTCAGTGTGGGTGGGTGAGGGTCGGATGTGACCCTTGTGACACTTTTATGATGCATTTGCTATCTGACGCCATGAGGAACATAATTCAGATAACGCCATTTTGTTTTAATTTTTAATTGAAACCAGTTTCCACTGTAAAATGTTGAAAATTAAAACTATGTTAATCCTTTTGACAATAGTTTATGCTAATTTATCATCTAATTATATTAAAAATTAATGAACTGAGAACAACGTTACTATCGCTCTCCTGTGCGTATTGTTCTCCTTTTTTTGAGTTCCTTTTTTACAGCATTCTTCAGATTGCCTTTCCTATTGCTTTGCAATGTACCCACTAAGTGAGTACCTGTTTTCATAAGTTCTTTCTGCAAATAAACGCTATTCTACTAGTTATGAACAGTGAGTATTCTACCAAAGTGTAAATAGGGCTCACACAGCTCCATTACGGATTTCGTGGCCACAGTCTTCCCTGCAGTCTTTTCCTTTCCAGTGTAAAGATTGCACTGGCAAGTGTAGTAATGAAATGTATGAAGATTGAAAACCTTTAATCCACACACACACGCGCACACACACACACACACACACACACACACAAGCCCTGTGTGGTTGCCGGGGCTTTTTGTAGAATAGCGCCACGGGACCTCCACCTGTCGTAAAAGGCGACTAAAAGGAGCAGCTGTCCGCTGTCCTTTTCCCAAATATCCCTACTTTCCCACCTAGTTTTCCTCCCATCCCACAAGATCCAATAGGTGGACTGAGTAGCTTATGGGATCTTGCTCCCTATCCCTACGAAAATTCCCTTCTCACCTTCCCTCAAATTCCATTCCTGCTGGCGGTAGCATATAAAACGCTTAGGGAAGGTCACCCCGAAAATAAACCAGTGATGGATATGAGTGAGCCTCAAAACTTACTACCCCAAGCGAGTCGCGCGTTGACGCCGAATCTCGCCACCGATTCTGATCGGGTGAAAGCCCCGATAGTCGGTGCCGGCTCCATGGATTTTGGGGGGAGCCAAGCTCACGAGAGTGTCTGGGAAGAGAATAGGAGAGTGAAGTTTCTGAAGTTGGGGAAGAAGATCGAGGATCTCCTGCACTTTGTCCTGCCAAGGAATAATGTCCACGGGGAGATGAAGCGCATGGTAAGCTCCATCCGAGCTGACTTTGATGAGATGGTGGACATGGAGGAGTCACTATCTGTAATTAGCTCCAAAACAGTTGAGGCGGAGACGCAGACTTCACCGCAGACATGTCCCACGGATACAGGGGACACGCAGACCTCGCCCGGACGGGATGCCCGACAGAAGAAGGATAAGTCGGGTAAGCGGAAGATACATGAGTCGCCTTCCCCTCCCTCCTACAGAAGGGAAGAGAGCGCGTTGTCGCGTCAAAGGGATCCTGCCAGATTACCGGAAACTCCTGAGATGACCAGCGAAAAACCCGGAAGTGTGCGACTACCGGAAAACCCGTGGGAAGTTGTTCCAAAGGGGAAGAAAAAGAGGAAAAAACCGGTCAATGAGGCGTCGCAGGGTGCTAAACTCCAGCGTCCGCGTCCGAGACCTATCCGCACAGATGCTCTCCTCGTCAAGGTGGACGGGCAGAAATCGTCATACGCGGATATCCTTCGCCGAATGAAGAGCGACTCTTCCTTACAAAGTGTCGGTACCTGTGTCAAGCAGATCAGGAGAACTGGAGCCGGAGACCTATTACTGGAGCTGGAGAGGTCGGCTGGCGGGAAGGTAGATGAATTGAGGGGCTCCATATCACACAAACTGGGAGATGCCGCAACAGTTACCGCACTGAGGGAGGAAACCACTGTGGAGTTGCGTGACCTCGATGAGCTCACAACCAGGGAGGAGATCTGCGCCGCGCTGGAAAAGCAGTTGGAGATAAAGCTTGACCAGACAGCGGTGAAAGCACTACGGCCTAGCTTCAGAGGTACTCAGGTGGCGGGGGTCTGCCTACCAACGGCTCTGGCGAGGAGGGCTGCATCGATCGGGAAAATTCGAATTGGCTGGGTGATAAGCCATATTCGAATTAAGGCTACGCCGTTGAGATGCTATCGATGCTGGGACTTCGGTCACCGTGCCAGTTCCTGCAAGGGACCTGACCGAACCAAGCTTTGCCGCAGGTGTGGCGAAGAAGGTCATGTGGCGAAGAATTGCGAAAAGGACCCGCACTGCATGTTATGCTCTGCGAAGTTTGAATCCAGCCACACTTCTGGCGGCCCGAAGTGCCCGGTTTATCAGAGGGCACTCCAGACGAAGAACCGGCAGAAAAAATGAGGTTACTCCAATTGAACCTCAACCACTGTGAAGCAGCACAGGACCTGCTGCAACAAACGGTGAGAGACCTTAAGATCGATGTGGCGATTCTTTGCGAGCAGTACACGAACATGGAGTGCCCTACTTGGTTTTCAGACAGGTCAAGTCGAGCCGCGATATGGACTTACGGTTTGCGTCAGGTCCGGGAGGTCATAACTGTACCATCGACCGGCTTTACCAGGGTTAAGGCAGATGGCATATACATTTACAGTGTATATGCACCCCCTAGTCTCTCAATACTCGAATTTGAAGCGCTGCTGAACAGTCTGGTGGCCGATGCACGAGGACGGAGACCCCTTATCATCGCTGGCGATTTCAACGCATGGGCTACAGCGTGGGGCAGCAGGGTAACGAACCGAACAGGAGAGGCCCTTCTAGACCATCTAGCCTCACTGGACGTCGTCCTAGCAAATACCGGGAACTCCCCAACCTTCTCCCGAAATGACGTTAGCTCCATAGTCGATTTGACATTCGTGAGCGAGTGCATTGCTCGCTCGGGTCTAACCTGGGTTGTGAGCGACCAATACACGCATAGTGACCATCATGCTATTCTCATTGAGATGGGTAAACCCGAGAAACGCCGGACACTGCACCAGCCCAGTCGCAAGTGGAGCACGAAAAAACTGGACACGGAGGCCCTCGTCGCCATGATGGAAGATGTGACCATATCTGAAGGACCACCGGAAGAGCAGGCAGAGGAACTCATGACGCATGTTGTCAATGCATGCGATGCCTCTATGCCGAGGTGCTCACCAAGTGACCGCCGACCACCGGTTTACTGGTGGAACGAAGAAATTAGCTCAACTGCGCAGGAAATGCATCAAGAGCAGACGTCTGTGCCAAAGAGCAAGGAGCCGGCCCGACTCTGAGAGGTTGCGGGAACAACACCGGAATGATCGCAACGCCTTGAAAAAGGCCATCAAAGCGAGCAAACGTCTCTGCTGGCGTGAGCTGTGTCGAGAGGTTGATGAGGACCCATGGGGCAGGCCGTACAAAATCGTTATGACCAAGCTGAATGGCGCGGTCAACATGTCCCCGACCTGTCCAAACCTACTCCAGAACATCGTGGCCACTCTCTTCCCGATCCAGACGGAGACGAACCACGCAGCCCCGATACATCGACCCACGGACGTGCCCCCAGTCAGCCCAGATGAACTTCGGAATGCTTGCCGCCGGATCCGGGACACTAAAGCTCCGGGTCCGGACGGAATACCAAATGCGGCTCTGAAGGTTGCCATCGAAGCTCGACCAGACCTCTTCTTGGGCGTTCTAGACAGATGTCTGAGGGAAGGTTCCTTCCCGCGCTGCTGGAAACGACAACGGCTAGTGCTCTTGCCTAAGGGCAAGAAACCACCATGCGATCCGTCATCTTACCGCCCGATTTGCCTGTTGGACACAGCAGGTAAAATCCTGGAGCGAATTGTTTGCAGCAGACTTGAGACCTTCGTCGAAAGCAACAGCGGCCTTTCCGATAATCAGTTCGGTTTCCGAAAGGCGCGCTCAACAGTGGAGGCAATTGGGAAAGTGGTGAGCACTGCTAGAGAGGCCATATCAGGAGCACGCTGGAGTAGGGGCTCTAAGAAGTACTGCGCTGTCGTGACCTTGGATATTAAAAACGCCTTCAACTCAGCGAGGTGGAGCTGCATTCTAAATGCCCTTCATCTCCTGGAAGTCCCAGTGTACATCAGGACAATCATCAGCGATTACTTCAAAGATCGAGTCCTGTTGTACTACACAGATGACGGTCCGAGGAGCTATGACGTGACGGGTGGTGTTCCACAGGGGTCGGTTCTGGGTCCCTTACTTTGGAACATCATGTACGATGCGGTACTGAGATTGGAGTTACCACATGGCGCGGAGACCATTGGCTTCGCTGACGACGTGGCGCTCGTCGTAGTGGACAAGCACCTGGAGGACGTTACCCGCGTGGCCAACCGCTCCATCGCGATAATTCGCCGGTGGCTGTCTTTGGTCGGGCTGGTCCTGGCCGATCACAAAACTGAGGCAGTGCTGATTACCAGCAGGAAGACACGGGAGACCATCACCCTCAGAGTGGGGAGACATAAGATCCAGTCCGGGCCACACCTGCGGTACCTCGGCGTATGGATCGACGCGCGTCTCCATTTCGACGAACATCTTCGACTCGTCAGCCAGAAAGCGGATGGTGTGATCTCTGCCCTGTCGCGCATTATGCCGAACACCGGTGGCCCCAGGCAAAGCAGGCGGAAGCTACTCGCGACCGTGGTTAGCTCGACCCTGCTGTATGCAGCGCCCATTTGGGCCAGCACCCTGGCAACAGCAGCATACGCCAGGAGGACCGTATCTGTCTACCGTCGGAGTGCTCTGAGAGTGGTCTGTGCGTACCGCACGGTGTCATATGACGCCGTATGCGTAGTAGCAGGAATGACACCTATAGAGATTCTGGCGGACGAGCGCCGACGGATCTACTATCAGGGAAGACACGGCTCGCGAATAGAAGCCCTCGCTGCGCTGGAAGAAGAGAAGAGGGAAACGATGAGACAGTGGCAAAACCGCTGGGACGCAACGCTGAACGGCAGGTGGACCCACCGTCTTATCCCACGGATCAACGAGTGGGCGTCGAGGGTTCACGGAGAAGTGGACTTCTTCGTGACTCAGATGCTGACGGGGCATGGATGCTTTAGAGCGTACCTGCACCGATTTAAGCTCGATGACGACCCGACGTGTCCAGCTTGCCCAGGACAGGAGGAGGATGTGGAGCACGTGATGTACAACTGCCCGCGATTCTCAGGAGGAAGAGACCAGCTGCAGGAAATCCTGCAACAACGCCTGACACCGGAGAACACCATCCCATTGATGATGACCACGGAAGACAGATGGGCCGCAATTGCGACGTACGCTGCCCGGGTCATGCGACGCCTCAGAACTGAAGAGCGTGCGAGAAGTGAAAGCCAATAAAGGCGTAAAGGAGGAGGGCTAGAATAGCCCCACCACCCCACCTAACGAAGTAATGCCTGACGGCGGTTCCGTAGGTGGGGCTAAGGAGGACGTAGGGTTTTAGTGGGTATTATCCACGGATGAGTCCCACACGAATCGGCCCGGATATGTGAGTCTGGGTCGATAGTGCGTAAATGCATTTCCCCCGTCGTTAAAAAAACACACAGACACACACACATACACAGACACACACACATACACAGACACACACACACAGACACACACAGACACACACAGACACACACACAGACACACACACAGACACACACAGACACACACACAGACACACACACACAGACACACACACAGACACACACACAGACACACACACACACTCTCTGTGCCAGTAGCTAGCTATAAAGGGAAGATTGACCAGCCCCTTCTACAAACCAAAACCGAAAATATTTCTTCATTTCTGCTCTGTTTGTGGGGATCCATTTAGACAAACCCATTGTCATCCGAGAGCGTTCCGACAATACCTGACTACTATATGTCTCCGTAACTAAAACATCGTATATCGAAAATGACATACATGGACGGCAGAAAACAGCATATAAAATTATGAGACACCTCAACAGACAAGAGAAGACATAGCAGATATACAAATAATTAAGCCAGATGAATGGCTTTCTTACTACAAGAACGTATGGACAAATAAGAATGCGAGGGATAATAATAAGAAAAAAGACAAAAATGAAAACCTCATTGAAGACAGCGTAGATCAGATAGAAAGGGAAGAACTGGAAGAGGCACTAAGTAAAAAGAAATAGAAAAGTTAGTGGCAGTGATGGCATAAAGGCAGAAATGCTTAAATGTGCCACTGAAGAATTTAAAATAAGGCTTCTCCACTCCTTCAACCTATGCTGGAATAGAAGAAAAATACCAACCGAATGGAAACTCGCCGTAGTGCTACCTATTTTCAAAAAGGGAGACCGATCAATATGTGACAACTACAGAAGTATAAGTCTTCTAAACGTTGCTTATAAGATATATTCAAAAATTGTGACCACTAGACTAAGAAAAATTGCAGAAACAATGTTGATGGAAGAACAAAGTGGCTTTCGTCAAGGAAGGTCCTGCACAGACAATATCTTCATCTTAAAACAAATTTTAGAGAAACACAGAGAATATAACAAGAAAACCCACATCTTGTTTGTAGATTACAAGAAAGCTTTTGACACTGTAGCCAGGCATACCCTCTTTGAAATACTAATAAAGAAAGGAATCCCCAAACATCTTATCCTTGTAATTGAAAATATGTATAATAAATCTGAAATATGTATTACTTGGAAACCAGACCGAAAAGCGGAAGTGGACCAAGGCCTACGACAAGGATGTAGTCTTTCGCCGCTACTGTTTGATATCTACATAGACGAAGCTCTTCGTGAGTGGAAGAGCAGATGAAAATTTTATAGCCTAGACCTAACTACATCAAAATTATGGACAATACTTTTTGCAGATGACCAAGCAATAATAGCAGAAGGAGAAGATATATTACAAAAAGCAACATATGAACTGCAGCGGATAATGGCAGAATATAATCTTGAAATATCAGACACCAAAACGAAAGTGATGGCATTCCAAGGTCGATACCCGATACGCTCAAAAATGGTAGTAAATAATAAAACAGTAGAGCAGATACAACACTTCACATTCTTGGGAGCAGACATATCATTCTATGGCGAAATCGACATAAATAAGAAAATAGAAAGATTCAATCAAATGAATGGAACTATAAGAACACTCAGTTCAAAAGTGAGAAGAGACACTCTCATTAAATTTTACAAAGTTATGTCAATACGAACCTGCTTATACGGGAGTGAAGTGTGGACAATGCCAAATAAAGATATATCAAGACTGCAGGCAGTGGAAATGAGATTCCTCAGAGCGGTAGCGGGATATAGCCTTTTGGACAGACAAAGAAACACACAAATCCGAAACGAGCTAAATGTAGAAAGTCTTGTAGAGAAAGTCTCCAACTACAGACTCTCATGGCAAGATCACATGTTGCGAATGAACAACGACAGAATTCCTAAACAAGTGGCAAATTATCAGCCGAGAGGAAAAAGGAATGTAGGACGTCCAAGAATGCGCTGGAGGGACCAAAATTAAGCGGCGTAACAGGCATTATGCCTAAATACTTGAAGATAAGAAGAACTAAAACATCGTGCACTGCAAAACTAATGTAAAAAAGTCGTGAGGTGAACCATCAAAAAACGTTTCTACGATATCCGCATTTGTACCAACTTCTTCATTCGAATTTTACACAATTTGGCATGATTGGGTAAGATGTCCCCACGGTAAATCAGATCATACCCGATTCAAAGTATTTGAACGGGGTATGTTCCTATTCGTTACACAGTACTACAGTAAGCAGATTCATCAGACGAGAAATAAAGCACACAGTGTGCATCATGCATAGGTAAGTCAGACATGATTTCATCATCAGTAGTAGCATTAGCACTGTCATTGGAATACTCACTATACTCATTACTTAATGAATAGAAATCCTCAATCCCGTCCGAAAACCTATCTTCATCGCTTGTGTTGAGCAAATAGATTCTCCTCCTCGTCCATTGCTACTTGAAATAAAATTCATGTACTTACAATGACTCTGCTAACAGCTGATTGACTATCCTAAACAACTCATTGAAATTCCTCACGAAATGTATAGCAAACACCCTCGTGAATATGATAGAATGGGAAGAACAACAGGGTTTTAGACACGGTAGATCGTGCACTGACGCAATGTCTATCATCCGACAAATCATGGAAAAAGCTCTACAATTTAACAAACCAGCTTTCCTATGCTTTGCGGACCTAAGCAAAGCATTTGACAACATACAACTAATTGATGTTATAAGAATACTGAAACAAGAAAAGATGCCCTCTAACCTTATAAAACCCTTAAACCTTAAAATCTGAAGATGACTTACAACGATTACTATAAGAGTTCAGAAAACTTTGTAAGAATTTAAATTTACGAATATCTACCCAGAAGACGAAAGCTATGTCAATTGCTAAGAATCCGATTAGGTGTAAATTGGTAGTGGATAATCAAATAATAGAATAAGTTCTAAAGATGAAGTATTTGGGAATAACTTTAACAAGCTCAGGACTAACGGAGGAAGAAATAAAAGAGCAAATAATAAAGGGTAATAGGATCGATAGCTGCCTCCTCTACTCAATATGGTATAATAAGCATCTAAAACAGGACTCGAAGGTTAGAATATATCAATCAATAATTACACCAATACTAACATATACAGGAGAAACAAGAAGCGAAACGAAACGAACCCGACAATAACTTTAGTTGAGGTCGTTAATATAAGGCAACAAAAACATCAGAGAAGAGTGCGAAGTTAAGCCCATTACGTAATGGGTAGCAGACCGAAGAAAGGAATGGAACGATCATATTGAAAGAATGGAGGAGAAAAGAATCGTGAGGATTACTAGGGATGAAAGGCCGAGGGGAAGAAGAGAAGCTGGCAGACCAAGGAGAAGATGGAAAGATTCATAATTCTTGGAAAGGAACAAGTTTTAGACTTTTTAAGAAGATGAAGACAATGACTCGGCGAGATAGTGTACTATATGAACAAGACTTTCTGTATTTCCGATATCAAATCATATTTAAAATTACAATAATTTATACTTTGATTTTACATTGTACGTAAAATGTTTAAGGTATAGTAAAAAATCTTAAGGTTAATATTTAAAGTACATATAAAAAAATTGGTACTTTAAATTATGCTACAACAATGTTTCGATCGTAATTTTGATCCTGAGCGTCTTCCCTATTCAGAACGTATTTGAATTCAGTGTTAAATGAGGGACAAATCGGAACCTCATGGCCTGAAAAACAAGACTATTGTGGGTCAATATTGGTCCTCAGACACTCTGAAGCCTAAAGAATTGAGTACCGTATCAGACCCTCATGGCAGTCAACGTGATCAACTCGCAAGTCCACTCATTTTCTCATAGGGAGTAGTATCAAAATAATTCATTAGGAATATTAATTGAATTGAGATTTTCATTCAGTTCGCACTGATCATTATGTCTATCAAATTCCAGCTTTTCTCAATATCTGGTTACTATCAAATGCAATATTCTCCAGGAGTGAGGATATTTTAATTGCTCCCAGAAGATCCAGAGGAATGTACTAACTCTCGCAAAGGATTTGTCACTCGATATGAATGAAGCGCGCGGTGTTGCCAAGTTGCGCGTCAGTCCCGTCTCTACCCTCTAGAAAGCGCGCGAATGTCTTCCTTTGGACTGATTTAGGCTTATAACTTTGCAAAATTGTGCCTTTTGAAGCGGAAGATGTCCTTCAAATTGCGCATATTAATTCTTCGAGATGCTAGCTACCTAAAGAAGATTTTTTAAAACCACGTTCAACAGTTAATTTTCTCACAATTTTAAAATTTCAGGTCAGCTTTGTCAGGTCACCATAAAAGCCCGTGTTAAAACAACAAACTTTACGGTCTCGTTACGCGAAAACTAGACGGTAAAATCGATTCAAACTCTATCGTACTGTTTCAAACTGTACAGAGCATAGAAGAATTTCTCATCTTTCAATTAATACAATTAAAAAGGGCACGCAATAAGTATGTCTAGAGGCCCTGAGGCAAGGAAATTTTCTGCGTCAACACATCCAGAGCAGTAAAAGGGTTAATATCTTTAATTTTATTTCTTCACAGTTTCAACGCATCCAGAGAAGGATTCTTACTGCAGTTAAGAACAGAATCTCTCATAATAACTCTTCCTACTCCAGACTTCAGTATGCCATATAATGTTATTTGCTTGGCTTGCACAGTAGTTGCATTGGCATTTGGACCTCTCCACAACATCACCACTAAAAGGTATGGGAATTTATTAAATTATTTAGTCAACATTTTGATTATAAATATGTATCTAGGTGAGTTAGCTGCAACAGTGGAGAAGTTGTAAGTACATATTAGATTAAAGGTACAATTTCGTATTTTTGCCACATATTCAGCATGAATCTGATTTAAAGTAGAATTCATAATTATATATTAAATTAAATCGGTTAAAGAGCATGTAAACTGTTTTTTCAGACTGTGCATGAAGGATGGCAATTCTTGCAATGGACTGCTCATTAGACTAAAATCAATGCTCTTTAAAGGAAGAAAACCACAGGCCCAGGCACATTAAAGATTGCAAATCAGAGTATTTCATAAATTCTATGAAACACACATGTGACATTTTGAAAATAATGTGAGTGTAGGAATTGTGAATCTGTACCTGTTATGTCATTAAAATTGTTTTCAGCTTTATAGTTTTTTTACATACCAAGGAACAATTCACTTTCTCAAATTCCAAAGGAACAGAATATTTGCAATAAACTTTGCTGAAAATTGTTTTGTAAAAGGAAACCCTTAATTTTCAATCTTCCTCACCATCTCAAGCTTTCTCATTTGTAAGACAAGTTTGGAAAACAGTACTTTTGACTTGATTCTGGAGGAAGATTAAACACTCTTTCATTCTTCATAAAGAATTTTCCTCTGCCTTCATTTGTTATGTGATACCTTATGATAAAGACCCATCAAGCTTGGCACCAAGGCAAAGGTTGTACTGCACACCACCATGTTCTGTAACAAACTTAGAACAGTCACAACTGTGACCTCTTGCAGTTCCAGCAAAATCTGCAGCCCAGATCTGCCCTGTTTCTGTTATTACTTAATGTAGATATGATGGCTGGTGCTGACAATTTCAGCATGTCAAATGTGATGTGATGTTTGCAACATTCAAATATAACATGTTTGATATCAATTTTCAAGTGTCTTGTGTATTAAATGCATCCAAAGTGAAATTGTTTTGGATGCAAATACTGAAAGAAATTAAGACAACTTAGAGAAAATTGATTACAACAAATTGTAAAAAAAAAAAAGCAATCATTAACAATGAAAAAATTTGGAGCCGTTTTTGAGAAAATTTTGAAAATGTTCACGGGGCTTCATGTAAAGCTCCCCCAAATTTTGAAGAAAGATTATCTAAATCTCAAAGCTTCAACTCAAGCCAGATGTACCAGGGTTTCTTCAATTTGCAAAAAATTGTACGATTAATTTAGGTGATAGGTTCACTAATCGCCGGACAAACAGACTGACGAAGAAAGAAGAAAAAAGAAAAGAAAAAAAAAAGAAGCAACGGACACGGTACCAGCTTGTAATAGATAATGTTCATATTTTGTACAAGAGAAGCTTGTATTTTAGAGGAGTGTTGCCTAGTTAAAAAAATTGTTCAAATACCCTTTTAAAACAAATGTTTTCTTGCATTTGAAAGGTTTATTAATCATTGATGTCATCATAGACATTGAAAATGACGTCAGCAATTATAGAAGAAAATGGTGACGAATTGTATAATGAAGGCAAGTAGTTTTAAGGAATGCTATTGAATCAAAAATAACCCATGCATCGAAAATGGGTTTATTTCTTTAGCAAAAAAAAATCTGATAACTCCCTCTCAAACATTATTTTCTCCCACTTCTGTGAGAAATGATATTTCCTGCCGCTTAAAACCGCATAGTAGTAAATAATAGTACATTATAATGCTGTGGGGGAAAATGCGCATTTATTTTTTGAGTTAAAAACTGAAGGTTCAAAATCGCAGTTACAAATATTGCATGTTCAAGCAAGTTATTAAAAGGGCAGCATCATTTAAGATTTAAATTAAAGAGTACAGTACATACTATCTCGTGTGTAAATTTCAGCGCTGTAGCTCGAATAGTTTATGAGAGCCTTTTGAATTTGACTATTATTTTGAGAGTGTTAAGTTCGAAATACAGGGGTTTCAATTCAAGGATCTTAGAGGGCACATTTATCATCGGCATGGGACAAACAATGACGTTTTCATAAAATACATGATTTTTGAAACACGTCAGAGTTTAAAAAATTGATTATTGTTGCATAATTTGCGAAATATGCGAGTTTCTTTCTAAGATAAAAAATAAAGGTTCAAAATCGCAGTTACAAATATTGCATTTTCAAGCAAGTCATATTTAAAAGAGAAACGTCATTTAAGACGAAAATTAAAGAGTAGAGTACCTTCTATCTAGTGTGTAAATTTCAGCGCTTTAGCTCGAATAGTTTAGGAGAGTTTTGAATTTGACTATTATTTTTAGGGCGTTAAGAATTCGAAATGGGGTTTCAATTCAAGGTTCTTAGAGGGCACGTATCTCATCTGCAATTGACAAACGATGACAATTGCATTATATACGAGTACATGAATTTTAAAACACGTCGGAGTTTCTAGTATTGATTTTGTGACATAGTTTGCGCAATTTGCTAGTTTCTTTCTGGAGTTAAAAAATGAATTTTGAAAAACGCAGTTACAAGTATTGCATTTTCAAGCAGGTAATAATTAAAGAAAAACATCATTTAAGACTCAAATTAAAGATTAGCGTACATACTACCTCGTGTGTAAATATCAGCGCTTTAGCTCGAATAGTTTTGGAGATAGATCCTTTTGAATTTGACTATTATTTTCAGAGCTAGGAATATTAAAAACCACTAGACTCTCAATATAATGTTCCTAGTGGTCACATTTCTCATCCGTATATGACAAATGTAGTTATTTTCCGAAACTACATGCATTAGGGAACACGTTCGTTTTTCAACAATTGATTGATGTTACCTAGTTTGTGAGATGTGCGTGTTTCATGTTTGCGTTACAAAATGTAAAGTTTCGTCGATGGATCGACGAAATTCTCCGATTTTCGACATGACAGGGATCTTTCTGGAAACCAGGGTCCTAGCGTGAAATTTTATGGCGAATAGACTGGTGATACCCATTTTTCGACTAGAAGCTTGGTTTTTCAGAAAAACGCAAAATTTTCGCCATTAACGTCAATTTCTTCCAAATAGCACTGTAGAAAATTGAATTTCAAGCAGGTTCTTATCAAAAGAGAAACTTTATTTAAGACTCAAATTAGAGTAAACTACTTACAAAATCGTGTGCAAATTTCACCGCTGTAGCTTTATCATTTTTGGAGATAGAGACTATTGAATTTGACTATTATTTTCAGAGCTAAGAATATTCAAACGCGTCCTGACTGCCGTGGTGGTCCGCTCCGGGCAAAATCACGTTGTGCGTGCGTTCACTGACTCGCGGCTTGTCAGTCAGACACATGTAAAACATGGTAGAAGTTGAGTTATTCTTAAGTGAAGCGATATATCTTAACTAATAAAAAGTAAGTTGTTTTTTTTTTTTTTTTTTTTTTTTTTGTGACCATCATGGAACTCACTGAAGTTCATCAATCTTCAGGAAACCAGAACAGTAACAATTAATTATCCTAAAGTTACTATGCAATCTCTCTTTCCGAAGAAAGAAAATGATATCATCATAGATTCGGCAAATAGCGCGCCAATTGTTGAATTTATTGAAAAGTTATCTACCAAAGTGAACCCATCTCATATCAAGTTTGCGTCGAAAATATCAAACAACTGACTGTGTTTTTATCTATCCAGTAAGGAAATCGCAGATGATCTAGTCTTCAATCATAAAAGAATCGTTGTTTCTAATCAAGTCTTTAATTTCTAGGAACAAAAGAGTTATTCTCTCAAACGTTTGTCCAAGTATCCCTCATCAAGTGATAGAAGAAAAATTATTAACTTTCGGTGTTAGAACTGTAGTACCGTTAACTTTCCTTCGTGCTGAATTTAATAACCTTAACTTGGGCCACGTCCTCAGTTTTCGCCGTCAAACATTTATTTCACCTGATGATGAACATAAATTACCTGAATCATTTCAAGTATTTATTGATGATGTCCCCCACTGGATATATGTAACTCCTGATGTTCCTATTTGTTTTTTATGTAAAAATCAGGGCCATATTGCAAAAAAACTGTCCAAATCAATGTAATTCCCAATTATCTAATACCCTACCTCTCCCTGCGGCAGTAGGAATCACAGAATCAACTAATGAGATTATTGTTAATTCCAATGTTCCTCCCAAAGTATTTGAACCAACACTTCTCGAAAGCGATACGGTGAATGAAAATTCTAGCCTTAACCTTGCCTTTGACAGCTTTCCCCCACCACCCCTCCCCTTGCGTTGGCCGCGAGAAACTCTGTTGCCTCGAACGGAAACTCAATGGAAATTGACCTTGCCTGCAACCCTGGAAGGTTGAAGAGTCCGTTATCTACTGTAAGCTCGAAAACAGAAATGGTTAGCAACCAATCAGATAACAAGAATGAACTCCCAGACAGTAATTCGGAAACCTCTGACATGGAAGAGAAAACTTCTGAAACTAAAGGAAAAATAAAGAAACAACCTTCCAAAAATAAGAAAAAAGCTAAAACCTCTTCTGAAAATGTTGACGATCAGTCATGGTCTAATATTAAAACAATCTTAGATTCTCCTACTGCTCACTACCCACTAAATATACATCAACTCCAAAGTTTCTTTGACAGAACTGTACTACAGCAATTGCCAGAGAATTCACAGATAATTTTACTGCTTTAACAGCAATGTTAAGAGCTGTTCACCAATACTTACCGAATCGGGGTGTGAAAAATAGTTGCTCAAGAATCATCAAAAAACTTAATATAGATATGAATGAAAAACCTTATGCTAGAGAAGATTTAGAAGAGCAGTGATATAACCTCCTCCATTATTGTCATTCTAGCTGAAGTTATTATAAAATAAACAAATTCAGCTATTTACAATGGACATTATTCAATGGAATTGTAATGTTTTTTTGCAAGAAAACCATTCATAAAGCTTCTCATTAACAAATTCAAACCAAAAATAATTCGCTTCCAAGAAACAAACTTTAAATTTCAAAATTGGGGCTCATTTTTTGGATACAAACATTTTGTAATAGAAATAATTCCGATATTGCCAGTGGTGGCGTTGCAATTTATCCTAAACCAAAATTTTTCTTACAGAATGTTCCTCTTCAAACGCAACTGGAAGCAACTGCAATTAGAATTAAAATTAACTTCACTGTCACAATTTGTATCTTATATTTACCTAATAGCCAGGATATAAACATCACTGTACTTGATGATATTAACAATATCATCAAGTACAGTGATGATATTGCAGCAACTCAAAACCATTTATTATCACGGGAGATTTTAATAGCCACAATGTACTGTGGGGATCTTCTAGTAAAGATCGAAGGGGCAGAATTATTGAGGAATGGCTTGACAAGAATAATAATATTATACTTCATAATACGGGCAATGATACCTATTTTTCTACTAGATATGCAAAAGGTAGTGTGATTGATTTGACATTTTCATCCAACGACATTGGAACTCGTATTTCTTGGTTTTCTAGTAATGATCTTTATGACAGCGATCATTACCCATTGTTTATTCACCTTTCTGATTTTCAACCATACTCTATTACCCGCACTCATCAGAAGTGGATTAGTACCAAAGCTAACTGGACCTTATTTCAATCATATGTCGATAATAACATCAACAAACTTCCCGATATAAATGAGTGGGCACCAGATCGGACTAACCAAATCATCCAAGCCTTTACAGACTTAATTGATTCAGCTGCTCACCCGGCAGTCCCTAAATATTCGGGTATTATCCGGAACCGTCAAGTCCCATGGTGGAATGAAAATTGCACGTCAGCCATCAAAGAAAAGAAGAAAGCGTTTAGAAAATATAAGAAATATAAATCGATAGAACTGGGCATATTATATAAGAAAGCTAGAGCTAAAGCCCACTTAACTCTTAAACATACTATGCTACAATCTTTTAAAGATTTTACATCTTCTATTACGGGCCAAACACCGTCTGCAACTATGTGATATAAAATAAAATCAATTAGTGGCTCTTATTTAACTAGCTTACCTTCAATATTAGAAGATGAAAACGGAATAAAATACAGGGGTTCTCAAGACATCTGCAATGCTCTCGTAGATTCATTCGTCAACAATTCCAGCAATAATAACTATGATCCATCATTTCGTAAATTAATTCCGTCTATATCCCTAGCCACTCAAAAAAGCATCCAAAACCTCTTAAGTAACAACAATGATTCATTTAACTGTGAATTCCTGATGGATGAGCTCCTTCATGTTTTAAAAAATAGTAAAAACTCTGCACCAGGTCCTGATAATATTCCTAATATTTTCTTGAAGAATCTTCCTAAATATGCCATTGAATACCTCTTAAAAATTTATAATGGCATCTGGACCTCCCAATCCTTCCCTGAATAATGAAGAGAAGCTCTTGTAATTGCTGCACCGCAACCAGACAAAGATCCATCTAAAACCAGAAACTTTAGACCAATATCATTGACGTGTACTTTTTGCAAAGTACTAGAAAAATGGTTGGCAACCGCCTCAGATGGCTCCTAGAAACAAGAAACTTACTGTCCCCCTTCCAAAATGGATTTTGACAACATAGATCAACCAACGACCATCTAATAAGCATCAACACAGAAATTTGTGATGCACTAGCAATTTACCAGCATGCAATTGTTGTTTCGCTTGGTATTGAGAAAGCTTACGAAATGATTTTTAACCCCCTACTACTACGTAATCTTATCTCAATGAATATTAAAGGCAACTTACTGGCTTTTTTGAAAAATGTTATGCAACACATATCTGTGTGTACGCATGTTTGATAAAATGTCAACACGCAGGGAAATGATAAATGACCTCCCTCAGGGCTCAGTTATTAGCGTGCTCCTTTTTCTGATCGCAATAAATGAAATAAGTAGTATCATAGAGGCACCAAGTAAATTATTTCTCTTCGCTGATGATATTTCCATTGTATGCTGCGGTAAAGATCTCCGAGTAACAACTAAAATAATCCAAGAATCCTTAAACAAAATTCAAACATGGGCAAGTTCTTCAGGTTTCTCCCTTTCAAGAACTAAATCGGAATTTATTATAATCTCTAGAAGCTCAAAACTTTTAAATGAAAATCCTGCCCTCTTTATTGGAAACCATCAAATACGTCGTACATACTCTTGTAAAATCTTGGGCATGACCTTCGACCAGAAGCACTCTTGGAAGAACCACATTTCTCTGCTAAAGTCCGAATGCAAAACCAGGCCGACCATACTGAAAAGTGGGGAGCATCTAAAAAGTGGGGAGCAGAGTGGAAATGTTTAATAAATGCTTATCTTTCTATTATTCAAGCCAAATTAGATTATGGAGCTGTAATCTGCAGTTCAGCTAACAAATCTACACTACAGACACTAGACCCTATTATAAATTCAGCATGTCGTATATGTTTAGGAGCCTTTAAATCAAGCCCTATCAACAGCCTTATTGTACAAGCAGGACTACTCCCCCTCGACTTGCAGCGAAAACAACTATGTCTAAAAATTGGCTACTCAACTTTAAATTCCTCAACTAATCCGACCTTCAAATATATCTTCAGCCCTTATAAAACAGATTTCCATGCAATTCATATACCAATATAGAAATATCCAAAACTATTTAGAGAAAGAATCCCAATTTATCAAGATGAATTTAATATGGAAACTCCACCCATTTTACAGAGAAGGATTCACCCCATCCCTCCTTGGCAATCCTTTAAAACTGATGTTAATACAATGACTACACAGATTCCAAAATCCTTAATCTCTCCAAAAATAGTTTCATCGCATCTGAATTCTCTCTATGAAGACTATCATGATTAAGAAAAAGTGTATACAGATGGATCAAAATATAAAAAAAATGTTGGTTGTGCAATTGTATCTACAATCCCGCTCAATACCTTTAAATTCAGGTTACCGGAATACTTTTCTAGCTCATCTTGTGAAGCCTGGGCCATCCTGAAAGCCACTGAATTAGTCTCCCAAAATAGAGAAGTATCCCAGTAATTCACTCAGAGTATGGCTACCTTAAATGTAATAGTCAACGGATTTTCAAAAATCCGATAATTCAAAGAATCCAAGAACAGTTATTTACACAAGAAAACAACGGAACCTTCATCTCTATTGTTTGGGTTCCAGCACATAAAGGTATAGAAGGGAATGAAAAGGCTGATAAAGCGGCTAAAGAAGCAACTTCATTACCAACAACGGACAAGAGTGCGAAGGAAGTTCTCTCCGATATTAAACTATATATTAAAAATATGGTTAAAAACAGTGGAATGAAAAATGGCTGACTACCTTATCCAAACTTCACCTCGTAAGGATATCCGTTATTGAATCCGCCCTCCCGAAACTCCAACGCACTAGATTCCAACAAGTTCAAATTACCAGACTCGTATTGGTCACTTTAATCTCTCACACATTCACTTAATAACAAAAGCTTACCCAAAACCCTGTCATAAATGTGGATTCCTAGTATCTACATCCCATATTATTCTCGAGTGCCCTGAAATAGACCATATAAGACAGCCCTTAATTTAAAAGATTCTCTATATAATTCCTTCTCTCCAGAAAAATGTATCAAAGTCTTGCAACTTTTAAAAACATCAAAAATTGATATCTTAGTATAAAGACCTTCTTTACCTATATCTCATATACAATATTCCTTCAAACATGAAGTTTATATCAAAACTTGTGTAATGTAAATAAATAAATAAATATGTGTACCCATCCCAATTATGTAAGTACCTACATTATTAATACATTTTGACCATTTATATGCTTGTATGAATTGTATGTAATTGTATAATGGCCAAACTGTAAAAAATGTGCATTCTTATGTAAATTACAAATTGATTATCGTGGTCGCTTATGACTCAGTTATTGAAAAGCTACCTTAAATAAATAAATAAAAAAAGAATATTCAAAAATACAAGTCTCTCAATAGATTGTTCCTTGTGGCCACATTTCTCATCCGTAGATGACAAATTAAGTCATTTTCTGAAACTACATGAATTGGGGAAACGTTCGTTTTTTCTAGCATTGGTTTATCTTACCTAGTTTGTGAGATGTATGTGTTTCACTTTTGTGTTACAAAATGTAAAGTTTCGATCGACGAAATTTTCAGAATTTCGACATGACAATAATTTTTCTGAACACCAGGATCCTAGCATGACATTTTATGGCTAATACACTGGTGATACTTATTTTTCGATTGGAAGCTTAGTTTTTCAGAAAGACGCATAAGTTTCACTATTAAAGTCAATTTCTCTCCAATAACACTGTAGCAAATTGCAATTTGAAACAGGTTCTTATTAAAAGAGAAACTTCATTTAAGACACAAATTAAAGAGTAAACTACTTACAAAATCGCGTGCAAATTTCAGCGCGATGGCTTGTTTTGTGTAGTAGATAGAGATTATTGAATTTGAGTATTATTTTCAAAGCAAAGAATATTAAAAAATACAAGTCTCTCAAAATAATATTCCTAGTGACCACATTTCTCATCCGTCTATTACAAATGATGTCATTTTCTATAACTACTTGAATTAGGGAACACGTTCGTGTTATTAGAATTGATTTAAGATACCTAGTTGTTGAGTTGTGCGTGTTTCATTTTTGTGTTAACGAAATGTGGTTTCGTCGATCCAGGGAGCGACGAAATTTTCCGAATGTCGTCATGCCCATGATTTTTCTGAACACCAGGGTTCTAGCATAACATGTAATGGCGAATAGACTGGTGCTACCATTTTTGATTTGAAGCGTAGTTTTTCAGAAAAACGCAAAAGTTTCGCCATTAACGTCAATTTCTTTCAAATAACACTAGACAATTGCAATTTTAAGCAGGTTCTCATTTAGAAAAGAAAATCATTTAAAACTCAAATTAAGGATTGAACTACTTACAAAATCGTGTGTAAATTTCAGCGCGTACCTTTATTATTTTTAGAGATAGAGTTTCTCTTGAATTTGACTAATATATTCAGAGCGACGGATATTAAAATATACAAGTGTCTCAATTTAATGTTCCTAGTGGCCACATTTCTCATCCATTTATGACAAATGTCATTTTCTGAATCTACATGATTTAGGAAACTCATTAGTTTTTTTAGAATTGATTTATGTTACCTAGTTTATGAGATGCGTGTTTAATTTTTGTGTTACAAAATGTAAAGTTTCGTCGATGGATCTATGAAATTTTCCGATTTTCGACATGACAGGGATTTTCCTGAAAACCACTGTCCTACCATGAAATTTTATGGCGAATGCATTGGTGATACCCTTTTTTTCCATTAGAAGTCTTGCTTTTCAGAAAAACGCAAAAGGTTTGCCATTAACTTCAATTTCTTCCATTGAACTGAAGAATATTGCAATTTCAAACATATTCTTATTGAAACAGAAACTTGTTTTAAGACTCAAATTGAAGATAAACTACTTACAATATTGTGTGCATATTTCAGCGCTGTAGCTTTATTATTTTAGGAGATAGAGACTATTGAATTTGACTACTATTTTCAGAGCTAAGAATATTCAAAAATACAACTCTCTCAATATAATGTCCCTAGAGGCCACATTTATCATCCGTATATGAGAAATGATGTCATGTTCTGAAACTACATGAATTAGGGAACACGTTCATGTTTGTAGAATTGATTTATGTTACTAAGTTTGTGAGATGTTTGTGTTTCATTTTTGTGTTACAAAATGTAATGTTTCGTCGATGGATCGACGAAATTTTCCGATTTCCGACATGACAGATTTTTCTGCAAACCAAGGTTCCATTGAAATTTTATGGCGAATACACTGGTGATACCCATTTTTTGATTTGAAGCTTAGTGTTTGAGAAAAACGCAAAAGTTTCGCCATAAACGTCAATTTCTTCCAAATAGCACTGTATTGCAATTTCAAGCAGGTTGTTAATAAAAGACAGACTTTATTTACCACTGAAATTAATGAGTAAAATACAATATCTTGTGCAAATTTCAGCGCTGTAGTTTTTTTTATTTTAGGAGATAGAGACTCTAATTTGACTAATATATTTAGAGCGATGGGTGTTAAAAAATTCTCTCAATATAATTTTCCTACTGGTAACATTTATCATCCGTCTATGACAAATGATGTCATTTTCTGTAATAAGCCTTTCACAGAGCCACGGCGAGAAAAAATGGGTGTTGTTTCTTTACAAAATATAAACTTTTTTTAAGAGGCATAAGGCCACAAGCGACAAAACAATCTGTGAGAGATTGGTAGTTTACAAATAAACACTGGAAAATAGTTATGTTGTCGATAATGGGAGCGACTTCATCACACCTTACTTCTCTTCACCTCACGTTTACTAATCTCACCTAACCCCACGTCACCTCACCTCATCTCATCTCACTTTACAACTCCTCACCTCACCTCTCCCCACCACTCTTCATGTCACCACAACTAACCTCACCTTATCTCACCTCACCACACATTAGCATGCCTCAGCTCACCTAAACAACCCGTTACGTAAGGTTAGGTGAGGTTAGATTGGGTTACGATAGATTAGGTTAGGCTAGGTTGGTAAGGTAAAGTTAGGTTAGGCATGCTTCGTGTTAAGTAGGTGTAAGATGTGGTGAGTTGAGATAAAGTGAAGTTAGCTGTGGAGACGTGAAGTGTGGTGAGCAGAGATGAGGTGGTGTGAAGTGTGTTGTCAAAGGCGACGCGCCTGAACTGCACAAGTGGGCGCTGACGTACGGAAGCTGGTTTTGTTTTATTTTGTTTTCCCAGCATTTTATTCTGAACAATGACCTTTTTTGTTAAATATAATGGTTTAACGATATTATTTTTTCTTATAGAGTGCATATTGCACTATCACTACCAAAAGTATAAAGAAGAAATTTGGAGCCTTTTAAAAAATAAATCTGGTTTTTGTAAATATTTATGTAATGACAAAGAAACGTGTCGACAAGCAATGGCATCATCTCTTCATATTCATTGGTGAAAAATGGCGCCATATAGGAGCAGAAACTTGGTTCTCTACTAAATTACAACGGCGATGCTAGTTCATTCACTAGTTCAGTCATCTTTTATTATTAAATCTAACATAATATAACCTAAATATCGCAACTAACACTATCCCGAGAAGCCCTGACCTGCCTAACCATTTACGAAAACAAATGTAAATATCTTTAAAAAATACATTTACCCACGTATAACTCAAATAAACAATATTGCAAAGCCTAGTATTGTTTACCCAGAAAAAATATTTACTCACAACTGAATCTTTTATTCCAAAATTACAAATTTCTCTACTTCATTTAATAATAAGTTGAGTACAGCCTCGTATAGGGATGTTTTTAGTGACACTTTAAACTACACTATAGCCACTATTTAAAACACGCTTATTGAAACCCAAAACTGATACGCATAAATATTTCGACATAATAGAACATAAACCAAAATAATCTAACCCAACAACCTAACCTAACCTACCCTTACCTTACCTTACCTAACTTTACCTAACCTAACCTTACCTCATCTATCCTGACCAAACTTAATTTAACCTAAGAAAATCTATCTAAACTTCACCTCACCACACTACAACTAAACTCTTGTCATCGAACCTAACCTAAACTAATCCAACCCAACCTAAGCAACCCCTACCTAACATAAAATATATAACATAACATAACGTAACCAAACCAACCCAACCAAACTAAACTTAACTCAACCAAAGCCAAGCCAACCCAACCCAACCAAACCCACTTAATCCACCCAACTTAACCAAACCAAACTAACCGAACCTAACCTAATATACCCTAACCAAACTTAACCTAACCTAACCCAAACAACCTAACCTAACCTATCCTAACCGAACATGACCACTCATAACGTCTCCTGTCCTAAAATTTACCATTCAGAAATCTATTAGACGTTTTGATATCGCTTTCCCATTTTCATAACAATTTCCCATTTCGATATCAATATCCTATTTCAATTTGATTTTCCATATGGATATTGTTTCCTGATTTCGATTTCGAATTTTTACTTTGATATTAATTTCCCATTTCAATATCAATTTCCGATTTCAATATCGATTACCCTTTTCCATATCAATTTGGCATTTCGATATCGATTTCCCATTTCGACATTGATTTTCAAATTCCATATATCGATTTTCCATTTGTATGTCAATATCCTATTTCAATATTGATTTCACATTTAGATATCAATTTTCCATTTCAAAATCGATATCCCATTGCGATATCGATATCCATTTTCGATGTCGAATACCCATTTTGATAGAGTGTTACTATTTTGTTATTTGTTTAATATCGACTTCCCATTCGATATCAATTTTTCTTTTCGATATCAGTCTTACATTTCATACATATCATTCATTACGTTTACACTGTTAGTTTTCTCAACCTTTTGCAATAGCCTAGTTCTTTCTTTGCTAGGTCGAAGTACTCCTGGTGCATAATATTTTCATCTTCATCTAGATGCAATTACGATAGTTTTCGTCTACTATATTATTTTAGTAGTATACATTACTTTTGTGCCTTTCAATCACAACATATCTAGATACATATGGTCTAAAAAAAGAGAAGTAACGGAGACGTGACAAATTGCACTTTGACTTTACTAACAAGAAGGATTTGTTTAAAAAACGCATATATATTTATGAAAATACAAACCGAAGTACTGAATTAGCTGTACCGTTAAATAATTTTTATTCGAAGTATTCTAGAGGTTGAAAACTTAAAAATGATTCACTAACAAGATTCGCTTTCGCAGCAACAACTCCAAGTACTATTAGAAGTTGTTTCATACCGATGAAGATAGTTTCTTATGCGTGTGGTAAAAAAATTCATTTCACATTCTCCGAGGTCTACATAGTATATTTTTTCTTTTTGAAATCTGGAAATCAATTTTCGCATAGGTACATATATTTCCCTATACGAGGGTTGCCTTTTGTATATCAGGATTAGAGAACAAAAACAAATATTAATTATCAAAATTACTTTATTGTTTTTCAAAATATTCCCCATGGAGATCTATACACTTTCGCATGCGTTTGAACCAATTGTCGAAGCACTTTTGCCACTCTGATTGAGGTATCTTCAAAACATACATTCTGAATGCATTCTTCTGATGCAGCAACCGCTACTTCAGGTGTCGAAAAACGTTGACCTCTTAGTTTGTTTTTTACGTACGGGAATAAAAAGAAGTCATTCGGTGCCAAGTCAGGACTATACGGCGGATGATTAATCAAATCGATGTTTTAGGTGCTCAAAAATGCAGTTGTTTGAGCCGATGTGTGACAGCTCGCATTGTCGTGGTGAAGAGTGATCCGTCTTCGGCAGTTGGTTTTCCTGATTTCTTGGAAGACAGCTGGCAAACAAATCGTTGTGTACCACTCGGAATTGACTGTTCTGCGTTGCTCTAGTGGTACGGTTGCGACATGTCTATTTTTTCCGAAAAAACAGACGACCATCTGTTTGGAAGTGCTTCGTACGCGAACAACTTTTGTTGGATTTTGCTCATCTTGAAACACCCATACAGTCTACTGCTGTTTACTTTCGGGCGCGTAATACGTTTGCTGCTTACGTTTAAGACGCGTAAATCCACGATTCATCACCTGTCACGATGTCATAGACTTGATTCGAAGCACCGCGATCGTATTTTTTGAGCATTTCTTTCAACCGTCGACACGAGCCTTTTTTTGAGCGATTGACAAACTGTGTGGTATCCAACGCGAACAAATTTTGTTAACAGTCAAATGTTCATGCAATATTGAATGTATGCTGGTCCCACTAATGCGTAAGGTTGTCTCAATTTCATGATACGTCACATGACGATCTTGCAATATAAGTTCACGCACAGCGTCAATGGTTTTCGCAACAACAACTGATTTTGGACGACTTTCGCGAAATTTGTCTTGGAGTGAACTACGACCACGATTGAATTCACCATACCATCGATAAACACTGGTTCTTGATGGAGCTTCATCGCCAAAAATTTAATTAAGTTCATCCATGCACTGTTGCTGAGTTAATCAACGTCGAAAGTTGTAAAAAATAGTCGCACGAAAATGTTCACGATTTAATTCCATTTTTGGGCCAAGATGAATCTTGTAAGTTACTGTAAACAACACATGTAGCGCTCGTATGTCAAAACGTTTTGAGTACGTATAACCTCAAAACATCCAACTTTATGTTAGAGCTGTCAATTGCCAGATTGCAACACCAGGGTTGCCAAATCCCGAAACATAAAAAACACCCTTCCTACTACGTATAGTGCTCCGTATACAGGAAAGTAAAAAGAGATACATAATATAAGAATTAGTTGTGCTACAGATTGGTTTCCCGTATTATTTTTTTTCTATTCTTTGGTCTGGCCTATCTATTCTCACTTGCGAAATACCCTTGCCAACTACTATCATTCCGCTACCTAGCGTACATTTTTTTGAAATGTTATCAATTTTCGGTATCTTAAAATAATAACGGAAATATTAAAAAAGAGTAAATTTCTTTAATAACAATTCTTTAATAAAAATTCCTATTAAAAATTCACAACTTGTTGAATGAAATGGCATCTAAGCGCTACCGTTAATTCGAAGGTTTTTTTGCAGACCATTTTTTGAGTTTTTTAAAAACTTAATTTAGTCATTTGAATCACTTCAACTCATAAATGATATAGATTTAACGAATTCTTCGTAATATGTATACAAGCAGCGCTAAAGATATTTCTATATAATTACATTAGAGTTATTTTTGAAAAAGGAAAATAATTCCCCGAAGTGACCTTTACGACGTGTTAAAGAGTGTAATTATCACTATCCGGTGGACTATTCTCAGCCTAAAAAGTGACTGACCCACTGGCGGCCCCACTAGCCAGAAACGGCGAAACAGTGGCCCTTGCTGACGAGCTGTGTCAAACAGGTTGTTCAACTTTTCCACCCTCGCCGCTGGACAGAGCAAACCAACACTGTCAGGGGCTTGCCAGCTCTATCCCCCGTCTGCGTCTTATCCAAGGGCGAGGGGTAAAGTGCTTGATTGTTTGACGATTCAAAATCAAATATATCTAATCGTCACTAAGGTATGGACAAAGAAAATTTCTCTAAATGGACCTCACAGATGCTCATTCCAGACCTACCAGAAGGAGGTATTCATGTTAAAGATAAAGCTTCGTATTCCAATAAACATGTACATGACGCCCCATTTTGACATGCACGAAACTCTAAAATTGAGCCTTTGCTACCGGATAATAATGTTTATTTTTAATGTTAATTTTGAATAAGATTAAATATTTCTTGAAAAGATATCTTACATTACATTTTACATGTTTAGTTGTTTTTTACTCTATTGCATACGTAACGGAGTAATATACGTAGTATAAGGAAGGAAATCGAATGCTGCGGAAGATCTATTTTGATGTTTCAAAATAAATACAGGTTTAGAGAACCCTTGACGCTGAAAAACTGTTGGTTTTTTCCATAGTGCCTGTCTCGGCGTCAGTCCGTTTTTCAGTCTGTCCGCCTGTGTATCATGATGACGTATCACTAGCGGCGAACGGAAGCATAGGATTTTTGCCAAACTGATGAAACCCATGTGTATCTGATTTAAAATAAAACTTTGAGATTTTTAAAAACAATTTATCAGATTTAGGGGTACTCGGATAATTTTCTGAAAATCCGTCCAAATCCTTATTTTCTAAATTTCTTGTACGAGTGGAGCTTCATTAAACACTTACAAATGTAGCATACGTGCTATTGTCACGGTTAACTCTAAACGTGTGTAAATTTCAAAAATTTGAATTATTTCCGGCGTTTTCCTACTACTCCAAAATTAAAGATGTAGACTTTTCAATTACATAAAGTAGGTAGCAGATAATCAATTTATCACCAATATCAATAACCAATGTCAGATACATTATTTACACATTTTAGTAGTTTTGGAGCTTAATTGGGTGTTATATTATTATTAATTATCTATTGTATCCTAGGTAGTTATTGGATTGCTAAGAGGTATAGCATAATCTAACCCAAATTTTACCTCACCTCACCTTACCCAAACTGTTATGACACCAGGCAGTGCCGTACCTGGAGAATACCGTTCTCTTCTAGCATCTAGCATAGAATGCTTAAATTTTAATGGTTTGTTGCTATCATACACGTATTCTATGGTTTTTTATCTATTGAATCCAACAATTACTTCGTATCACTTCCGAGTGACATTCTGGTAAGTGACAAACTTTTCGCCTATAGTAATACAGCAATTAGTATATTTACTGTGAAATATAGTACAGCATCTGGTATGTATTACAACTTTACATTTGCTGCACATCATCCTTTCATTTTTTTTGGAATGCGTACATGATGGTAAGCATTTTTTTTGCAATGCGTAAGTGATGGTTTACTACTATTTGTTTATTACCACCGTACCTCATAGTCTGAAACTCTTGTCAACAGCTTTTACATTAACGCTGGGTCTTTCAAGTGAACCTGTTTCAGAAATTTTTTGAAAATATGCGAGACATATCTCTCTAGCAAATCCAAGAAAATCAAGCGGGTTTGTTTTGCCTCTGGCCCATTTGTGAAACTGTCAGGCATTGTTAACTGAGCAATTTAGAGAATTGGAAAAAAATTGCCAATACGACTTCTTTCCTCTTATATTAACTCTCATTATTGTTATGTTCTCATTTATGCTGGCAACACAGATATATAGGAAATCGACATCGAAATGGGAAATATATAAAAAAAAAATGATATCGAAATGAGAAATTGATATTGAAATGCGAATACGACATCGAAATACGAAATCGATATCGAAATTGGAAATTATTATCGAAATGGGAAATTAATATGGAAATGGGAAATTAACATTGAAATGGGAAACCGATATCTAAATGGAAAATATACATCGAAACAATAAATTGATAACAAAATGGGAAAATAATATCGAAATAATCAATATGAAAAATCAATAGGGAAATGGTAAATCGATATCAAATAGGGGAGTCGATATCGAAAAGGCAAATCGATATCAAAGTGGGAAATCGGTATCAAAATGGGATTCTAATATTTTAATTGGAAATTTATTAGTAGTCGATATCGACATTGGAAATCGATATCAATATAAAAAATCGATATCGAAATGGGAAAATGTATTTTTAATTGGGCAATCGATATCGAAATGGGAAAAATAATATCGATAGAGGAAATTGATATTAAAAGTGAAATCGATATGAATATGAGAAAATGATATCAAAATGGGAAATTGGTAATAAAGTAAGAAATAGAAATCCAAAGGGGAAATCAAATTAGAATTGGGACAAGAAAATTAAATTGGGATATTGATATCAAACCTAGAATTAATATTAAAGCGGTATCTTGGTATCAAAATTAAAAATAGATATCGAACCAAGAAATCGAAACACAAAATCGATATCCTAGTGGAAAATAAGAGGTCCGGTTCGGTTAGGTTCGGTCACGTTTGATCAGGTTCCGTCAGGTCCGGTCAGTTTCGATCAGGTTCGGTGAGTTTTGATCAAGTTCGGTCAGGTTCGATCATGTTCGTGCGGGTTCAGTTAGGTCCGGTACGTTTAGGTCAGGTTAGGTCAAATTAGGTCAGGATAGGTCACGTTAAACCAGGTTACGTAAGTATAGGTCAGGTTAGGTCTAGTTAAGTCATGTTAGGTTAGGTCGGGTTAGGTCAGGTCAGGTGTTGCGAGGTGAGATATGCGGAAGTTTAGTGTGACGTGAAGTTTAATGGCGAGAAGTGAGGTGAAGTGGGGTTAGGTGACGTAGTGTTTGGTGACATTAGGTTAAGTGAGATGAGTGAAAGGGTGGTTAGGTGAGATAAGGTAAGGTTAGGTGTGGTGAGGCAAAGTGTGAGTGGTGAGTAACGGTGAGGCGGGGTGAAGTGAAGAGAGGTGAGGTGAGGTTACGTCAGGTTTGGTCAGGTCAGGTCAGTTCAGGGTAAATTAGGTTAGGTTACTTTATGTTAGGTTAGGTTAAAATGTGGTATGTAAGTTTAAGATTGGTTCATCACAAATATTTAAACATTCTTTTCTGGATTCTAGAAGAGATTTGTATTCTCGAGGTACGGGTCGTATAATAACAGTTAGATTGGGTCGGGTTAGGTCGGGTCAGGTGTTGCGAGGTGAGATATGCGGAAGTTTAGTGTGACGCGAAGTTTAATGGCGAGAGCTGAGGTGAAGTGGGGTTAGGTGACGTAGTGTTTGGTGACATTAGGTTAAGTGAGATGGAAAGGGTGGTTAGGTGAGATAAGGTAAGGTTAGGTGTGGTGAGGCAAAGTGTGAGTGGTGAGTAACGGTGAGGTGGGGTGAAGTGAAGAGAGGTGAGGTGAGGTTACGTCAGGTTTGGTCAGGTCAGTTCAGGGTAAATTAGGTTAGATTACTTTATGTTAGGTTAGGTTAAAATATGGTATGTAAGTTTAAGGTTGGTTCATCACAAATATTAAAACATTCTTTTCTGGATTCTAGAAGAGATTTGTATTCTCGAGGTACGAGTCGTGTCATAACAGTTAGATTGGGTGAGGTCAGGTGACGTGTGATGAGGTGAGGAAGGGTTAGGTTAGGCTAGGTCAGGTTAGGTAAGGTAAGGTGATGTGTGAGGTGTGAAGTATTAGGTACGAATTTCCAATAAATGTTAATGCAGTATTTGAAGTTCTTCATATAATTTACCCTTTCTTAAATACATTTGAAATAATTATTCAATCTTCCTTGAGAGTTGTCAGTTTTTCTTGCTAGGCATGAAACTATTAGGAAACGTTTTTACTGTTCAGAAAACCATAGAGGGATTCTTCTGCAAAAATTCAGGATCGAGAAAGTACAACCATTCTCCTTGCAATATTGTTTAACATTCTTGGATTTGGAAAGTTTTTGGAAAGCAGGTCTACAGCTTGGTAGAGTGCGAAAAATTTTAATTCATTTTATACTGAAAGTATTGAATTTTTTCTGTTTCTACATTCCTTTCGGTCAGGTTCGATAAGGTTCCGTCGAGATCGGTCAGTTTCGATCAGGTTCGGTTTATGTTCGGCCAGGTTCGGGCGGGTTGTGTCGGGTTTAGTCATGTTCGGAGAGGATCAGTTAGGTCCGGTGATTTTAGGTCAGGTTGTCAGGTTAGGTTGGTTTAATCGTTAAGTCAGGTTAGGTCTGGTTAGGTTGGTTTGGTCGTTAGGTTAGGTTAGGTCTGGTTAGGTGAGGTGAGATATGGTGAAGTTTAGTATGGTGAGGTGAGATATGGTGAAGTTTAGTATGGTGAGGTGAAGTGTGGTGGAGAGAGGTGACATGGGGTTATCTGACGTGGTGTTGGGTGACATTAGGTTAAGTGAGATGAGGGAAAGGATGGTTAGGTGAGATATTGTAGGGTAGGTGTGGTGAGGCCAAGTGTGGTGAGTAGGGGTGAGATGAGGTGAAGTGAAGTGAGGTGAGGTGGAGTGAGGTTAGGTCAGGTAAGATCATGTCATGGTAGGTTAGGTTATGTTACTTTATGATAGGTTAGGTTAAGTTATGGTATGTAAGTTTAAGGTTGGTTCACCACAAATATTTAAACATTCTATTCTGGATTTTAGAAAGGGAATTGTATTCTCGAGGTACGGGTGGTGTCATAGTAGTTAGGTTGGGTGAGGTCAGGTATCGATGGTGAGGTGAGGAAGGGTTACGTTAGGCTAGGTGAGGTAAGGTGATGTGTGAGGTGTGAAGTGTTGGGTGCGAATTTACAATAAATGTTAATACAGTATTTGATTTTCTTCATAGATTTTACCCTTTCTTAAAAACATTTGAAGTAATTAATCTATCTTCCTTGAGAGTTGTCAGCTTTTCTTGTTAGACATGAAACTATTAGGAAACGTTTTAACTGTTGAGAAAACCATAAAGAGATTTTCATGCAAAAATTCAGGATCGGGAAAGTACAACAATTCTCTTTGCAATATTGTTTAACATTCCTGGATTTGTTTTCAAGAATAGAAGGGTTTTAGGAAGGTCTACAGCTTGGTAGAGATTGAAAATTTTAAATTCATTTTATACTGAAAGTATTGAATTTTTTTCTATGTTCCTACATTCCTTTAATAAAAAAAGCAAACCCTGGCCAAAAAATACCTTTGACTAATTAATACAAGTGTTACTGTTAGAAACAAGTCGGATATCTATGACTTTAGTACATGAGAATGATGCTCGAACGATGTTTACGTAGTGAACCTTCAGTTTAATATAAAATTGCGTATTATCTACAATATGAGTTTACTGGTAGGCATTGATGTTCACGCTTCCACATAACGCCGCCATGTGCATTCGTGTTTTGAACGTATTCAGTTGTCGAATGATATTCTTTCTATAATTTTAAATTTGGTTGATTTCTTAAATTAATTTATGAAGTATTGTTGGGTAGCGTGTTATTATTTTGATATTTTAAAAAACGCGATTTTACTTTCGTTAATTAAATAAATTGGTTCATTCGCATTAGTTCTCGTCCTTTCACACTAACTCCGTTAACCCAGCAAAATTTCTGGCTTGTAAATTCTCCGTCTTCTATTCCTATATTTCCATTTATAGAGAAACAAAAGGTATTAATTTTTCAAAAATTAAAAAATTATAATTCCGTTGTACTAACATAGTATCAAACGAATATAATAAATATAAAAAATAATGCAATTGTTGTGGGAAAAATGTTCAATAAAGATTTATTTAATATTATTGAGAGATTTCTGGGAACATTTCACAACACTCCCTTAAAAAGATTTCAGGTATATTTAATATACCTTTGCAGTTTGCTTTTCCCTTTTTTGTGTAAGTAATAAAAATATAAAAAAAAGCCTTCACTTTTCAGAAAGCTACATTTCTGAACACGTTACATAAATGTTCCACCGAATAACTGGTGATAACAATAATAATGGTACAGGTAAAATACATACAGAATCTAACAAGACACTTCTTCACTCTTCACTGTACACCTACATCCCTATACAATTAGGTAAACATCACTTCTAGACCTTTTTTATATTTAGTGTTTTCTGCCATAGTCAGGTTGGTTTCACTACACCTAGGAGATCTGTCTTCTCCTGGTATTCACTTTGAAGACTCATCTGCTAAGAAAATAAGTAAATAAGGACGGATGGAATTGTGAAGAGTTTAAGAGAAGCAATGTTAATTTTTGAAGATGCCCAGAGTCCTAATGGAAAAAAATGAGTAACTAAAATTTTTAATATTTTTTTTGAAAAAATTAAATTGTATAATTATTATAAAAATTATTACGTATCTATTTTTAAAGGAGAAAAATATTGTCACTTACCAGAATGTCACTCCTAAATCATGAGGTATCCTAGATTTTATTTGCAACATTGTCTTTCTGGCTGTCTTGTATGAAAACTGAATATTTTTCTTTCAAATGTACCTCACCTCACCATACCTAACCTAAGGGTTATGACACCAGGTCGTGCAGTACCTCAAGAATACACTTCTCTTCTTGCATGCAACATAGGATGCTTAAATGTTTGAGGGGCGTTGCTATCGTACTAGTATTCCTTGGTATTTAACAATTGAATGCAACAATTACTTCGTTACACATCTGAGTGAAATGTAATAATTTTTATAATTATATAATTTTATAATTTGGAAAATTATTATGGGAATATTCAAAAATTAAAGTTTCTTCTCTTAAACTCTGTACATTTTCTTCTTTTCTTTGCAAATGAGACTTCAAAGAGAATACCTGGGGGAGACAGATCTCCTAGGTGTAGTGAAACCAACCTGCCTATGGCAGAAAACACTAAATATAAAATAGGTCTAGAAGTGCTCTTTACTTAAGTGTAGAAGAATGTGGTGTACTGTAAAGAGTGAAGAAATGTCTTGTATGGTTTTGTATGTTTTACCTGTACCGGTATTTCGGTTATCACCTGTGATTTTGTGGAACATTTAGGTAACGTGTTCAAAAATGTAGATTTCTGAAGAGTAAATGCCTTTTTTTAAATATTTTTATTACTACCACAAAAAGGGAAAAGCTAACTGTTATAGCATATTAAATATACCTGAAATCTTTTTAAGGGGGAGTTGTGAATTGTGCCCAGAAATCTCTCGATAATATTAAATAAATCTTTATTGAAAATTGTTTTCGCACATCAACTGCATATTTTTGATATTTATTTTATTCGTTTCATACTATGTTACAATAGTACAACGAAAGTATACTTTTTTTCATTTTTGAACAATAAATATCCGTTGTTAACACCTTTTTCTCTATAAATGGAAATATAGGAATAGAAGACGAGTGTTTTACAAGCCAGAAATCTCGCTGGGGTTAGAAAATAAAAAAATATATATATAAAATAACAAAATAAACACACGTTACGCTACTGGACTTCATGAATTAATTTAAAAAATCAACCAAATTTAAAATTATAGAAAGAATTTCATTCGACACCTGAATACGATCACAATACGTATCCACATGGCGGCGTTATCTGGAAGTGCGAATATCATTGCCCACCTGTAAACTCATATTGTATATAATAATACGCTATTTGATATTAAACTGAAGGTTCTCTAAGATATTCTTCACGTCAATATCGTTCGAGCAACATTCTCATGCACTAGAGTCCAAGATATCCGATTTGATTCTAACGGTAACTGCTAGTATCAATTAATCAAAGGTTAATACATTAATTTGATTAATTTTTGGTTCGGACTTGCTTTTTTATTTATAGGAACATATAAAAAATATAGTACTTTCAGTATAAAATAAATTTAAAATGTTCACACTCTTTCACGTTCACTGCCTTTCTAAAGCACTTTTATTCTTGAAAACAAATACAGGAATGTTAAACAATATTACAAAGAGAAAGGTAGTATTTTCCCGATCCTGTATTTTTGAATAAAAATCTCTTTATGGTTTTCTCAACAGTAAAAACTTTTCCTAATAGTTTCATGTCTATCTAGAAGAGCTGAAAACTCTCAAGGAAGATTGAATAATTACTTCAAATGTTTTTAAGGAAGTGTGAATTGTATGAAGAACATCAAATACTGCATTAACATTTATTGGAAATTCTTACCCAACACTTCACACCTCCATCTCACACCTCATACATCACTTTACCTCACCTCGCCTAGCCTAACCTAACCCTTCCTTACCGCACCTCACGTTACGTGACCTCACCCAACTAAACTGTTCTGACACGAGCCATACCTCAAGATTACAATTATTTTCTAGCATCCAGAATACAATGTTTAAATATTTGTGGTGAACCAACCTTAACCTTACTTTACCTAACTTAACATAACCTAACATAAAGTAACCTAACCTAATATACTCTGATCTGACCTGACCTAACCTAACCTCGCCTCCCCTGAACTAACCTTATCTAAGCTCACCTAAGATCACCTCACCTCAATTTACTTCATCCCACCTACCTCTACTCACCACACTTCACGTCATCACACCTAACCTTACATTAGATTACGACATCCTAATAGCGAAGTGCAAAAATCTAAGTTTTTCTGATTCCACCATCTCTTGGATTGTAAGCTATCTCTACAATAGGCAACAAATTGTAGTAGTTGACGATCTTCACTCCAATCCAAAACCTCTCCACCGAGGAGTACCTCAGGGATCCGTGTCAGGGCCACTGTTCTTCTTAATTTACATGAATGACCTATCAAGCGAACTTACGGAATGTAGTCATGTCAAATTGATATCTACGGAAAACCATCACAGGTAGAAATCCTAATAAATAAATTAAATAATAAACTCTCATCTGTAGTAAAATGGTCAATGAGAAACGGACTCAATTTAAATCCTACAAAATCACAAACCATCATAATTGGCTCTTCTCAAATGCATAAGAAATTTGAAGGTTCATATGTTCCTGATGTGCTTATAGACAATGTTATAGTACCTCGTCATACACAAGTCAAAAACTTGGGCTTAATACTTGATGATCATCTAAGTTGGGAATATCAGGTCCGAAATGTCTGTCGCAAAGTTTATGCTTCTTTGCAATCCCTTAGATATATCGATAAACGTCTCCCTACTAATACGAAAGAAATGTTGGTAAAAATCCTGCTGTGTCCTCATTTCGACTACGGGGATATTGTGTATAACAATTTAAAAGATTCACTCGCTCAAACTCTACAGAGGGCTCAAAATTCCTGTATTCGTTTCATTTATAACATAAAAAAATACGATCACATCTCTGGAGTTTATAAATAGCACAAAATATTAACACTAAAGTATATGAGTTTGTATCACAGCCTTTGTTTTTTTATTTAAGATGCTAAAAATGGGTTCCCCGACATACTTAACAAATTATTTTGTATATCTTAAATCATCTAGATTTCAGAAATCCCAGTTATTCTGTATTCCAAAAAGCAAAACCAACTACTACAATAAATCGTTTACAATTACTGTAGCCTGGGAATGGAATAAATTGCCTTCGAATATTAAAAACCCCTCTTCATTAACATCTTTTAAAAGCACCTGCATGATTTTCTTACAAAGTAAAATACATCATTTTGCAATTTAAATCACCGCAGGTTACGGATCAAATAAAATATATTCCTTAGTGTTAAGATTAATATGTTTTAGAAACAACATTAATGTTTCTTTTGTAAAAAAGAATGTTACTTTCTTGCGACCTGTTTGATACTGCCGGAACTGTACTTTCATCCGTAGGAGCAGAGGCGGTTTTAAACAAGAAAACGACCCTTTGCAGCATGGACCGCAGCTGAGGATACCATCCCAAAGACCCGTTACTTAATGTTAGCTTAGTTTCCAAGGTTTTAGGACGCAGTCTGCCTGGTGGGTTTTTCCCTGACTAGCGGGTTTTCCTCCAGGATCGAGCGGCGGGTGTCTTTCTGTATTAATAGATCACAGTTGCTCGGGGTGAATACCAGGCTGCAGCGTAGCGCGCAGATATGTAAAGCACATAATCTTATTTAATTCAAATTGTGTTTTTAATCTCTGACTTGATTTTAAAATTATTTCAAATTTATTATTGTAACATTGTATCCATTTAACCTCTGATGTTGTCTATTTATGTTGCTTTAAATAACGTTTGCTTTCCACTAACTACTTACCACTTGTAGATTACATTACATTTAAATTTTTAGATAACATTACTTTTTAGTACTTTTACTTTTACTACATTACTTTTACTACATTACTCTGTATATTTGTGACATGTGGTTAGGCGGAAGAGCGGGCCTGATGGCCCGAGCCTCGCCATATTAATAAAGGTATATTATTATTATTATTATTATTATTATTATTATTATTATTATTATTATTATTATTATTATTATTATTATTATTATTATTATTATTATTACCTTATTTCACCACACCACGCTATCCCCCATATCACGTAATTTAATATCACCTAACCCCACGTCACCTTACCCTACGTCACCTCACCTCTCTCCACCACTTCTCACGTCACCACATTAAACTTCACTGTATCTCACCTCAACATTCCTTACCTCTCCTCAGCTCACTTAACCGAACCTAACTTAAGCCAACCTATCCTAACCTAACCTAACAAACCTAACTTAATCTAACCTAACCTAACCTAAACTGAGACAAACTCACCCAACAGGACCTAACCTGACCTAAATTGACCTAACCTGACCTAACCTAACCTAACCAAACCTGACCTTACCTGACCTAAACTCACCGAACCTGTTCGAACTGGACCGAACCTGATCGATTTGACCGAAACTGACTGAACCGAACCGAAACTTTTATTTTCCATTCGGATATCGATTTCCTGTTTCTATATCGATTTCCCGTTTTGATATTTATTTCTAATGTTGATACCAATATATAATATTAATATTAAATTCTCGTTTGAATATCAATATCCCAATTTCATTTTCTTTTCCCAATTAGAATTTGATTTCCCAATTCCATTTCGATTTCTTACTTTAATCCAAATACCCATTTCGATATAATTGTTTTATATCCACATCGATTTCCCTTTTAATATCAATTTCCTGTTTCGATATTATTTTTCCTATTTCGATATCGATTCCCCTCATCGAATCAAATATTCGATATCGATTTTTTATTTTGAATTCGATTTCCGATGTCGATATTGACTAACAATAAATTTCCAATTTAAATATCAATTTCCCATTTTGATATCAATTTCTTACTTCGATATCGATTTGCCTTTTCGATATCGACTCCCCTATTCGTTTTACCATTTTCTTATTGATTTTTCATATTGATTATTTCGCTATATTATTCTCTTTTGGATATCAATTTCTTGTTTCTATATTAATTTTCCATTTAGATATCGGTTTCCTATTTCAATATTAAATTCCTATTTCGATATCGATTACTTGTGTCTATATCATTTTTTCATTTTGATATCAATTTTTTTCGATATATAATTTCCATTTCGGTATCGATTTCCTATACATCGGTGTGGCCAGCATCAATGAGAACATAACAAAAATGAGTGTTAATATAAGAGGTAAGAAGTCGTATTGGCAATTGTTCTCTTCTTCTCTACATTGCTCGGTTAACAATGCTTGACAATTACACAAATGGGGCAGAGACAAAACGAACCCGCTTGTTTTTCTTGGATTTGCTAGACAGATATGTCTGGCATATTTTCAAAAAGTTTGGCAAACAGGTTCACTTGAAAGACCCAGCGTTAATGTAAAAGCTGTTGACAAAAAAGTTACAAGCTAAGAGGTGGGGTGGTAATAACCAAATAATTAGTGGTAAGCATCACGATGTACGATTTGCAAAAAAAATCAAAGGATATTGTGCAGCAAATATAAAGTTGTAATGCATACCACATGCTTTGTTATATTTAACTGTAAATAAAGTATTTTTTCATTACTAGGGGTGAAAAAGTTTTGTCACTTACCAGAATGTCACTCGGATGTGATACGAAGTGGTCTATTCTATAATTAAAAACCAAGGAATATCTGTACGATAGCAACCAACAATTAAAATTTAAGCATTCTTAGCTAGATGCTAGAAGAAAACGGTATTCTTGAGGTACGGCACGGTCTGGTGTCAATACAGTTTGGGGGAGGTGAGGTCACATTTGGATTAGATTATGTTAGGTGAGGTGAGGTAAGGTGAGGTGAGGTAAGGTGAGGTGACAGGTGAGAGGTGAGAGGTGTGAGATATGAAGTGTAAAGTGTAAGGTGCTAGGAATGAGGTGTGCGGTGTGAGGTATGAAGAGCGAGTTGTGACGTGTGAGGTGCGAGGTGTGAGGTGTTAGGTTTGAGGTGTGTGGTTTGAGGCGTGAGGTTCGTGGTGTCAGATGTGAGACGTGAGGTGTGAGTTGAGAGGTGTGCGGTGTGAGGTGTGACGTGCGACGTGTCTCGCAGGAGTTAACGGAGTTAGTGTGGAAAGACGAAAACTAACGCTAAACAGAATGAACCAATTTGTTTAATTAACTAAAGTAAAATAGGTTTATATAAAATAACAAAATAAACACACGCTGCACAACAATAATTCGTGAATTAATTTAAAAATTCATCCAAATTTAAAATTACAGAAAGAATATCATTCGACCACCGAATACGATCACAATACGTATGCACCTGGCGGCGTTATCTGAAAGTGCGAACATCAATGCCCACCACATTCAGCGCCGAACAGCCGTGGCGACAACATCGCTCTCTTCGGCCTAGTCAGTGCAGTTACTCAGGACGTTCACTAAGTGTATAACAGTGAAGTACCCGTTTTGTAGTGAAGTTGTGTACAATCAGCTAATATACAGTGCGCCATAAACCAACAGTCGCTTATCAGTTATTATTAACGGTGAGCCCCCTTCAGCCAGCTGTGACCTAGGTCACAGCTTTGCAGGAGCCATGGCAACTCTACGGCAGCGAGTGTGCCATGGACAATACCTCAAGCAGTCCAGAAATTCAACAACAACATCGTTTCGTATTCGGAGCCATCCCGAGCTGCCAAAACCCACAGCTTGCCTCAAATATGCAGTATGGGCAGTTTGCACCTGTTCAAGGTGCCGATTGCAGCTCGCAACAGTTCACCGGGGCCGGAAACCTCCAGGTCGGTAACCTATGCTCAGCAAAAGACGCGGCTAGCGGCGACGTAGCCATTTCCGACAACAACAGTGAGTCGCTAACAATTACTAACAGTGTTAAATGAACCCACTCCGTAGAACCAACTCAGGAGAAATAGACTTTCCCCCAAATAAGAAATCGACCGCTTCAGATTCAACTCAGTATAATATACCAGTGGGAAACAGATATACTGTGCTAGAGAAACTATCAAATCAAGACAAACGATTTGAGTTTGCCAATGTCACTCCGCCCCAAGAAGACGAAAATCTAAGTATTCCATTTTTGTAAATAATATCTACAATATCTCGGAATTCAACAAAGAGATTAAAAACAAATTAACCAGCCAATTTACAACATTTATAACGAAAACAGAATTAAAATAATGTTTAAATCAATAGCAGACTTCAGAACAGCCATCAAATAACTCATTGAAACTAAAAGACAATTCCACACCTACAAAGGTCCAGCCAATAAAAAGTTTTCTGACGTCTTCAAAATAATTCACCCAACAAATACACTAGAGGAAATAACCGATGACCTTCAGCACAAATTCCCAACAAAGTATTCACTAAAAAATAATTCAATTGGCAATTCACTAAAAGTATCTTGATAAAGAAAGCAATAATACCCCCACTAACAACTCCATCGGGCAAGAAATTCGCTTCTTATGAGAAGGCTCGAGCATTAGCACTTTGCTAAATCATTCACTCCCAATGCCACCCCAACTCACCCACTGCATTCAAACATACTCGAAATAGCATCAGCCCACAACTATAACGTACCACACAAAATCAACTACATATCCCCAAATGAAGTCATTAATATAATTCAGAATTCGCCGTTAAAAAAAAGCCTCTGGACACGACAAAATAAGTAACAAAATCTTAAAAACTTACTAATTTCACAATAGCATATATCACCAATATTTACAATTCAATAATTAAAACTGGCTAATTCCCCGTTATTTGGAAAAATTCAAATGTAATACCCATACCCAAGCCATTCAAGAATCTCACCAGCACTGACAACTACAGACCCATAAGCCTTCTTCCCACTCTATCAAAAATCCTAGAAAAATTAATCCTTAAAAGACTAAATTCCCATCTCAATAGAACTTAAACAATCCCAATGCACCAGTTTGGCTTCATTAATAAAGTTTCAAGTTCTCATCAATTATTAAGAATCACGGAGCACATTCACACTGCATTTCAAAAAAAACACCATACAATAGTTACCTTTTTAGACATTTCGAAAGCTTTTGACAAAGTGTAGTATCCTTGATTAATATTCAAACTTACAATAGGTACTCCTAACTATCTAATTAATATCATTAATAGTTTTCTCCAAGATAGAACATTTTCAGTCACAGTTAACAATCACACATCCAATCCCCGCAGAATTACAGCTGGATTACCTCAAGGCTCACCACTGTCCTCCACGCTTTTCAACATATACACAGCCGACATTCCCATAACATCACATACGCACATCGCCCAATTCGCTGATGACACCGCAATTTTTATGTCCAATCATTCAACTTATCTAATTTGTAAACACATCACATCTAAATAAAATTGATCACATTCAAACACATCTAAATAAAATTGATGAATGGTCTGTCAAATGGAAAATCAAACTCAATCCTACAAAATCATGCGCCAAAATATTCTCATTAAGAACATTTTCAACCCCAACTCCTCTCCAAATTAACAATAACCCAATTCCATGGACCTCACACAATGAATCTGTCAAATACTTAGGGCTGAATCTTGATACCAGACTAAATTGGAAAAATTACATAACAGTAAAAGCACAGCATGCCAAAATAAAACTCATTCAACTAAAGCCACTCTTAAATCGCAATAGTAAGCTCTCATTAAACAATGCCATTACCATTAATAAATCAATAATTAGACCCCTACTGCTTTATGAATGCCCTATCTGGAGCAATGCCTCTAAAACTAATACCAATAAATTACAGATCATCCAAAATAATTTCCTCAGACTTGCCACTAATGCACCCTGGTTCATCTCAAACAGTCAACTGCACAAAGAATTTAATTTACCTCCTATACTTTACCATATTGCGCTTCTATCTAACAATTTCTTCACCAAAATAAACACAATAACCCAAACCACCCATTACGACCTAGCCACCACCTACCAGCTCCCAACTAGAATAAAAAATAGATATCCATTAGATTCATTCCTCAGCATATTTTCAGAACTCAATTAATCACATAGGTGCTCTGTGAGTTTCCTATTAATGTGTAGTTAAATTTAGTTGTAACATACATATGAGTAAGTCATACATACATACATATGATTTAGCATAAATAATATTAAACTATGAACATTTGTTCACTAATAAATATATGTTTAAAAAATCAATGCCCACCTGTAAACTCATATTGTAGAAAATACATTTGATATTAAACTGAAGGTTCGCTAAGATATTCAACACGTAAACATCGTTCGAGCAACATTCTCATGTACTAGAGTCCACGATATTGGTCTTGTTTCTAACGGTAACAACTAATATTAATTTATCAAAGGTGAATACATTAATTTGATTATTTTTTGGCACGGACTTGATTTTTTTAATTAAAGGAATGTGGGAACATATAAAAAATTCAATACTTTCAGTAAAAAATAAATTATTTTCGGGTTTAATTTAATCATACTGTAAAACTGCGAAAAACACCATTTCCGAGTGCTTTAACACAATAGTTTCAAAACTACATTCAATGCCTAAGATCTTTTTTTCAGTATTGTTTAAAAGTGAAAATACACCTCCGAAGAACCGAATTCTTGATTCTGGTATCAACTTTGCCTTTCTAAAGACTTAGGGACAGATATTAACTGCATTGGAACTAAGGATGTTAACAAAAACATATATTTGCCATCGGAAGAATCATAAACGCGTTTTCAGACGTCAAAACTATTTCCGACTGTTTTTATCCAATTCTAACACAACGAAATCCTATGGCTTGAATATTGATCATTATCGTCGAAACAATAAAAAACACATTCATTGAGCTAAATTCTGTACTCTAGTGTCAATATAACTTTTCTAAGGACTTATCGAAATAAATTCATAGGTAGTCCGTTTTTAAATAAACAAAAACAAAAATTTGCAACTGGAAATATCATTAAACGCTAATTACTTGATTCAAAACTAAATTCAATGGCTTAGATCTATTTTCACTATTGTTTAAACGTGAAAATACGCCTTAGTAGAGCAGATTTTTAGATTCTGGTATTAACTTTGTCTTTTTAAGGTCTTATCGACAGGTATTAGATGCGTTGGAACTAAGGAACTAAACAAATACAAAAAACATTGCCATCGGAAGTATCATAAAACGCTTTGTTCTGACTAGCGAAATACTCATGCCCATTGCTATTTTTCTGCAAGGGAAATCCATATCGAAATGGAAAATTCATATAAAAAGAGAAATCCATATAGAAATGGGTCATCCATATCTATATGGGCAGCGATGGTGTAACGGTTAGCGTACCGGACTGTTGTAACAAAGTTGTCGGTTTCAATCCCGATCACAGCCGTAGATTTTTAAGAGCGAAAAATTCCTTCGTACGCCTTTCCTCGGAGGCATTGGCTCTCCCATGTTAGTAGATTTACTTGCATGAAAAAGATCCTCCACCTTAAATAACGCATCTGAACTTAATTCAAAATCACCTGTTTCTCACTCAAGAAATTCCTCCTTTCTCCGTAAGCTGGTAAAAGGAACGTGCTAAATTTGCGTGGTCAGACGGAACCACCGGCCTCATGAGTCACGCCACGTAAAATAATGCAATTATTCAATTCAATATCGAAAAAAATCCATACCCAAATAGGAATTCCATATGGACATTGGAAATGCATTTAAAAATGGGAAATCAATATCAACTTCAGATTTCCATATGAAAATGAGAAATCCATATCAAAATATGAAATCCATATTAAAAGAGGAAATCCACATCGAAATGGGATATCCAATTGGGAAATCCGTATCGAAACATCAATATTAAAATGGAATATTGATATGGAATTGAGAAATCCATATCGAAATCAAAAATCCATTTGGAAATGGAATATCACTATGGAACTGGTAAATCCATATCGAAATGGGAAATCCATATTAAAATGGGAATATCAACATAAAATAGGGAAATTGAAATAGGATTTCGATATGGAAATGGGACTTCTATATTGAAATGGGAAATCCATATAAAAATGGAAATATCATATTAAAATAGAAAAATTGAATGTGGATTTCGATATGGAAATGAGAATTCCATATGGAAATGGAAAATTCACATCGAAATGGGAAATCCACATTAAAATGGGAATATCGAATTAAAATAGGAAAATTGAAATTGGTTTTCGATATGGAAATGGGAATTCTATATGAAAAGGGGAAATCCATATTAAACTGGGAATATCATATTTAAATGGGATAATTGAAATCGGATTTCGATATGGAAATGGAATATTTATATCGAAGTGGGAAATCCATATTAAAATAGGAATATCATATAAAAATAGGAAAATTGAAGTTGAATTTCGATATGGAAATGGGAAAACCATACGAAATGGGAAATCCATATGGAAATGGTGAATCAATATCGAAATGGGAAATCCATATGATATGGAAATGGAAAATTTGATTTTGATACGGATTGTGTTGCCGGCCAATTCAAATTTCGCGCCTTATTTTAACAGAGCATTTGATGTTCTTTGAATGTTTTTTAAAGGAAAGGATTATACATTTTGAACTTGGCGCCTCCGAGATCTTAATGTTCCACAAGCAGCCGCGCGAATTTCTTCTCTCTTGATTAAACATTCATTTTTTCGTCCAAAGTTCTTTGAAGTCGATTGTCAACTTTTTTCTAGAGTTCGGAGCGCCACCGTACGTGTGCACCCGCCCCTGTCGGCCAGTCCTGCAATAAATTGGCATTGTCGAAATACTAGGAATTTTCTATCACAGACGTCTGCTCGCATTGAATAGATCTACATATGGAAAGGGGAAATCCATATCGAAATGGAAAATTCATATAAAAAGAGAAATCCATATAGAAATGGGTCATCCATATCTATATGGGCAGCGATGGTGTAACGGTTGGCGTACCGGACTGTTGTACCAAAGTTGTCGGTTTCAATCCCGATCACAGCCGTAGATTTTTAAGAGCGAAAAATTCCTTCGTACGCCTTTCCTCGGAGGCATTGGCTCTCCCATGTTAATAGATTTACTTGCATGAAAAAGATCCTCCACCTTAAATGACGCATCTGAATTCATTCAAAATCACCTGTTTCTCACTCAAGAAATTCCTCCTTTCTCCGTAAGCTGGTAAAAGGAACGTGCTAAATTTGCGTGGTCAGACGGAACCACCGGCCTCATGAGTCTCGCCACGTAAAATAATGCAATTATTCAATTCAATATCGAAAAAAATCCATACTCAAATAGGAATTCCATATGGACATTGGAAATGAATTTAAAAATGGGAAATCAATATCAATTTCAGATTTCCATATGAAAATGAGAAATCCATATCGAAATATGAAATCCATATTAAAAGAGGAAATCCACATCGAAATGGGATATCCAATTGGGAAATCCGTATCGAAAAATTAATATTAAAATGGAATATTGATATGGAAATGAGAAATCCATATCGAAATCAAAAATCCATTTGGAAATGGAATATCAATATGGAACTGGTAAATCCATATCGAAATGGGAAATCCATATCGAAATGGGAAATTCATTTAAGGTGGAAGATCTTTTTCATGCAAGTAAATCTACTAACATGGGAGAGCCAATGCCTCCGAGGAAAGGCGTACGAAGGAATTTTTCGCTCTTAAAAATCTATAAAATCAAATGTATCTATAGAATCAAAATGTATAATCCTTTCCTCTAAAAAACATTCAAAGAACATCAAATGCTCTGTTAAAAAAAGGCGCGAAATATGAAGTAATTGGCCGGCCACACAATCCGTATCAAAATCAAATTTTCCATTTCCATATCATATGGATTTCCCATTTCGATATTGATTCACCATTTCCATATGGATTTCCCATTTCGTATGGATTTCCCATTTCTATATCGAAATTCAACTTATATTTTCGAAATCCGATTTCAATTATCCCATTTAAATATGATATTCCCAGTTTAATATGGATTTCCCCTTTCCATATAGAATTTCCATTTCCATATCGAAAACCCATTTCAATTTTCCTATTTTAATTCGATATTCCCATTTTAATGTGGATTTCCCATTTCGATGTGAATTTTCCATTTCCATATGGAATTCTCATTTCCATATCGAAATCCACATTCAATTTTTCTATTTTAATATGATATTTCCATTTTTATATGGATTTCCCATTTCAATATAGAAGTCCCACTTCCATATCGAAATCCCATTTCAATTTCCCTATTTTATGTTAATATTCCCATTTTAATATGGATTTCCCATTTCGATATGGATTTACCAGTTCCATATTGATATTCCATTTCCAAATGGATTTTTGATTTCGATATGGATTTCTCATTTCCATATCAATATTCCATTTTAATATTGATTTTTCGATACGGATTTCCCAATTGGATATCCCATTTCGATGTGGAATTCCTCTTTTAATATGGATTTCATATTTCGATATGGATTTCTCATTTTCATATGGAAATCTGAAGTTGATATTGATTTCCCATTTTTAAATGCATTTCCAATGTCCATATGGAATTCCTATTTGGGTATGGATTTTTTTCGATATTGAATTGAATAATTGCATTATTTTACGTGGCGTGACTCATGAGGCCGGTGGTTCCGTCTGACCACGCAAATTTAGCACGTGCCTTTTACCAGCTTACGGAGAAAGGAGGAATTTCTTGAGTGAGAAACAGGTGATTTTGAATTGGGCTTAGATGCGTCATTTAAGGTGGAGGATTTTTTTCATGCAAGTAAATCTACTAACATGGGAGAGCCAATGCCTCCGAGGAAAGGCGTACAAAGGAAGTTTTCGCTCTTAAAAATCTACGGTTATGATCGGGATTGAAACCGACAACTTTGGTACAACAGTCCGGTACGCTAACCGTTACACCATCGCTGCCCATATAGATATGGATGATCCATTTCTATATGGATTTCTCTTTTTATATGAATTTTCCATTTCGATATGGATTTCCCCTTTCCATATGTAGATCTATTCAATGCGAGCAGACGTCTGTGATAGAAAATTCCTAGTATTTCGACAATGCCAATTTATTGCAGGACTGGCCGACAGGGGCGGGTGCACACGTACGGTGGCGCTCCGAACTACTAGAAAGAAGTTGACAATCAACTTCAAAGAACTTTGGACGAAAAAATGAATGTTTAATCAAGAGAGAAGAAATTCGCGCGGCTTCTTGTGGAAAATTAAGATCTCGGAGGCGCCAAGTTCAAAATGTATAATCCTTTCCTCTAAAAAACATTCAAAAAACATCAAATGCTCTGTTAAAATAAGGCGCGAAATTTGAAGTAATTGGCCGGCAACACAATCCGTATCAAAATCAAATTTTCCATTTCCATATCATATGGATTTCCCATTTCGATATTGATTCACCATTTCCATCTGGATTTCCCATTTCGTGTGTATTTCCCATTTCCGTATCGAAATTCAACTTATATTTTCCTATTTTTATATGATATTCCTATTTTAATATGGATTTCCCACTTCGATATAAATATTCCATTTCCATATCGAAATCCGATTTCTATTATCACATTTAAATATGATATTCCCAGTTTAATATGGATTTTCCCTTTCCATATAGAATTCCCATTTCCATATCGAAAACCCATTTCAATTTCCCTATTTTATGTTGATATTCCCATTTTAATATGGATTTCCCATTTCGATATGGATTTACCAGTTCCATATTGATATTCCATTTCCAAATGGATTTTTGATTTCGATATGGATTTCTCATTTCCATATCAATATTCCATTTTAATATTGATTTTTCGATACGGATTTCCCAATTGGATATCCCATTTCGATGTGGATTTCCTCTTTTAATATGGATTTCATATTTCGATATGGATTTCTGTTTTTCATATGGAAATCTGAAGTTGATATTGATTTCCCATTTTTAAATGCATTTCCATTGTCCATATGGAATTCCTATTTGGGTATGGAATTTTTCGATATTGAATTGAATAATTGCATTATTTTACGTGGCGAGACTCATGAGGCCGGTGGTTCCGTCTGACCACGCAAATTTAGCACGTTCCCTTTACCAGCTTACGGAGAAAGGAGGAATTTCTTGAGTGAGAAACAGTTGATTTTGAATTAAGCTTAGATGCGTCATTTAAGGTGGAAGATCTTTTTCATGCAAGTAAATCTATTAACATGGGAGAGCCAATGCCTCCGAGGAAAGGCGTACGAAGGAATTTTTCGCTCTTAAAAATCTACGGCTGTGATCGGGATTGAAACCGACAACTTTGGTACAACAGTCCGGTACGCTAACCGTTACACCATCGCTGCCCATATAGATATGGATGACCCATTTCTATATGTATTTCTCTTTTTATATGAATTTTCAATTTCGATATGGATTTCCCCTTTCCATATGTAGATCTATTCAATGCGAGCAGACGTCTGTGATAGAAAATTCCTAGTATTTTGACAATGCCAATTTATTGCAGGACTGGCCGACAGGGGCGGGTGCACACGTACGGTGGCGCTCCGAACTACTAGAAAGAAGTTGACAATCGACTTCAAAGAACTTTGGACTAAAAAATGAATGTTTAATCAAGAGAGAAGAAATTCGCGCGGCTGCTTGTGGGAAATTAAGATCTCGGAGGCGCCAAGTTCAAAATGTATAATCCTTTCCTCTAAAAAACACTCAAAGAACATCAAATGCTCTGTTAAAATAAGGCGCGAAATATGAAGTAATTGGCCGGCAACTCCGTATCAAAATCAAATTTTCCATTTCCATATCATATGGATTTCCCATTTCGATATTGATTCACCATTTCCATATGGATTTCCCATTTCGTATGGATTTCCCATTTCCATATCGAAATTCAACTTCATTTTTCCTATTTTTATATGATATTCCTATTTTAATATGGATTTCCCACTTCGATATAAATATTCAATTTCCATATCGAAATCCGATTTCAATTATCCCATTTAAATATGATATTCCCAGTTTAATATGGATTTCCCCTTTCCATATAGAATTCCCATTTCCATATCGAAAACCCATTTCAATTTTCCTATTTTTAATTCGATATTCCCATTTTAATGTGGATTTCCCATTTCGATGTGAATTTTCCATTTCCATATGGAATTCTCATTTCCATATCGAAATCCACATTCAATTTTTCTATTTTAATATGATATTTCCATTTTTATATGGATTTCCCATTTCAATATAGAAGTCCCATTTCCATATCGAAATCCCATTTCAATTTCCCTATTTTATGTTGATATTCCCATTTTAATATGGATTTCCCATTTCGATATGGATTTACCAGTTCCATAGTGATATTCCATTTCCAAATGGATTTTTGATTTCGATATGGATTTCTCATTTCCATATCAATATTCCAATTTAATATTGATTTTTCGATACGGATTTCCCAATTGGATATCCCATTTCGATGTGGATTTCCTCTTTTAATATGGATTTCATATTTCGATATGGATTTCTCATTTTTATATGGAAATCTGAAGTTGATATTGATTTCCCATTTTTAAATGCATTTCCAATGTCCATATGGAATTCCTATTTGGGTATGGATTTTTTTCGATATTGAATTGAATAATTGCATTATTTTACGTGGCGTGACTCATGAGGCCGGTGGTTCCGTCTGACCACGCAAATTTAGCACGTTCCTTTTACCAGCTTACGGAGAAAGGAGGAATTTCTTGAGTGAGAAACAGGTGATTTTGAATGAGTTCAGATGCGTCATTTAAGGTGGAGGATCTTTTTCATGCAAGTAAATCTACTAACATGGGAGAGCCAATGCCTCCGAGGAAAGTCGTACAAAGGAATTTTTCGCTCTTAAAAATCTACGGTTGTGATCGGGATTGAAACCGACAACTTTGGTACAACAGTCCGGTACGCTAACCGTTACACCATCGCTGCCCATATAGATGTGGATGATCCATTTCTATATGGATTTCTCTTTTTATATGAATTTTCCATTTCGATATGGATTTCCCCTTTCCATATGTAGATCTATTCAATGCGAGCAGACGTCTGTGATAGAAAATTCCTAGTATTTCGACAATGCCAATTTATTGCAGGACTGGCCGACAGGGGCGGGTGCACACGTACGGTGGCGCTCCGAACTACTAGAAAGAAGTTGACAATCGACTTCAAAGAACTTTGGACGAAAAAATGAATGTTTAATCAAGAGAGAAGAAATTCGCGCGGCTTCTTGTGGAAAATTAAGATCTCGGAGGCGCCAAGTTCAAAATGTATAATCCTTTCCTCTAAAAAACATTCAAAAAACATCAAATGCTCTGTTAAAATAAGGCGCGAAATTTGAAGTAATTGGCCGGCAACAATCCGTATCAAAATCAAATTTTCCATTTCCATATCATATGGATTTCCCATTTCGATATTGATTCACCATTTCCATCTGGATTTCCCATTTCGTGTGTATTTCCCATTTCCGTATCGAAATTCAACTTATATTTTCCTATTTTTATATGATATTCCTATTTTAATATGGATTTCCCACTTCGATATAAATATTCCATTTCCATATTGAAATCCGATTTCTATTATCACATTTAAATATGATATTCCCAGTTTAATATGGATATTCCCTTTCCATATAGAATTCCCATTTCCATATCGAAAACCCATTTCAATTTCCCTATTTTATGTTGATATTCCCATTTTAATATGGATTTCCCATTTCGATATGGATTTACCAGTTCCATATTGATATTCCATTTCCAAATGGATTTTTGATTTCGATATGGATTTCTCATTTCCATATCAATATTCCATTTTAATATTGATTTTTCGATACGGATTTCCCAATTGGATATCCCATTTCGATGTGGATTTCCTCTTTTAATATGGATTTCATATTTCGATATGGATTTCTGTTTTTCATATGGAAATCTGAAGTTGATATTGATTTCCCATTTTTAAATGCATTTCCATTGTCCATATGGAATTCCTATTTGGGTATGGAATTTTTCGATATTGAATTGAATAATTGCATTATTTTACGTGGCGAGACTCATGAGGCCGGTGGTTCCGTCTGACCACGCAAATTTAGCACGTTCCCTTTACCAGCTTACGGAGAAAGGAGGAATTTCTTGAGTGAGAAACAGTTGATTTTGAATTAAGCTTAGATGCGTCATTTAAGGTGGAAGATCTTTTTCATGCAAGTAAATCTATTAACATGGGAGAGCCAATGCCTCCGAGGAAAGGCGTACGAAGGAATTTTTCGCTCTTAAAAATCTACGGCTGTGATCGTGATTGAAACCGACAACTTTGGTACAACAGTCCGGTACGCTAACCGTTACACCATCGCTGCCCATATAGATATGGATGATCCATTTCTATATGGATTTCTCTTTTTATATGAATTTTCCATTTCGATATGGATTTCCCCTTTCCATATGTAGATCTATTCAATGCGAGCAGACGTCTGTGATAGAAAATTCCTAGTATTTTGACAATGCCAATTTATTGCAGGACTGGCCGACAGGGGCGGGTGCACACGTACGGTGGCGCTCCGAACTACTAGAAAGAAGTTGACAATCGACTTCAAAGAACTTTGGACTAAAAAATGAATGTTTAATCAAGAGAGAAGAAATTCGCGCGGCTGCTTGTGGGAAATTAAGATCTCGGAGGCGCCAAGTTCAAAATGTATAATCCTTTCCTCTAAAAAACACTCAAAGAACATCAAATGCTCTGTTAAAATAAGGCGCGAAATATGAAGTAATTGGCCGGCAACAATCCGTATCAAAATCAAATTTTCCATTTCCATATCATATGGATTTCCCATTTCGATATTGATTCACCATTTCCATATGGATTTCCCATTTCGTATGGATTTCCCATTTCCATATCGAAATTCAACTTCATTTTTCCTATTTTTATATGATATTCCTATTTTAATATGGATTTCCCACTTCGATATAAATATTCCATTTCCATATCGAAATCCGATTTCAATTATCCCATTTAAATATGATATTCCCAGTTTAATATGGATTTCCCCTTTCCATATAGAATTCCCATTTCCATATCGAAAACCCATTTCAATTTTCCTATTTTTAATTCGATATTCCCATTTTAATGTGGATTTCCCATTTCGATGTGAATTTTCCATTTCCATATGGAATTCTCATTTCCATATCGAAATCCACATTCAATTTTTCTATTTTAATATGATATTTCCATTTTTATATGGATTTCCCATTTCAATATAGAAGTCCCATTTCCATATCGAAATCCCATTTCAATTTCCCTATTTTATGTTGATATTCCCATTTTAATATGGATTTCCCATTTCGATATGGATTTACCAGTTCCATAGTGATATTCCATTTCCAAATGGATTTTTGATTTCGATATGGATTTCTCATTTCCATATAAATATTCCAATTTAATATTGATTTTTCGATACGGATTTCCCAATTGGATATCCCATTTCGATGTGGATTTTCTCTTTTAATATGGATTTCATATTTCGATATGGATTTCTCATTTTCATATGGAAATCTGAAGTTCATATTGATTTCCCATTTTTAAATGCATTTCCAATGTCCATATGGAATTCCTATTTGGGTATGGATTTTTTTCGATATTGAATTGAATAATTGCATTATTTTACGTGGCGTGACTCATGAGGCCGGTGGTTCCGTCTGACCACGCAAATTTAGCACGTTCCTTTTACCAGCTTACGGAGAAAGGAGGAATTTCTTGAGTGAGAAACATGTGATTTTGAATGAATTCAGATGCGTCATTTAAGGTGGAGGATCTTTTTCATGCAAGTAAATCTACTAACATGGGAGAGCCAATGCCTCCGAGGAAAGTCGTACAAAGGAATTTTTCGCTCTTAAAAATCTACGGTTGTGATCGGGATTGAAACCGACAACTTTGGTACAACAGTTCGGTACGCTAACCGTTACACCATCGCTGCCCATATAGATGTGGATGATCCATTTCTATATGGATTTCTCTTTTTATATGAATTTTCCATTTCGATATGGATTTCCCCTTTCCATATGTAGATCTATTCAATGCGAGCAGACGTCTGTGATAGAAAATTCCTAGTATTTCGACAATGCCAATTTATTGCAGGACTGGCCGACAGGGGCGGGTGCACACGTACGGTGGCGCTCCGAACTACTAGAAAGAAGTTGACAATCGACTTCAAAGAACTTTGGACGAAAAAATGAATGTTTAATCAAGAGAGAAGAAATTCGCGCGGCTTCTTGTGGAAAATTAAGATCTCGGAGGCGCCAAGTTCAAAATGTATAATCCTTTCCTCTAAAAAACATTCAAAAAACATCAAATGCTCTGTTAAAATAAGGCGCGAAATTTGAAGTAATTGGCCGGCAACACAATCCGTATCAAAATCAAATTTTCCATTTCCATATCATATGGATTTCCCATTTCGATATTGACTCACCATTTCCATCTGGATTTCCCATTTCGTGTGTATTTCCCATTTCCGTATCGAAATTCAACTTATATTTTCTTATTTTTATATGATATTCCTATTTTAATATGGATTTCCCACTTCGATATAAATATTCCATTTCCATATCGAAATCCGATTTCTATTATCCCATTTAAATATGATATTCCAGTTTAATATGTATTTCCCCTTTCCATATAGAATTTCCATTTCCATATCGAAAACCCATTTCAATTTCCCTATTTTATGTTGATATTCCCATTTTAATATCGATTTCCCATTTCGATATGGATTTACCAGTTCCATATTGATATTCCATTTCCAAATGGATTTTTGATTTCGATATGGATTTCTCATTTCCATATCAATATTCCATTTTAATATTGATTTTTCGATACGGATTTCCCAATTGGATATCCCATTTCGATGTGGATTTCCTCTTTTAATATGGATTTCATATTTCGATATGGATTTCTGTTTTTCATATGGAAATCTGAAGTTGATATTGATTTCCCATTTTTAAATGCATTTCCATTGTCCATATGGAATTCCTATTTGGGTATGGAATTTTTCAATATTGAATTGAATAATTGCATTATTTTACGTGGCGAGACTCATGAGGCCGGTGGTTCCGTCTGACCACGCAAATTTAGCACGTTCCCTTTACCAGCTTACGGAGAAAGGAGGAATTTCTTGAGTGAGAAACAGTTGATTTTGAATTAAGCTTAGATGCGTCATTTAAGGTGGAAGATCTTTTTCATGCAAGTAAATCTACTAACATGGGAGAGCCAATGCCTCCGAGGAAAGGCGTACGAAGGAATTTTTCGCTCTTAAAAATCTACGGCTGTGATCGTGATTGAAACCGACAACTTTGGTACAACAGTCCGGTACGCTAACCGTTACACCATCGCTGCCCATATAGATATGGATGATCCATTTCTATATGGATTTCTCTTTTTATATGAATTTTCCATTTCGATATGGATTTCCCTTTTCCATATGTAGATCTATTCAATGCGAGCAGACGTCTGTGATAGAAAATTCCTAGTATTTCGACAATGCCAATTTATTGCAGGACTGGCCGACAGGGGCGGGTGCACACGTACGGTGGCGCTCCGAACTACTAGAAAGAAGTTGACAATCGTCTTCAAAGAACTTTGGACGAAAAAATGAATGTTTAATCAAGAGAGAAGAAATTCGCGCGGCTTTTTGTGGAAAATTAAGATCTCGGAGGCGCCAAGTTCAAAATGTATAATCCTTTCCTCTAAAAAACATTCAAAAAACATCAAATGCTCTGTTAAAATAAGGCGCGAAATTTGAAGTAATTGGCCGGCAACAATCCGTATCAAAATCAAATTTTCCATTTCCATATCATATGGATTTCCCATTTCGATATTGATTCACCATTTCCATATGGATTTCCCATTTCGTATGGATTTCCCATTTCCATATCGAAATTCAACTTCAATTTTCCTATTTTTATATGATATTCCTATTTTAATATGGATTTCCCACTTCGATATAAATATTCCATTTCCATATCGAAATCCGATTTCAATTATCCCATTTAAATATGATATTCCCAGTTTAATATGGATTTCCCCTTTCCATATAGAATTTCCATTTCCATATCGAAAACCCATTTCAATTTTCCTATTTTAATTCGATATTCCCATTTTAATGTGGATTTCCCATTTCGATGTGAATTTTCCATTTCCATATGGAATTCTCATTTCCATATCGAAATCCACATTCAATTTTTCTATTTTAATATGATGTTTCCATTTTTATATGGATTTCCCATTTCAATATAGAAGTCCCATTTCCATATCGAAATCCCATTTCAATTTCCCTATTTTATGTTGATATTACCATTTTAATATGGATTTCCCATTTCGATATGGATTTACCAGTTCCATTGTGATATTCCATTTCCAAATGGATTTTTGATTTCGATATGGATTTCTCACTTCCATATCAATATTCCATTTTATTATTGATTTTTCGATACGGATTTCCCAATTGGATATCCCATTTCGATGTGGATTTCCTCTTTTAATATGGATTTCATATTTCGATATGGATTTCTCATTTTCATATGGAAATCTGAAGTTGATATTGATTTCCCATTTTTAAATGCATTTCCAATGTCCATATGGAATTCCTATTTCGGTATGGATTTTTTTCGATTTTGAATTGAATAATTGCATTATTTTACGTGGCGTGACTCATGAGGCCGGTGGTTCCGTCTGACCACGCAAATTTAGCACGTTCCTTTTACCAGCTTACGGAGAAATGAGGAATTTCTTGAGTGAGAAACAGGTGATTTTGAATTAAGCTTAGATGCGTCATTTAAGGTGGAGGATCTTTTTCATGCAAGTAAATCTACTAACATGGGAGAGCCAATGCCTCCGAGGAAAGGCGTACGAAGGAATTTTTCGCTCTTAAAAATCTACGGCTGTGATCGTGATTGAAACCGACAACTTTGGTACAACAGTCCGGTACGCTAACCGTTACACCATCGCTGCCCATATAGATATGGATGACCCATTTCTATATGGATTTCTCTTTTTATATGAATTTTCCATTTCGATATGGATTTCCCCTTTCCATATGTAGATCTATTCAATGCGAGCAGACGTCTGTGATAGAAAATTCCTAGTATTTCGACAATGCCAATTTATTGCAGGACTGGCCGACAGGGGCGGGTGCACACGTACGGTGGCGCTCCGAAGTACTAGAAAGAAGTTGACAATCGACTTCAAAGAACTTTGGACGAAAAAATGAATGTTTAATCAAGAGAGAAGAAATTCGCGCGGCTTCTTGTAGAAAATTAAGATCTCGGAGGCGCCAAGTTCAAAATGTATAATCCTTTCCTCTAAAAAACATTCAAAGAACATCAAATGCTCTGTTAAAATAAGGCGCGAAATTTGAAGTAATTGGCCGGCAACACAATATGTATCAAAATCAAATTTTCCATTTCCATATCATATGGATTTCCCATTTCGATATTGATTCACCATTTCCATATGGATTTCCCATTTCGTATGGATTTCCCATTTCCATATCGAAATTCAACTTCAATTTTCCTATTTTTATATGATATTCCTATTTTAATATGGATTTCCCACTTCGATATAAATATTCCATTTCCATATCGAAATCCGATTTCAATTATCCCATTTAAATATGATATTCCCAGTTTAATATTGATTTCCCCTTTCCATATAGAATTCCCATTTCCATATCGAAAACCCATTTCAATTTTCCTATTTTAATTCGATATTCCCATTTTAATGTGGATTTCCCATTTCGATGTGAATTTTCCATTTCCATATGGAATTCTCATTTCCATATCGAAATCCACATTCAATTTTTCTATTTTAATATGATATTTCCATTTTTATATGGATTTCCCATTTCTATATAGAAGTCCCATTTCCATATCGAAATCCCATTTCAATTTCCCTATTTTATGTTGATATTCCCATTTTAATGGGGATTTCCCATTTCGATATTGATTTACCAGTTCCATAGTGATATTCCATTTCGAAATGGATTTTTGATTTCGATATGGATTTCTCATTTCCATATCAATATTCCATTTTAATATTGATTTTTCGATACGGATTTCCCAATTGGATAGTGATGGATAGGGATCGATGTGGATTTCCTCTTTTAATATGGATTTCATATTTCGATATGGATTTCTCATTTTCATATGGAAATCTGAAGTTGATATTGATTTCCCATTTTTAAATGCATTTCCAATGTCCATATGGAATTCCTATTTGGGTATGGATTTTTTCGATATTGAATTGAATAATTGCATTATTTTACGTGGCGAGACTCATGAGGCCGGTGGTTCCGTCTGACCACGCAAATTTAGCACGTTCCTTTTACCAGCTTACGGAGAAAGGAGGAATTTCTTGAGTGAGAAACAGGTGATTTTGAATTAAGCTTTGATGCGTCATTTAAGGTGGAGGATCTTTTTCATGCAAGTAAATCTACTAACATGGGAGAGCCAATGCCTCCGAGGAAAGGCGTACGAAGGAATTTTTCGCTCTTAACGGTATTCCTAGTATTTCGACAATGCCAATTTATTGCAGGACTGGCCGACAGGGGCGGGTGCACACGTACGGTGGCGCTCCGAAGTACTAGAAAGAAGTTGACAATCGACTTCAAAGAACTTTGGACGAAAAAATGAATGTTTAATCAAGAGAGAAGAAATTCGCGCGGCTTCTTGTAGAAAATTAAGATCTCGGAGGCGCCAAGTTCAAAATGTATAATCCTTTCCTCTAAAAAACATTCAAAGAACATCAATAGCTTGTTAACAAAAATCTTTCTGAATATTATGTATTTTATATATTTTATGTATTTTACGTATTTTATATGTATTCTATGTATTTTATGTATTTTTTTCGTTAATCGGCCGACTAGGACCACGCAAGCAAGCATCCTGCATTTACCGTGGCTCAGTTTTTATTTATTATGGCGGTGGCAGGTGCTTTCAACAATTCTTAGGGGGGCCAGCATTTTGCTGGATCCGATTTTTATCCCCCATGGTTGTTAGCCCGGGGGTATGGAAGATGAGAGATGATAGGAATGGATTAGGAGGCGATAGGTGATCGTGGACTTTTGGAACCATCCCACCATTCGCCTTTATGACAGAGGGAAACCACGAAAACCCCGGTCAGGATGGCCGGCCCGGGAATCGAACACGGACCTCCCGATTACGAAGTCAGTGCGTTACGCACTGAGCCACTTCGCTCGGTTTTAAGTATTTTATGTATTTTAAGTATTTTATGTATTTAATCTATTTTATCTATTTTATCTACTTTATCTACTTTATCTACTTTATCTACTTTATCTACTTTATCTACTTTATCTACTTTACGTACTTTACGTACTTTACTTTACGTACTTTACGTACATTACGTACTTTACGTATTTTACGTATTTTACGTATTTATGTATTTATGTATTTTATGTATGTTATGTATTTTATGTATTTTACGAATTTTATGTATTTTATGTATTTTATGTATGTTATGTATTTTATGTATTTTACGAATTTTATGTATTTTATGTATTTTATGTATTTTACGTATTTTACGTATTTTACGTATTTATTTATGTATTTATGTATTTTATGTATGTTATGTATTTTATGTATTTTACGAATTTTATGTATTTTATGTATTTTATGTATTTTATGAATTTTATGAATTTTATGTATTTTATGTATTTTACGTATTTTACGCATTTTACATATTATAGTTATTTTACGTATTTTACGAATTTTACGTATTTACGTATTTTACGTATTTTACGTATTTTACGTATCTTACGTATCTTACTATTTTACGTATTTTACGTATTTTATGGAATTATTGTATTTTGTTTTTAAGTATTTATGTATTTTATTAATTTTATGTGTTTTATGTATTTTATGTTTTTTACGTATATTACGTATCTTACGTACCTTACGTTTCTTACGTATCTTACGTATCTTACGTATCATACGTATCTTACGTATCTTACGTATCTTACGTATCATACGTATCTTACGTATCTTACGTATCTTACGTATGAATTTCTTTTAAAGTGTTCTACTTGTATACAGAATTACAGATAGCAGTACTAAAATTAATATTTTTCGAAATTTGGCACGTAAAAATCGTTTTAAAACTTGCTCAGTTGAGGTTTCTTTTGTATCCTTATACTACCCCCCGAACACATTAATGTGTTCTCTCAATGTGTTCAATGATTTTACCTCTTTTGTCTGTAATATTAGATCCCCATAATTTGTTGTGACTACTAAAGTCTCCTACAATTATAGAGGGTTTGGGCAACTGAAGGATAATGTTATCAAGTTGATGGACATCAAAGTCCTGCATATTGGGGATATAAATATTACAGACATTGATATGGGAAATGATTTTAACCTTTACAGCTACGGCTTCAAGAGAAGTTTGAAGAGGAATATAGTGCACATAAATATCATTTTTAACAATATTAGCTACACCACCAGAAGCAATTTGAGCATTTGAACTATTACAAAAAGATGTCGTATATCCGGTTTGTTTACCCTAATGATTGTCTTTAATGTTTGTTTCTAGATGGTATGTGGTACTGAATCAGCTATACCGTTAAAAAACTTTTTAACGAAGTGTTCAAGAGCTTTAAAAATTGAAACTGTTTCACTAACTAACAAGATTTGCTTTGGCAGCTGCAAATACAAATACTATTAGGAATTAGCTTTATAGCAATGAAGGTTGTTTCTTATCCTTATGATAAAAACATTCATTTCACAGTTTGTCAAGGTCTACTTGGTGTATTTTTTTTTAAATCTGGAAATCAATATTCGCATTTTTCGCAATTTTTGCATTTTTGCATATACATCTTTCCTTGTACTACGTATAGTACTCCATATACAGGAAATTAAAGAGAGAAACATAATATAAGAATTAATTGTGATATGGATTGAAACGAACTTCCCAAAATAATTTGTCTCTATTCTTTGTTCTGACTAGCGAAATCATTTTGCTAGCCAACGTACATTTCTTGGCAATATTCTCAATTTTCGGTGTCCTAATTATTAATATGGATATATTAAAAAAAGAGTAAATTTCCATCATTAAAGACAATTCCTATTGAAAAATTCGCAACCGGTTGGATTATTAATCACTTAATAGGAAAAAATCCTAATTAATCTTACTTATCTTAATCTACCCCAAATCACCTCACTTTACCACACCTCACCTCACCTAAACTAACATTATCTATCCTAACCTAACCTAATCTAAACAAATCTACATTAACGTAACATAACGTAACGTAACCTAAAATAACTCAACCCAACTCTACCAATTTTAACCCAACATAACCCTACCTAACCTAACGTAACCTTAACTATTCTAACCTAATATAATCTCTTCTATCCTAATCTAATCTAATCTAACTTCACCTCACCTCACCTCACACACCTTACCTCATTTAATCCCACCCCACCTCATTTTATCTCACCTTACCTCATTTTACATCACCTCACCTCAACTTATCTCACCACACCCCGCAACTAACGTTGCCTTTCTCGTCATTTCTTCTGTGCGTTTCACACACAACATATCTAAATAAATATGGTCTTCAAAAAAAGAGAAGTAACGGAGACGTAACAAATTGCACTTTGACTTTACTAACAAGAAGGTTTTGTTTAAAAAACGTGTATATATATATATATATATATATATATATATATATATATATATATATATATATATATTGTAACACTACCGGTTACCTGAGGAACCGGATAGCGGCCCTGACGCTAGCTCAAGTCGGTGATGGAAGGAATCGTTAACAAATACTGGTAACATGAAAGAAACACTTTGATCACTGGTAAAATCACATTTATTCCTGGGCAAAATAATTCAAAATGCCCCAGGGAAGTTACACATTAAATAGAATCGGAAATCTGAAAATTAGGTGGACAGATAAGAAGATGAAAAGTTAGTAGCCAGTATAAAGCTTAAAAATTAGGAAGACTTATAATTAGCATCACAATGGTAACAAATGTTACAGATCAATGTGTCTTAGCGCGACACCGCATTACAGGATTTTCGCAGGGATGAATACCCTTTTGTGGGCCCGGAACGGGCGCGTTCCCGTCGAGGGGAGACGGCGGCGACCTTTGTAGGGGGGGCGCTGCCGAGGCAACGTCCTTGGGCCCACCCAGGCACGCGGGTCAGCTGGTCTGGGTGTCTGAGGTCGTCACCCTCAAAGGCGGCGGCGCGGCCAAGGGTAGGCGGCGGCGCGGTCGAGGGCGCGGCCGGGGCGATGGCGCCTGGCAGTCCGGTTGAGCTCGGGGTCGGCTGATGGCGTCACCACAAAGGGCGGTGGCGCGTGGCTGGCGTTGAAATGACGTCTGGGAGAACTCGCAGAAACTGGTAGACTTGGAGCGGCCGGGCGTTCACGATCTCAGGAACGTAGTGGTCGATCATGCGTCTCTCTGATTTCCGTGATAATAATTGTCGGACTCAACTTCGGACAGTTTACAACTTCTTCGGAGAAACATTCGCCTCACGACGAATTCCCACCCCAGAGAATTTTCTCTGTCTACTGCAGCCGACACAACGCTCAAAACTCGCAGCAAAATAATAAAATCCCACATAGGCACATTCGCCCGAATAATCCCACCCCAGATAAGTTTTTTCTCCTAACTGCCCTCAGCCTAGAACTCAGGCTCCTTCCGACAAAAATTACAAGTCTTTCAGAGACACACTGGTTTCTCCCCGACGAATAATTATCCCCCCAGAGAAGATTCTCTCCCGACTGCTCCCCGTCTAAAAGATCTGGCCCCGTCTGATGCTCCGCACTTTCTGATATTCTGTCAGTCGAAATTGCATTAGGTTAACTTTTGCCCCCCACCCAATTTTCTCGTATGTTCTAGCTCCTTAAGATAGTTGCGTCGCCATTGGCCGAAAGAAATGGCGCATCGCGTTATTGCGACCAATGGTGACGGGGGTAGTAAATGGAGTTCCGACTCTTTGCATAACTGTGAGCGTCGAGAATTTTCTTTGCCCTTCCAGAACATGCTCGCACAGGACGGGCGTTGTCCGTGAAAGAATTTGTCGATTTCAAAAGCAATCTCGAAGGTTCGTGCAGCTGGCCATGCGAACACGTGCTCCACAGTGAATCTGTCGGCGCCGACCCTTGTAACTACTCTCTTGATGGGCCGGAGGCGGAGACGGCTGTCGCGATAAGCGGGGTTGCGCGCGCAACGCTGTGTCGCAATCTGTTCCCAGTATTACTCAGGGTGGCCGAATCTGTTTATTTAATTTAATTTTCCTGGCATGAAGAAATCGGTTTCGCCACAATATATATATATATAAATCTATTCTTTATTATTCCAGTGTCACAATGTTTGTTCGGGATGACCTCCGAAAATATTGTTTTTTTAATGATTTTAATGTGTTTTTTTAATTGTGCTTTCTCCAACTTAAGAGATAGGATAGTTTATTTTTCGAATTTGAGATTGCAATTTTATTTATTGCGAATCATTTGTTTTTATTTTACAAAGAGACATCAGATTCTAACAGATGGCGGTATAAGGTGGTCAGTTGACTGAATTGAGTGAGGATCCAACAGATAGCGCAATGTTATAAGTACTATTACTTTAATTAATAACCTACAATTCTTTAATAACTGACCACGTGTTGCTTAGTCCAAGTATTAGAAAAAGTTTTGAAATTCAGTGAAATTATTCTTACTTTTTGTTAAACATTTTTAGTGCTTTATTGTTTAGAACTTTCCTATTAAAATAAATATATGTAAGTGTAATACTCTTATACATATCACATATTTATTTAATTATACTGTACTAGCTGTTCCAGCAAACGTTCTTTTGACGTAAATTATTTCTAGAAAATTTTTTTGATTACATTTAATACCTGTTCTTTATAAAATTAACAAATTTAATTTAAATTAGTTATTCGTATTTCTATTACTTATTATGGCAATTGAAAAATAATTGAAAATCAAGCTCTCAGTGCAAAAAAAGAATATTATAATTTATATTCAAAATCAGTCAATGCAAGATAAAACTTAGTTATTAAAAATTAATATTAAACGATCGCTTGCAATTGTATTTTAAAGTGAATTTTTTTAGTCATTGACAATTATAGACCGATTTTATTTTAATTATATTGTATTATTTTAATTATCATTTTCAGTGATATGCCTTAAAAAGTCTAACCACAATAATGCCAATAGCCGTGAGGTACGACATAAACGTACAGTGAGAGCCTTCATGACAACAAATCTAATTGACAACAAATCAAATTAAGAAAACACTTCGCGCCCCCTTCCCCTTCTACGGCGTTGCGTCACCCTCCCGATTGTTGTGGGTCCGCTGTCGGCGCAGCCGCACGGCCAGGCCAGGCGGCGTCCGGCCAGCCCCGGCGGAGCAGGCGGGACTTGCGGGATACGCAAGCCAGACAGTCGGTTTATGCTTTGCATCTCAATCTATTTTTCCACAGATACCGCACTATTACAGACCGAGGTGATACAAGAGAGAACACAACGCTTTTGTGATTGACCATAGAAATTCTATAAGTCTTTAATTTTTAGTCTATAATTCTATAATTCTTTAATTCTATAATTCTAAACATCTTATGTTTGTAACATGAAAAAATAAATTATGAAAAATGAGTGGTAGTCTCTGCGACTTATTGCACACAAGACTTCTGCAGTTTTCGAATTATTTTTATGACGGATCACTCACCGTCTCTTGTTTTCCATTTTCCAAGTCATGATATTAGAAGACAACAATCTCTTTTTCTTTCGAGATGACGGCAGAGATTTTTTTGTTGGTGGTGTTGTAAGCTATTCTGATGCATAAGCAACGTTGGAATTCTGATTTTCGCAGTGATTATTGGAGGATCTAAAATATTATTGAAAGAAATATTTACAAACACTCAATTCATTGGCCATTTTGTACTTGAATTACAGTGCAGTATACTCCTCAATAAAGCTCCTCAATAAGTTTTTAGTACCTGAGATAGTACAATCTATAAGCCACTTTCACACTTCGCGGTCTCAACAAATTACTTTTGACGTTGAAAACCTGAAAAGTGTTCACACTAGTGTAACGATTTTTGACGCCTCATCTTTCGCAAGGCGGCAATTTGACAAAAATCTCTCATGAAAAGTGAGGGAAATTAAATTACATTGCACAAATAAATATATTTCCAAAACTTTAATACACCACATATTTCAATATAACTGTCATTTGTCGCACATACGAGGTTGAACTAAAGAAATCGCCCAAGACCTACAGTGTAAGTATTCGGCATATTGACGTGTTTTGCAATTTGCCGCCTACGCGAGCAGTCGCGGAAATAGTATATCTGCTTCGACAACATTGTATGAGGTTTTAAAACGACCTCTCCTTACGTGCCAAATTTCGAAAAATATTAATTTCAGCACTGCTATCTGTAATTCTGTATACAAGTAGAAACCTTTAAAAGAAATTGCTTGGTGCAAAGCAAACTCCAATCAGACAAATAGTTTCGGAGATAGACGAGATACAAAAGGAACCTCAACTGAGCAAGTTTTAAAACGACCCCCCCCCCCCTTACGTGCCAAATTTCGAAAAATAATAATTTCAGCACTGCTTTCTGTAATTCTTTATACAAGTAGATTACATTAAATAAAATTCATTGGTGAAAAGCAAACTCCAATCAGACATATAGTTTCCGAGATAGACGAGATTAAAAAAGGAACCTCAACTGAGCAAGTTTTAAGACGACACCCCCTTACGTGCCAAATTTCGTAAAATATTAATTTCACCACTGCTATCTGTAATTCTGTATACAAGTAGAACATTTTAAAAGAAATTGATTGGTGCAAAGCAAACTCCAATCAGACAAATAGTTTCCGAGATAGACGAGATACAAAAAAACAACTCAACTGAACAAGTTACAAAACGACCCCCCCCCCCCTTACGTGCCAAATTTCGTAAAATATTAATTTCACCACTGCTTTCTGTAATTCTGTATACAAGTAGATTACATTAAATAAAATTCATTGGTGAAGAGCAAACTCCAATCAGACAAATCTTTTCCGAGATAGACGAGATTAAAAAAGGAACCTCAACTGAGCAAGTTTTAAGACGACACACCCTTGCGTCCCAAATTTCGAAAAATATTAGTTTAAGGAATGCTATCTGTAATTCTGTATACATGTAGAACACTTTTAAAGAAATTCATTGGTGAAAAGCAAACTCCAATCAGACAAATAGTTTCCGAGATAGACAAGATACAAAAGGAACCTCAACTGTGCAAGTTACAGAACGCCCCCCTCCTTACGTGCCAAATTTCGAAAAATATTAATTTCAGCAGTGCTATCTGTAATTCTGTATAAAAGTAAAACAATTTAAGAGAAATTGATTGGTGCAAAGCAAACTCCAATCAGACAAATAGATTCAGAGACAGACGAGATACAAAAGGAAACACAACTGAGCAAGTTATAACGACCCCCCATACGTGCCAAAATTCGAAAAATAATAATTTCAGCACTGCTTGCTGTAATTCTGTATACAAGTAGATTACATTAAATAAAATTCATTGGTCAAAAGCAAACTCCAATCAGACAAATAGTTTCCGAGATAGACGAGATTAAAAAAGGAACCTCAACTGAGCAAGTTTTAAGACGACCCCTCCTCACGTCCCAAATTTCAAAAAATTTTAGTTTAAGGAATGCTATCTGTAATTCTGTATACAAGTAGAACACTTTTAAAGAAATTCATTGGTGCAAAGCAAACTCCAATCAGACAAATAGTTTCCGAGATAGACGAGTTACAAAAGAAACCTCAACTGGACAAGTTACAGAACGACTCCCCCCTTACTTGCCAAATTTCGAAGAATATTAATTTCAGCAGTGCTATCTGTAATTCTGTATAGAAGTAGAACACTTTAAAAGAAATTCATTGGTGAAAAGAAAACTCCAATCAGACAAATAGTTTCCGAGATAGAGGAAAAACCAAAGGAACCTACACTGAGCAAGTTACAAAACGACCCCCCTTACGTGCCAAAATTCGAAAAATATTAATTTCAGCACTGCTTTCTGTAATTCTGTATACAAGTAGAACACTTTTAAAGAAATTGATTGGTGCAATGCAAACTCCAATCAGACAAATAGATTCAGAGATTTACGAGATTAAAAAAGGAACCTCAACTGAGCAAGTTTTAAAACGACCCCCTATTACGTGCCAAATTTCGAAAAATATTAGTTTAAGACTGCTATCTGTAATTCTGTATACAAGGAAAATACTTTAAAAGAAATTCATTGGTAAAAAGCAAACTCCAATCAGACAAATATTTTCCGAGATAGACAAGACGAACAACACAAAAGGAACCTCAACTGAGCAAGTTACAAAACGTTCCCCCTTACGTGCCAAATTTCAAAAAAAATTAATTTCAGCACTGCTATTTGAAATTCTGTATACAAGTAGAACATTTTAAAAGAAATTGATTGGTGCAAAGCAAACTCCAATCAGACAAATAGATTCAGAGATTGACGAGATACAAAAGGAACCTCAACTGAGCAAGTTATAACAACCCCCCTTACGTGCCAAATTTCGAAAAATATTAATTTCAGCAGTTCCATCTGTAATTCTGTATAGAAGTTGAACACTTTAAAAGAAATTCATTGGTGAAAAGAAACTGCAATCAGACAAATAGTTTCCGAGATAGAGGAAAAACCAAAGGAACCTCAACTGAGCAAGTTACAAAACGACCCCCCCCCTTACGTACCAAATTTCGTAAAATATTAATTTCACCACTGCCATCTGTAATTCTGTATACAAGTAGAACAATTTTAAAGAAATTGATTGGTGCAAAGCAAACTGCAATCAGACAAATAGTTTCCGAGATACTCGAGATACAAAAGGAACCTCAAGTGAGCAAGTTTTAAAACGACCCCCCTTTACGTGCCACATTTCGAAAAATATTAATTTCAGCACTGCTATATGTAATTCTGTATACAAGAAGAACACTTTTAAAGGAATTCATTGGTGAAAAGCAAACTCCAATCAGACAAATAGTTTCCGAGATAGACGAGATACAAAAGGAACCTCAACTGAGCAAGTTTTTAAATGACACCCCCTTACGTGCTTAATTTCGAAAAATATTAATTTCAGCACTGCTATCTGTAATTCTGTATAAAAGTAGAACACATTAGAAGAAATTCATTGGTGAAAAGCAAACTCCAATCAGACAAATAGATTCAGAGATATACGAGATTAAAAAAGGAACCTCAACTGAGCAAGTTTTAAAACGACCCCCCCTTACGTGCCAAATTTCGAAAAATATTAGTTTAAGACTGCTATCTGTAATTCTGTATACAAGGAAAACACTTTAAAAGAAATTCATTGGTAAAAAGCAAACTCCAATCAGACAAATATTTTCCGAGATAGACAAGACGAACAACACAAAAGGAACCTCAACTGAGCAAGTTACAAAACGTTCCCCCTTACGTGCAAAATTTCAAAAAAAATTAATTTCAGCACTGCTATTTGAAATTCTGTATACAAGTAGAACATTTTAAAAGAAATTGATTGGTGCAAAGCAAACTCCAATCAGACAAATAGATTCAGAGATTGACGAAATACAAAAGGAACCTCAACTGAGCAAGTTATAACAACACCCCTTACGTGCCAAATTTCGAAAAATATTAATTTCAGCAGTTCCATCTGTAATTCTGTATAGAAGTTGAACATTTTAAAAGAAATTCATTGGTGCAAAGCAAACTCGAATCAGACAAATAGTTTCCGAGATAGACGAGATACAAAAGGAACCTCACCTGAGCAAGTTTTAAAACGACCCCCCTTACGTGCCAAATTTCGTAAAATATTAATTTCACCACTGCCATCTGTAATTCTGTATACAAGTAGAAGAATTTTAAAGAAATTGATTGGTGCAAAGCAAACTCCAATCAGACAAATAGTTTCCGAGATAGACGAGATACAAAAGGAACCTCAACTGAGCAAGTTTTTAAACGACACCCCCTTACGTGTTTAATTTCGAAAAATATTAATTTCAGCACTGCTATCTGTAATTCTGTATAAAAGTAGAACACATTAGAAGAAATTCATTGGTGAAAAGCAAACTCCAATCAGACAAATAGTTTCCGAGATAGAGGAAAAACAAAAGGAACATCAATTGAGAAGGTTGCAAAACGACCCCCCTTACGTGTTAAATTTCGAAAAATATTAATTTCAGCACTGCTATCTGTAATTCTGTATACAAGATGACCACTTTAAAAGAAATTAATTGGTGCAAAGTAAACTCCAATCAGACAAAAAGTTTCCGAGATAGACGAGATACAAAAGGAACCTCAACTGAGCAAGTTTTAATACGACACCCCGTTACGTGCCAAGTTTCGAAAAATATTAATTTCAGCACTGCTATCTGTAATTCTGTATACAAGTAGAACACTTTAAAAGAAATTCATTAGTGCAAAGCAAACTCCAATCGGACAAAAAGTTTCCGACACAGAGGAAAATCAAAAGGAACCTCAACTGAGCAAGTTAAAAACGAACGTGCCAAATTTCGGAAAATATGAATTTCAGCACTGCTATCTGTAATTCTGTATACAAGTAGAACACGTTAAAAGAAATTCATCGGTGAAAACTAAACTCCAATCTGACGCATAGTGTCCGAGATAGACGACAAAGTCGAGCCCAAAATCATTAAGTACAAAGCACTCCCCCCTTACGTGCCGAATTTCGAAAAATCTTAATTTCGGCCATGCCATCTGTTATTCCGTATACAAGTAGAACACTTTAAAAGAAATTCATCGGTGTAAACTAAACTTCACTCTGACGCATAGTTTCCGAGATAGACGACAAAGTCGAGCCCGAAATCATCAAGTACAAAGCACCCCGCCTTACGTGCCGAATTTCGAAATATCTTAATTTCGGCCCTGCCATCTGTTATTCCGTATACAAGTAGAACACTTTAAAAGAAATTCATCGGTGCAAACTAAACTTCAATCTGACGCATATTTTCCGAGATACACGACAAACAAAGTCGAGCCCAAAATTATGAAGTACAAAGCACACCCTCCCTTATGTGACAAATTTCGAAAAATCTTAATTTCGGCCCTGTCATCTGTGTTTCCGTATACAACACTTTAAAAGAAATTCATCGGTGAAAACTAAACTTCAATCTGACGCATAGTTTCCGAGATAGACGACAAACAAAGTCGAGGCCAAAATTATCAAGTACAAAGCACCCCCCCCCTTACGTGCCGAATTTCGAAACATCTTAATTTCGGCCCTGCCATTTGTTATTCCGTATACAAGTAGAACACTTTAAAAGAAATTCATCGATGAAAACTAAACTTCAATCTGACGCATAGTTTCCGTGATAGACGACAAACAAAGTCGAGCCCAAAATCATCAAGTACAAAACACCCCCCCTCACGTGCCAAATTTCGAAAAATCTTAATTTCGTCCCTGCCATCTGTTATTCCGTATACAAGTAGAACACTTTAAAAGAAATTCATCGGTGAAAACTAAACTTCAATCTGACGCATGGTTTCCGAGATAGACGCCAAAAAAGTCAAGCCCAAAATCATCAAGTACAAAGCAGCCCCGCTAACGGTCCAAATTTCGAAAAATCTTAATTTCGGCCCTCCTATCTGTTATTCCGTTTACAAGTAGGACACTTTAAAAGAAATTCATCGGTGAAAACTAAACTTCAATCTGACGCATAATTTCCGAGATAGACGACAAAAAAGGCGAGCCCAAAATCATCAAGTACAAAGCCCCCCCCCTTACGTGCCAAATTTCGAAAAATCTTAATTTCGGCCCTGCCATCTGTTATTCCGTATACAAGTAGAACACTTTAAAAGAAATTCATCGGTGAAAACTAAACTTCAATCTGACGCATAGTTTCCGAGATAGACGACAAAGTCGAGCCCAAAATCATCAAGTACAAAGCACTCCCCCTTACGTGCCAAATTTCGAAATATCTTAATTTCGGCCCTGCCATCTGTTATTCCGTATACAAGTAGGACACTTTACAAGAAATTCATTGGTGAAAACTTAACTTCAATATAACGCATAGTTTCCGAGATAGACGACAAAGTCGAGCCCAAAATCATCAAGTACAAAGCACCCCCCTTACTTGCCAAATTTCGAAAAATCTTAATTTCGGCCCTGCCATCTGTTATTCCGTATACAAGTAGAACACTTTAAAAGAAATTCATCGGTGAAAACTAAACTTCAATCTGACGCATAGTTTCCGAGATAGACGACAAACAAAGTCGAGCCCAAAATCATCAAGTACAAAGCACCCCCCCCTTACATGCCAAATTTCGTAAAATCTTAATTTCGGCCCTGCCATCTGTTATTCCGTATACAAGTAGAACACTTTAAAAGAAATTCATCGGTGTAAACTAAACTTCACTCTGACGCATAGTTTCCGAGATAGACGACAAAGTCGAGCCCGAAATCATCAAGTACAAAGCACCCCGCCTTACGTGCCGAATTTCGAAATATCTTAATTTCGGCCCTGCCATCTGTTATTCCGTATACAAGTAGAACACTTTAAAAGAAATTCATCGGTGCAAACTAAACTTCAATCTGACGCATATTTTCCGAGATACACGACAAACAAAGTCGAGCCCAAAATTATGAAGTACAAAGCACACCCTCCCTTATGTGACAAATTTCGAAAAATCTTAATTTCGGCCCTGTCATCTGTGTTTCCGTATACAACACTTTAAAAGAAATTCATCGGTGAAAACTAAACTTCAATCTGACGCATAGTTTCCGAGATAGACGACAAACAATGTCGAGCATCAAGTACAAAGCACATTTTACGAAATAAATACATAAAATACATAAAATACAAAAAATACTAAAATACATAAAATACATAAAATACATAAAATAAACCCTCTTTACCCCTACTCCCTCTCTACTCCTACACCCTCTCTTCCCCTATTTCGTCTCTAGTCCTATTCCCTCTCTACTCCTACACCCTCTCTATCCCTAAACCCTCTCTACTCCTACTCCCTCTATACTCCTACACCCTCTCTACCCATAAACCTTTTCTCCTCCAACTCGCTCTCCACTACTACACCCTCTCTACCCCTAATCTCTCTCTACTACTACTCCCTCACTACTTCTAGTTTCTCTCTACCCCTAAACCCTCACTAATTTTACTCCCTCACTACTCCTAAACCCTCTCTACCCCAAAACCCTCTTTACTCCTTCTCCCTCTCTACTCCGACTCCCTCTTTACTCTAACACCCTCTCTACCCCTAAACCCTCTCTACTCTTACTCCCTCTCTACCCTACACCGTCTTTACCCCTAAACCCTCTCTACTCCTACTCCCTCTCTACTCCTAAGACCTCTCTACTCGTAAAGCGTCTCTACTCCAACTCCCTCTCTACTCCTACACCCTCTCTATTCCCACACCATCTCTACCCTTAAACCCTCTCTACTCCTACACCCTCATTACCTTTAAACCCTCTCTACACCTACTACCTCTCTACCCCTACACCTTCGCTAACCCTAAATACTCTCTAGTCCTACACCCTCTCTACTCCTAAACCCTCTCTACCCCTACACCCTCTCTAATCCTACACCCTCTCTACCCCTAAACCCTCTCTACTCCTACACTTTCTCTACTCCTACACCCTCTCTACCCCTAAACCCTCTCTACTCCTACTCCTTTTAAACTCCTACACCCTCTCTACCCCTCTTTACCCCCTAAACCCTCTTTACTCCTCTTCCCTCTCTACTCCTACACCCTGTCTACTCCTAAACCCTCTCTACTCCTACTCTTTCTCTACTCCTACACCCTCTCTAAACCTAAAGCCTCTCTACACGTACTCCCTCTCTACCCCTACACCCTCTCTATTCCTACACCATCTCTACCCCTAAACTCTCTCTACTCCTACTCCCTCTCTACCCCAAAAACCTCTCTACCCCTGAAGCCTCTCTACTCCTACTCCCTCTCTACTACTACACACTCTCTATTCCTACACCCTCTTTACCCCTAAACCTTCTCTACTCCTACTCCCTCTCTACCCCTACACCCTCTTTAAACCTAAACCCTCTCTACTCGTACTCCCTCTCTACTCCTACACTCTCTCTACTCCTACACCCTCTATTCTTCTAAACCCTCTCTACCCCTACACCCTCTCTACTTTTACACCCTCTCTACGTTTAAAATCTCTCTACTCCTACTCCCTCTCTACTCCTACACCCTCTCTACCCCTAAACCCTCTTTCTCCTACTCCCATTATACTCCTTCAATCTCTCCACCCGTAAAGACTCTGTACGGACTATGCGTCAGAATACTCCCTCTCAACTCCTACAACTTCTCTACTCCTACACCCTCTTTACCCCTAAACCCTCTCTACTCCTACTCCCTTTCTACTCCTGCACCCTCTCTACCCCTAAACCCTCTCTACTCCTACTCCCTCTCTAACCCTACACCCTCTCTAACCCTAAACCCTCTCTACTCATACTCCCTCTCTACTCCTACTCCCCCTCTACTCCTTCATCTTCTCAACTCCTACATCCTCTCTACCACTAAACCCAATCTACACCTACTCCCTCTCTACACCTACTCCCTCTCTACTCCTCGACCCTCTATACTCCTACACCGTCTTTACCCATAAATCCTCTCTACTCCAACTCCCTCTCTACTCCTATACCCTCTCTACTCCTACACCCTTTCTACTTCTAAACCCTCTCTACTCCTACACCCTCTCTATTCCTACACCCTCTCTACGCCTAAACCCTCTCTACTCCTACTCCCTATCTACTCCTTCACCCCCTCTACCCCTAAACCCTCTCTACTCCTACCCCCTTTATACTCCTACAACCTCTCTACAAATAAGTTTCTCTACTTCTACTCCCTCTCTACTCCTACACCCTCTCTATTCCTACACCCTCTCTACCTCTAAACCCTCTCTACACCTACTCCCTCTCTACTCCTAGTCCCTCTCTACCACTAAACCCTCTCTAATCCTACTCCCTTTATACTCCCACACCCTCTTCCCCTAAAGCCTCTCTACTCCTACTCCCTCTCTACTCCTACACCCTCTCTATTCCTACACCCTCTCTATTCCTACACCCTCTCTACCCCTTAACCCTCTCTACTCCTACTTCCTTTCTACTCCTACACCCGCTTTACCTCTAAACCCTCTCTACTCCTTCTTCCTCTCTACTTTTAGACCCTCTCTACCCCTAAACCCTCTCTACTCCTACTCTTTCTCTACTCCTACACCCTCTCTAACCCTAAACCTAATTTAAGCCTTCTTCCTCTCTAATCCTACTCCCTCTCTAATCCTACTCCCTCTCTAATACTACACCCTCTCTACCCCTAAACCCTCTCTACTATTACTCCCTTTCTACTCTTACACCCTCTCTACTTCTAAACCGTCTCAACTCCTACTCCCTCTCTATTCCTACACTCTCTCTACCCCTAAACCTTCTCTACTCCTACTCCTACTCCCTCTCTACTCCTACGCCCTCTCTACCCCTAAACCCTTTCTACTCCAACTCACTCTCTACTCCTAAACCCTCTCTACTACAACATCCTCTCTACCCCTAAAAAGTCTCTACTCCTACTCCCTCTCTACCCCTACACCCTTTCTAACCCTAAACCCTCTCTACTCCTACTCCCTCTCTACCCCTAAATCCTCTTTACTCCTACTCCCTCTCTACTCCTAGTCCCTCTCTACTCTTACACCCTCTCTACTCCTACACCCTCTCTACGCCTAAACCCTTTTTACTCCTACTCCCTCTCTACTCCTAAACACTCTCTATTCCAACACCCTCTCTACCCCTAAACCCTCTCTACTCCTCCCTCTCTACTCCTACTCGCTCTCTACTACTACACCCTCTCTATCCCTAAACCCTCTCTATCCCTAAACCCTCTCTACTCCTACTCCCTTTCTTCGCCTACACCCTCTCTACCCCTAAACCCTCTCTACTCCTACCCCCTCTCTACTCCTACACCCTCTCTACCCGTAAACCCCCTCTACTCCTACTGTCTCTCTACTCCTACACCATCTCTACCCTAAACTCTCTCTACACCTACTCTCTCTCTCTACTCCTAAAATTTGATAACTTTTCCATGCAACGGAATTTATATATTCCATAGCTGACCTATATACCCGATACCTGCTTCCTATTTTTTATAGGTATTATTACTTTGGAAACGATTCACGCTCGAGTTATTGAAGGTTATCATATGTTGGCCTGTAGCTAGGCTATTGGCTGGTGCTGCGGTCATTTCTTTTTTTTTTAGGCTGGCGACCGTGTAATATTTTATTTTTAATTAAAATTCAGGATCGGACTAAGAAGAGGTAACGAAACCACTTTTCCTGATGAACAACACATGCCCGGTGGCTCATTGCGGAATTTCAAAGTCTGATAATATCTGCATATTTGATCCATTGAACCGATGGCGATCTTTGAATGAGCAGAATAATTGAGGTCTGGAGAATACTCGAACGCAAGACGAACAAAAGACGTACGCGTTAATGCGCGAATGGTTTGCTGTCTCTCTTGATCCTGTGCTTGATATCTGGATAAATGTTGTTCACGCGCCGCTCTTGACCTTTCTCTCTTTGTAACCGCAGACGTTCATCACGATGTTCGCTTGCCTCTCACATACGACTTTCTGCTGCGCTATGCCTTTCAGTGGCGTTTGCTGTAATGATTTGTTTTGTTGACATGAAGGCTCTCTCAGTATTTACTTATACTATGTTTCTCTTTTTAATTTTCTGTATACGGAGTACTATACGTAGTACAAGGAAAGATATGTTGCTATGCGAAAACTGATATCAAGATTTTGAACAAAATCAGAGGTGGATTTGCGCATAGGCACAGTAGACACGTGCCTACGGCGGCAAATTTTCAAAAGCGCAAATTTTTCTTGATATTTTCTAAAACTAATTTAGGTTTTATAAAAACTATAACAGCATAAATGCTATTTTTATTTTAAAAATGATTTAAACGAGACTAAAGCCGCCCCCTCGAACTTTTATTTATAAATTAAGTTTGAATTTCAAATGGGGACATTTTCAATATTACAGAATACATGGAAAGAATTTGCCAACGACTTCTGATTGGTTGATTGAGCAGAAAGAATTACATTCTTAGAGTAAGGAGTTTGAATTAGCCAATCAGAAATCGCTGACGGATTTCGCTATGCATTCATATATGCGCTATTTCTATTACTTCTTGAATTAGTTCTAGAAGACGGATCTGGAAATAACCCTTTTCTTTCTTTTGTTACTATTGTTGTGTATCATTTATTTTAAGAGCCTGCAGAGTAAAAATGATATTTTGAAGTTTTAAAATGAATTATTATCGAAAAACGCTCACCGGAAGTCAATATGCAAAAATCCGAAAAGAAAAGAAAGAGAAATGTCAAAATGAAATTGATAAGACAAAAAAATTAATTAATTCTTTAAACCTATATGTGAAACTGATCACTGCTGCAGTTCACTCCACAATTCTATTACTGAGTTAGTATAAACATATAGCTTAGATAACATATTTAGTTTTCAGCTTGCATATTTTTTCCATGTACTTATAACTTGTGATAAATGAATGTTAACATTAATATATTTTTAATGCAGAGTTGTGTTGCTAAAATATTCTCAAAATGCAAAAATTGTTTAGTACAATGATTAGAAATTAAATATTCTTGACGTGTTGTTGTTGTATTCGTTAAATTGAACTATATCTTAATATAGAATTTAAATAAATTAGCATAAAATGTTACTAAACTTTATTTTATATAATATGTAATAATACATATAATATTTTGTCTCTTTTATTTATTCAGAGTTATCACTGAATCTAATAATATGACTGCAAAATTCCAAACAGCTAAAAATGAAATGGTTCCTCAAGCAATTGAAAATATAACTGCGATTGATTATGAGTCGACGATTCAACCGATGTAAATAGTTTTAAGCATTTTTTTGTATAATTAATTAAACCTTTATATATATTATAATCTTTCTAGAATATTTGTTTATAATATTACAATACATTATTATAATAATTTAGTATTTTCTTTTTTAATTAAATAGGATTTCTACCGATTGTATACAACTGCAAGAACATAAAATTGATGAAACCATAACTTCAACTGATCGTTTTTGTTGGAAAAGCGATCCAGCTTTGTGGTCTATTAATGAAGCTACACGCGATCATGTTAAATGAAGTCGTAGGCTTCCGCGGCCAGAGTCATGTGGGTGATCTGGGCTGTCCGGGTGACGCCGCGTCGGAGGTTGTGTTGCCGACGTTTCGACCATCCTGTCGTGGTCTTCCTCAGGGCTGGCATGCCAGCCATACCAGTATGTAATTTTATGGAGATAAACGAACTGAACATTAATAATTGTCGTGGACAGTCCTACGACAACGCGTCAAATATGTCCTGTCTTTACACAGGTCTTCAAGTCCGTATGAAAGATGTAAATGCTCTAATTGAATTCATCCCCTGTTCTGCTCATTCTTTAAATTTAGTTGGTACAAATGCAGCTGAATCATGCACTAAAGCATGTACTTATTTTCTACTTCTACAAAATTTATATACTTTCTTTAGTGCATCTACATCAAGGTGGGACATACTTCAAAATTCAGTAGAAAAAGGATCCAGTACATCCTCTTTGAAAAGTCTTTCAATTACGCGCTGGTCAGCTCGAGATGATGCATGTCAGGCTCTAAAACATTGTTGGCAAAATGTTTTAGATGCCCTTCAAATTATATCTGATGATTCTACGCAAAAACCGTCAACGCGTGCGGAAGCTAAAGGTCTTATTGTTGCTTTAAATCGACTTGAAACTCCTATTATGACCGAGGTTTGAGATTCATTTTAGACAGCTTGAATGCGTCGAACAAACAACTGCAAAAAGTCGATATCGATTTAAGTTCCGTGGTTGGTATTTACACTTCGCTTGTAGAACTTTCAAAAACCAACAGAGACAATTTTGAATTTTTTGAAGAGAAGGGTAAGAAGCTGTCAAATACTGAAACGTACGAATCGGAAAACAAAAGAAAAAGAAACGTAAAATGCGATGTGATGAAATTAACGAGAATGCAGAAGAACTGACCGCACGAGACAAGTTTAAAATCGACACTTATTTGGTTATTGTTGATACTTGCAGAATTGAATAAGAGACTTGAAGCGTATAAAGATGTATATGCCAAATTTAAGGCTGTCATTGGAATAGAAAAATGATCTTCGATATATTTGGAAAAAGCACGATATTTTTATGTTCACAATTTCCCCAAGATCTTGAAGAATCGCTTGTTTCTGAGCGTATACATTTAAGTTCGTATTTAAAAATCCTTGAAGGTGTTAAGCCAACGAATCCTGCAGCTTTATTAAAGTGGTTACGGAAAGAAGAATTAGAATGTATTTATCCTAACGTTGACATTGCACTTCGAATCTTTTTATGTATTCCGGTGGCCAATTCCACAGTAGAACGTTCATTCTCTTGTTTAAAAAGGATTAAAAATGATTTGCGTTCTACAATGACAGATTGAACCTCTTAGCGTTATTGTGTATCGAAGAAAATTATCTCAGCGTTTTAGATTATACTATAATTATTGATGAATTTGCTCACCAAAAGGCACGTCGCAAAATTTTACATATATAGACAAATTAGCTATAATTAATAAAATGTTATTTCAACTGTATAAAAAAAACATAAAAAAGTTAAATGTTATATTCCTTGTTTATAATGGTAAATCGAAAATTATAAAAACTGTTACAACGTCGTAATATTCTAATCGTTCAGATGTTGTAAATAAAAATCAATCATATTAGTATTTAATACAAGCTATTTATTTGTCTACTTAATTAGAGTATACCTTATGATTTCAGAAGTATATGAATCTGAATGTAAGACCCGTTGATGAAAGAAAACATGTTGCAATTCTAGTTGTCATGTTTTAGTTTCCTTTTAATGTTAATGTTTCAGTGTTGAAACGTTAATAATGTTGAACGTTACTTGCTATGAAGATACAGTTTATATCCAAAATTAGCTAATCCAAAAACTCCATTTAATTTATGAAAACAATTTGCAAAATGTAATGTTACTTTCAAAGTTAAAACGTTCAAATTAATGAGGAATTGTTACTGAAACGTTACAATTTGAAATGTAACATTAATTTTAAACAGGGGGCGGCAAATTTGATGTGCCTACAGGCGGTAAAAATATTAATCCGCCCCTGAACAAAATACACCATGTGGACTTCGACAAATTATGAATTGAATGTTTTTACCATAAGCATAAAAAACAATCTTCATTGGTATAAAGCAACGTTTAATAGTACTTGTATTTGCTGTAGCGAAAGCAAATCTTGTTAGTGAAACAGTTCCAATTTTTAAAGCTCTTGAACACTTCGTATAAGAGTTATTTAACGGTATAGCTGATTCAGTACCACATGTCCTTTGATCTTGCGTTAGTCGTATCCGTAGATGGACAGCTATATATTGCTTTACTCTTTTAAAATATTTCCATTCAATAATTAAAACAGAGAAAATTGAGAAAATTTTAAACTAAAGTGCTCTGGCTAGCGGAAAGATTGCAGTTGACAAGAGTATTTTAAAGGTCAGAATAGGTAGACCAAACCAAAGAATAGTGAAAAATAAACACGGAAAAATCCGTTCCTATCCTTTTGAAGTCTGATAAATCGGAAAGTGATTCTTTTTTCAATATGTCTGTCTACCCATACATCTTATCCGTCCGCTCGTCCGTTTTTCTGTCTTTCCGTCTTATGTCCGTCTGTCAATGTCTGTCAGAGCGTCTGTTATTAAAGGGATAGAGCACAAAATTCCACATTTCCACAATCATATGTCCAACTATCCAATAATCGCTTTTTCTTTTATCTTGCGTTAGTGGTTACTGTAAAATGGCCGGCTATATATTAAGACTAAACAAGTTTTTGAATTACATCTAACCGCGATCCTTCCGAAGGATTATAATTAATTTTAAAAAGTTCATTATTTCCAATGTAGAATAACAAAAATTCTAATCGATAGGTTCTTAGAAAGACAGTTCTGATACCATAATCAAGAATTTGGCTCTACGAAGGTGTATTATCATTTTTATCGCATGCATGTCGCCTGAAGAGAGCGCCACAGCCACCACTGACGCGGCTCCCCTAGCCAGAAACGGGGAGGCGGTGGCCTTTGCCGACGAGCTCGCGCCCCCACTGGCCGTTCCACGCTAACACCCTCGCCGCAGGACAGAGCAAATCACCTCTATCAAGTGTTTGCCAACTCTATCCCCTGTCTGCATCTTATCCTGGGGCGATGGGTTTTATCACCAGTGCATTTTTGTTTTACGATTCAAAATCAAAGAAATCAAATCACCACCAAGATATAAACAAGGAAAATTTCCCTAAATGGCCCTCAGAGACGCTCCTTCCAGATCTACCAGAAGGAGATATTCTTGGTTAAAATAAAGCTTCGTATTACAATAAACATGTACTTAAGGCATCATTTCGAAATGCACGAAACTCTAAAGATGTGACTTGGCTACCGGATAAAAATGTTGTTTTTTAATAAGATATGTTCGAATTAGACTTACATCGTTAGTGAAAAGATATGTTTTATTATATTTTGTCACGGTGTGTTCTTTTTGATTTACTGCAAACGTTACTTTATTGCATACGTAGTATAGGGAAAGTTTTGTATTGCGGTGGAAAATCTATTTCCATGTTTTAAAGGAAATAAGGTTTGTTCGGAATTGCCGCACTTGCCAAAGTATTAGTGGACTGTATGAAGGATTGATAATTGAATTGGGTTTAACAGTGCAGCAGATTCGAACCCTTTGTTAGCTCAAGGAGACTGTTGGTACGGGTTGGACTTCTCATCTCATAAAAACAAGCAGTTGGCACACAGCTCCCCTTTAATTTATTCCAGAAGGCAAGTCACAGGAGTACAGAATAACAGTTCGATCGTTGTGATCTTGTTGCACCTTGCACACAACAGATGTAAGTCTTTTCGTGAATACCCACACGAGCGAGACACGTTCAGTTGCACAAGAGCTTAACGTTGGAGTACAAATAAATAAGATTGTTAAACTGCTTCGCAGTCACCAGGCCGACCCGCGTATGCGTTCGAGTCACTAACGCCCAGTAGTTATCAAGCGATTAAGCACAATTGACTTCAAAAGATACAAAATGAAGCTACATGCTTCGTAAGATTCGTTTAACGTGAATCTTCATCACGGAGTTCGTGTAACGTCTGGCCCGAATGGTGTTTACTCAGGGACTGGCAGGGTTGGGAAACTTGGCGGTCAAAACGGTTTAATGATTTTTGCGCCATCTATAACAGGTCCGACGTGAACCGAACTAAACGTTTGACGTCATGTAATTCAAAAAGCTGGCAATGTAGGCGGTGTTTGTTTTTCGTTACGTGCATGCTGCAAGCAGGTAGGTGCTCTTTTTTATCGAATTTTTTCAGCATTTTGTTAGTATGTAGAATGTCGTGCATTGTAAGTAGAGTGAATTGTGTCGCGATATTTATTTGTCATGTCTAAAACTTTGTTTTCAGTATTTTGGAAGATGATATTAAGAAAACTGGTGCTAGACAAGTACATTGCTAGGATTTTCGCCCTACCAGCAGTGGAGGTATTTATAATTCATTTTGGAATCTTGTTGCATAATTGTAATTGATTATTTCATTTGTGAACATTTACACCATGCAAAATACTCTTAAAAATCCGTAAATCCATGTAGTATAACCTAACCTGTACATGTCATTTATTCTGTTCTATTTGTTTAAAAGTATTGTAATTATATTATTTCGTATGGTATTGGACAAGTTTTGTAATATGTTCATTGTATATCCATATATCCATTGTTTGCAATACCCTGGTATTCAAAATGTCCAATTTTCAAATACACATAATTCATTATTGTTTGCATTTGTAGAATAGGTACACTCTCATGAGTGTATGATGAAAATGTAATTAATTTTATTTTTCTTAGGTGTACGAACGTAACGTTTCCATTCTGGAGGTGATCTTCGAGTTGCAGTATGATAACCGGCAAGATATAAATGAATTTGACTTCACTGACATTAGAAGATGGAATTGTATCAACAGTGTTTCCTACAAGCCCAGCCCTCTTGTTTTCTCAAAGAACATTTCAAGAAAATCTTATTACAAAGTGTGCCAGTGAAATCTTTTTTTCCCTTGATGCTGCAAGTGCTGCTAGTCTCGATATTGTAGACAAATATATTATTTCAGCAATATATATTTCAAATAATAATTGCCTTGTTTAGAAAAACTTGCCTAACAAGCACTGGATATATATCAATAAATTATCTAAACAATTTTGAATGTGAACAATTAAAAAACTTTTGTTTTGGAATGTTTAATAAAAGAACTGCGTGTAATAAATAATATACTCTAAATATCTAACGTTTATTTTAAAAATATTAAGATAGGTATAATACTTTTTTGGATATTTCACATACTTCAGTGCTAAAAAAGGTTAATATATTATAGATAATTTTTAATTAAATGTAGCCAAATTTGAATTGGTAAATGAAACATCTGAACAATAAATCCTGTAATAATATTATTGATAATTATAGTAAAAATCTAATCCAATTTTTTCTTTATATATCATCAAAATTCTGTCATCCGTAACAATTCAGTATTATTCTGCCCATGTGTAGTTTTCAATGGGGATAGTTTGTGTGTGGACTTTGTGGAAATATTGTCATGATATGCAGTAACCAATCAGATAGCTATAGAAAATAAAAAAATCTTGTATTGCAGCTAAACAGAAGAAATCTGTGCCAATTGTTTATTTTAAAGTTAAGATTGCCTAAAACTAGGGAGAAACTGGCCAAATTAAAATTGTTATATATTCCACAAATTTTCATTTCATAAAAGATTTTTTTGTAAACAATGCAAATTCCCTCTTTAATCCCAGAACACTAAGCATATTTACTGGTATGTTATTACTAACTACAAGACGAATCAACTTGCCAAACATAAAACTAGTATAATTTATAAATTTGTTTCATTTTCCTTGGTTTTCAAAGACTTACCCAAAATAGTCACAGTACCAATGATTGATATTGTATCAAAATTACAATTGTATTTTTGGCTATAAAATGTCACCAAAAATTAAGGCTGGTATGATTTCAATCATGATTTATATCAAATATTTTTTTTTTAAATCATTGATTTAAGTTATTTTTTCAAATATTACAAATAATAAATATTAAGTTATAGAGATGAAGACTTAAATCAATTACACAGTTTATACAAAGAATATATTTCTTATAAACTTTTTCACATAATTGAAGAATTTCGAGAAAAAAAATACAATGTAATATACTTTAAAATGAGCATGCTTATGAAATGAACAATAAACAATTTGTAGCAGTTATTTACTAATGGATTTGGATGATATAGTTTTTATCCAGCATTTCATTGTCTGTAGATAATGGCAAATTTAGGAACAATACACACACCGAGCTAGTTTCAGGAAAAATGCATTAAATCTTCAAGCATATTTATAATTCTAGATTTGGATTAAAATGTTTGCTAATGCCACAAAGTATAACATCTTAGAGAAGATGAGCATTAATAAAAATGGAATTTTATTGATACTCACTTAAGAAAAAAATTAATATTGTTAAAACTAATAAAAACAGTATTTAATCTTACTAATTTTAATAATATTAACCTTTTTCCTTGTGTATATTGATAAAATACCATTTAAGTGGGAAGGAACAGGACAACTATTAAATAGAATTTAATATTTCAAAAACTGTCTAATATTGATGTAAGTTTTTTATGAAATAAGTTGTTTTTAACAGCAAGAGGTTTTTTGATTCAGGTAATATTACAGAAAAGATGGTAAAATTTTTTTGGACAAAGAATGCCTTTTTTCTGACCCATGCTAACAGGTGTTGCTACAAGCTTATTCGATAACGTGAACACATGAGAAGTGATGAAACTATAAGTACTCACATTTAAAGATTTTGTGGGTTATGGCGGTGTTGCACCAGACCCCTCAAATGTATAGTATCTATGTGGGAAAAAAAACAAACTAAAACAAACAGTAAGGAAATGATCAATTTAAAACTTAATGTTTTCACTTTTTTCTGCTTTTAAAGTAATTAAGGATAAATAAATCACTGTACAATTTTGGTTTTAAGTAAACACGTCTAATACAATATTTAAAAAATATTATTTAAATCAAGTTAATCTGAATCATAAGAAAAGCAGATAATACTCTTGAATAATCTCTACACGCACCACAATTAATTCGCACAACCTTACTTTGAAAATGCGCGCCAAAACGCAACAGCTGCGCTATCTGCACCAGGTCCGGGACTGAGGAAACAAACTTAGTCCCCCGCCTTTTAACATTGAGTGAACCGGCCCTGGGGACTGGCGCGACCGTTTCTTGCAGGTTGCGACCAGATCTCGGGGCATGGAAGGGATGGCGATCAGCCAATCCTGAATCAGAATACAACTGTGTTTAAATTGTTCGCCCGTTGGCGTGGCAAAGGGTGTACATACTATCGCCCATGTGGGTATCATTTCTGACAATGTCTCGGTGTGCCGGCTGGCGGCTGGCATGTTGCGCAATATTGTGCGCGTGGCAGTTTCTCCCTGCAAAGGCTTGTAACGGATTTACAGAATGATTAGTGGAATACAGCCTACGCAACAATGATCGCTTGCCTTGCGTGGTTCCTATGCAATATTTCTAAGTGGGACCGAACAAGGTTTATAGGTCATCTGACTCCGAAAAAGTATTGATTTTTTCAAAATCGCCCGTTCGTCTCTCCATTTCTCTCTGCCCACCTATCATGAACACTAGCGGTTATACCATGCATAGGATCACATAACCTCATCTAACCTCACATAACCTCATCTAACCTCACCTCACCAAATCTCAACTAACCTCATCTAACCTTACATTACATCACCTAAACTTACCTAACCACACCACACCTCTCCTAAACACACCTCACCGCTCCTCACCACTCCTCTCCTCACCTCATCTCACTTTACCTATTCACATTTTACTTCACTTAACCTCACCTAACCTCACCTCACCTAACCTAACCTAACCTAACAAATCCTAACAAAAACCTAACCTAACCTAACCTAACATAATCTAACATAATCTAACCTAACCTAACCTAACCTAACCTAATATATTTTATTACATTTGGTCATGTGAGCTTTTCTTTACATTATTGCATATGTAACGGAGTAATATACGTAGTATAGGGAAGGTTATGTAATGCGGCGGAAAATCTATTTTGATGTTTCAAAAGAAATATAGGTATAGAGGTGCCCTGAGGCCTAATTTTTTTTCAAATCTGTCTCTCCGTCCGTTCGTTTTTCAGTCTAACTTCCTGTTTTTCATGCCCACTACCAGCAGACATTTAAAAAATCTCTCGGACATGTGCAAAATTTTCTGAAAAGCCGTTCCAAGTATTGTTATCTAAACTTCTTGTACGAATAGTTTAAAAAACACTTATAAATGTAGCATATGTCCAATTTTCACAGTCAACTCAGAATAATTTAAATTTTCAAAATTCGAATTATTTCCGGCGTCCGGTCATACAACTCCGGTTATACAACTCCAAATTGCAGATACAGACTTTTCATTTACATAAAATTGGTTGCAAGTAATCAATCCTTCAGTAATAATGTCAGATAAATTATTTAAGAACGTAAGTAGTTTTCGATCATTATATTTACACTTTATATTTATCGTGTTATATTTACAATTATAAATATTTACAACTCAAGATCTGTTTTAAAAGAAGCTCCTAATTTCTACATTATATTTCTCTTTACATTATATTTAACAACGAAGGCCATTGCTCGGCGCAAAAATGTTGAAAACAAAAATAATATACAACTAGCTTCAGTATATCAGCTCAAACATGTGGAGTTCAGGCGCGTCACAATTTCCAAACAAAATCGCCAAGGTGCCAGAAAATTAGGGCAAACCTGGCTTTCGCGTGACAAAACGAAACTAAATATAAAACACACGTCCACAAGACACACTAACATAACCTACGTCTCCTTACCTCACATAACCTCACTTCACGTTACCTGACCTCACCTCTCCTCCCAACAAATCACGTTACCAAAACTCACCTCACCTGACCTATCCTAAATTAACCTAACATAACCCAATCCAACCTAACATAACATAATCTCTCCTTACCTAACCTGACCTCACCTCATCTAACCTCACCACACCTCACCTCTCCTCACCTCACCTACCATAACCTAGCCAAACCTAACCTAACCCAAACTAATCTAAACTAACCTCACCTCAACCTACCACACCCCACCTCACATCACTTCATCTAACCACACCTAACCTCACTGAAACTGGTCTTATATCACCTCACCTTAACCTACCTCACCTATTTTAACTCGCCTTATCTCACCTAACCACACCAAACCTTACCTAACATCACCTAACCTCTAATGACCTCACCTCACCTAATATAATCTAAAACACCACCTAACTTAACAAAACGTAACGTAACCTACCCTAAACTAATCTAATCTAACTATAGCTAAGCTAAGCCAACCTTACCTAAACTAACTTAACCTAACCTAAACAAATCTAAGCTAATCTCACCAAAAGTACCCTAACCTAATCTTACGTAAACTAAGCCAACCTAACCCAAAGTAAGCTAACTTAACCTATCCTAAGATAACCTACGCTAACCTCACCTAACCTAACCTAACTTGACCTAACTCAACCCAACACAATCCACCTAACCAAACTTAACCAAACCTAACCAAACGTAACCTATCCTAATTAACCTAACCTTACCTTTTTTCTGTTTCGATATTGGTTTCCAATTTGTTATTGATTTCCCATTTCGTTATCACTTTAACATTTTACACGATATCATATATTACGCAATAACCTAGTTCATTCTTTTCTATGTCGAGCTGCACCAGTTGCATAATGTTTTCATGTTCATCCAAATGCAACTGCAATAGATTCCGATTCCTATTTCATTTCTATAGTACCCATGTCATTTGCGCCTTTCACACACCACCAATCTAGATAAATCAAATCTTTTGAATAAAACGAGTATTTTGTTCAAAAGACTACTTATTTAATTGTTTTTAATACAAAAGAACGGAGGGCCCGTTCACTCGCGCACGTACAATGCCAACAGTCAAAGTAATACTAACATGGGGCGCGAGAGTTCTCGTCGACTGATCTAGATGGCGCCAGTACTCGAAGTACGAAAATTCAAATAATCCAATACTCCATCTAATTGAGTACTTAAATCTCATAAAAAAATTAGGTTTTTGTTTTGATGTAACGATGAACAACAGTTATATATAAAAAAATTAACACTTTCTCATTCCCAAGTTAAAGATAAGTTTATGGAAATGATCTCGAGGAGTAGGCTTGGTGAAGACGTCGGCTAGTTCTAGATCTGACGGTACAAAACTAACGCTGATAGTCCCCTCTTCAAGCTTCTCACGGATATAATGATATTTGATGTCCACATGCTTTGTCCGTTTATGGAAGACTGGATTTTTCACAAGACAAAGCGCTCCCTGGTTGTCCATCTTCAGGTTTGTTGGTTCCTGGACTGGTTCCCCAATGTCATCAAGAAACTGACGAATCCAGGTCACTTCTTTAGTTGCTTCTGAGGCAGCAACGTACTCCGCTTCCGTCGTCGATAATGCCACAGCCTTCTGGATTTGACTGGACCAAGTGACCGCCCCATTTGACAGAAGGAATACATAACCCGACATGGAGCGACGGGTGTCTAAATCGTTTCCAAAATCTGAGTCGGAGTACCCTGTGACCATTAGCATCTCTGAATTTCTACGGTACTCTATGCCAAAATTTATAGTACCCTTCAAATATTTTAGAATACGTTTGACTGCATTCCAGTGAGTCTGGTCATTATTTGAAGTGTACCTGCTAATTTGATTCGTAGCGAACATTATACCTGGTCGTGTCACGATCGCTGCAAACATCAACGATCCCACAGCCTCCCGATACGGATAGGAATCTTCGCTATGATCATCGTAGTCTGGTTTCTTCAGTCTCACGTGCGGATCTGCTGGTGTACCAACCGGAGCTGCATCTTGCATGTGAAACTTCTCGATCATCCTGCGAAAATAACTAGATTGGTGAATAAGTATACGACGATTATTACCCTCATCGGTCTCGTCCAATATCTCCATCCCGACAAAATGTCCGGGTTCCATGACCGTGATATCGAACTGCTTCCCCAACTCATCCAAGAAACTGTAGAGCGATGCTTCATCTGAGGACATGACAAGTCCGTCATCGACGTAGAGAATCAGAATTATCGTCGATTTTAAACAACTCTTCCTGTAAACACACTTGTCTGCTTCTCCTCGTCGGAATCCTTGGTCAAGCATGAACTGGTTAAACTTTTCGTTCCAGCACCGCGATGCCTGCTTTAACCCGTACAGTGATTTTTGTAGTCTGCATACCTGACCGTCACTTATATTAGCACCCTCTGGTGGATCCATGTAAATTGTCTCGTGTAGGTCTCCATATAAGAATGCTGTGCGTACATCGAACTGTAACATCTTGTAATTATTCTTCACTGCTGTAGCCAATAAAATTCTTATCGAATCATACCTAGTAGTAGGCGAAAAGATCTCGTCGTAGTCAACTCCTTTCTCCTGGGAAAATCCCTTGGCACATAGTCTGGCCTTGAACCTTGGTTTGTTCGATGTTTGATCTTTAAGAGAGAAAACCCACTTCGACCCGATGACCTTCATGCTGCCAGTTCGCTTCACGAGTTGCCATGTGTCGTTCCTTTTCAGGGCACTGAGCTCTTCTGCGATCGCCTTTGACCACTCTCTTGACTCACTGCCTTCCATGGCCTCCTTGTAAGTCTGCGGTTCATTTACCATAGCGAAATTCGCTGTGTATCTTCCTGGGCGTTGCAATTTGTCTCGCTTCCTCAGATTGTAGTCCCTGGCGTTGTCGACGACTGTCCCTTCATCCTCTTGAAGAGCTTCGACGTTCCTCGGGTTTATTACTTCAATGCTGTCCGGGTGACGCCGCGTTGTTGGCAGATAGGCCGACGTTTCGCCCGTCCTGTTGCAGGCTTCTTCAGGGTAGTCACAATAAAGTTCCTCCTCCGGTGTTGTATCTTTTCAGTTTAGGTAACACGAGTACGCCGTGATTGGCGGAGAGGTCCATCTGATTGGCTTGCGGTCTGGGCCAACCCGGGACTGGCACCCGCCCTAGAAATCGGACGGAAAAGAAGTGTCCCCGCGCCGTCAGGAAACGGTGGAAAAATATACTTCCAGGCGTGTTTTAGGTTAAGGCCTGCACTGTAAATATAAACCGTCCCTCTGGATTCGGTATGTGGACGACACATTTGTAATCTGGCCACACGGACCGGAACTACTTGACGAATTCCTACTGTACCTGAACAGCATCCACCACATCAAGTTCACAATGGAGACTGAAATGGACAACTGTCTACCTTTCTTGGACGTCCTCGTCAGCAAACGGGAAGATGGCACCTTGGGACACACTGTCTACCGTAAACCAACCCACACGGATAGATACCTCCATGCGGATTCGCATCACCATCCGGCTACAAAAATAGGGGTGTTGAAGACACTGTTCACAAGAGCTCTGAAGGTGTGCGACGAGCGCTCTCTCCCTGAGGAACTCGAGAAGCTTGAACACACCTTTAGAGCTAACGGTTACACCCGATCTGCTATCAAGCGAGCGCTCGCCTGTGTCACGAGCCACTCCAAAGGGTACGGGGTTTCCGAAGTTTGCAACAACGAAGATAGCCTCCACTCTAATCCGGAGGCAGAGGAGACGTCCAGTACTCGATTAGCCGTGCTTCCGTACGTACGCAGCGTCACAGACCGCGTGGAAAAACTGCTTCGTAAGTATAACATCCGGACAGTTTTCACAGCTCCCGACAAACTACACAAGACCCTGGTACGCATTAAAGATGCTTTACCACCTCTCCAGGCGGCAGGCGTTTACGAAGTTCCCTGCAGCTGTGGCAGAACATATGTCGGTGAGACCGGGCGTACAGTGTCTGAACGACTTAGGGAACATATTGGTTATTATAACAGAAACCAAACCCACCGTTCGGCCATTGCACTCCACTCCGAGGTCACGGGACATGTTATTGAATTCGATAAGACCCGGCTCCTCCACAGTGAAAATCGATACTGGCCTAGACGCGTAAAAGAGGCAATTGAAATTAGTAGACGGCCGCACAACATCAACGCGGATGCAGGCCTTAACCTAAAACACGCCTGGAAGTATATTTTTCCACCGTTTCCTGACGGCGCGGGGACACTTCTTTTCCGTCCGATTTCTAGGGCGGGTGCCAGTCCCGGGTTGGCCCAGACCGCAAGCCAATCAGATGGACCTCTCCGCCAATCACGGCGTACTCGTGTTACCTAAACTGAAAAGATACAACACCGGAGGAGGAACTTTATTGTGACTACCCTGAAGAAGCCTGCAACAGGACGGGCGAAACGTCGGCCTATCTGCCAACAACGCGGCGTCACCCGGACAGCATTGAAGTAATGGACTCGAGCCGCGGAAGCCTACGTGTACATGTTCCTCGGGTTTGCGTCGAACTGTTCTCCATCCAGATCCTGTCGAGGTTCGGTCTCATTTACTGCGGGATTTCTCATTGCCGGCCGCTGCGCCTCCGGAGCTGCAAAGTTAGATGCTCCACCTAGATCGACGATTTGGTTTCGACCTCCAGGATATTCTTCAGCGTCGTCGTCTCCATTTTCCATTTGCGCAATGCTGATCTGGACGGTATTCTTCTCGGTATCGATCGTAGTGTGTTCATCGAAAATCACGTTTCTCGAAACTTTTACCTTTTTTGTTGTCGGGTCAAACAGTCGATAATTGTCAGAATTTCCATCATACCCGACAAACATGAGTTTGCTAGATTTGTCATCCAACTTAGTTCTTTGACAGTCGGGGACGTGCATAAATGCAGTGCAACCAAATTTTTTTAAATGCGATAATGATGGCTTCCTACCCATGAAAGCTTCATACGGCGTCGTACTTCTCTTTTCGCTTGTTGGAGTCCGGTTGAGAATGTACACTGCCGTGTTAACCGCCTCGCCCCAGAGGTACTTTGGCGTGTTCATTGCGTGCATCATGGAGATGGCACTCTCCATGACCGTGCGCATTTCCCTCTCAATGCGACCGTTCTGTTGTGGGGTATAAGGGGAAGTGTTTTCTAGGATTATGCCTTCTCTCTTGAGATATTCCTGCATACTTTCATTTAGGTATTCTCGACCGTTGTCACAGTGCAAAACCTTGACCTTACGGCCTTGTTGCTTCTCAACCATCCGCACATATTCCTTGAGACGAGTCAGAACATCAGATTTGTGCTTCATGGTCCTGACGACGAGGTAGGATGTTGCGCTATCCTTGAATAGAACGAAGTACCTGGCACCTCCGGAAGATTCAGTCGCAATAGGGCCGCACACATCGGAGAACACTCGTTCCCCAACTTCCTCCTCTCGGACTTCTCTGGGCGCATGGTGAAAACGATATTGCTTGCCATACAAACAAGATTCACAGAGAATCTCATCCTCGTCACTCAGTGTGATGCCGGATATCACACCACTCTTGATCATTTCTCGAACCCGCGTAAAGTTTACATGGCCAAGTCTGTCATGCCACGCCTTCAAGCTGTTCTCTGTAACTTGTTGAGCCTGATGAACTGAAATATTTCTAAACAACATACGATAATTATTGTTGTCATCGAGAATCGCACTCGCAATGAGTTTTGAGCCATGTAGAATCTCTGCCTTTTTTCTTTCCTTCATTATTGACCAACCCTTCTGGGTCGCGACAGCTTCAGAGAACAGATTTCTTCTCAGGTCAGGAACAAATAGGACGTTCGTGATAACTGATTTGTACCACTCACCTTTAATCTTTTTCTCGATCTCGATGTCTCCTTTTCCAATGACAGGCAATGACACGTTGTTTCCAGTTACGACTGTTCCCTTCAGAAACAGCAGACATGTTTGAGAATAGTTCGGCCCTGTACGACATGTGGGTAGATGCTCCGCTGTCCATGATCCACGTATTTTCCATGTTGACACCTCCAAGAAATTCCACGTTGAATGAAGTATACTCCTTGTCGCGATGTGATGACTTATGCTTAGGCTTGTTCCTGCAGAACCGAGCGATGTGGCCCCTTTTCCCGCACTGATAACATTTGATGTTTTGTTTCACCTCCTGGTTTTGATCGACTGATTGCTGCTTGCTCGATCCACTTGATGACGGCTCGCTCTGCTTCGTCGACCTCTTTGATTTCGCCGATTGATTTTTGCCCGATGAGACCGTGAACGCAGTTTCCATTTGCTCAACCAAAGACAGGTTTGCTTCTTCGTCAACTAACCTAGACGTCAGATTTGTCAGCGTTTGCCTGTCTTCGCTAACTGATAGCCACGCCTGTCGAAAATTCAAAAATTTCTGCGGCAACGTGCTGATTATTTTTGTCATTATCGCCGCATCGCTTACAGTCTCGCCAATATCCTTTAATTTCTTCGCTAAGTTTTCGACATTCGCAATGTGTTGAGCAACGCTGTCACTATCTTTCATTCGATATTGGTGAAATCGTTCGTGTGCAATCATTTTGCTCGACTCAGATCGTTGCAAATAGATCGAATCAAGCTTATCAATTATTTGATGAGATGACTCACAATTCTCAATCAAGGTTATCTGCGCGTAGTCTAAGGCAGATGTCAAAATAAACATTGCCGTTGCGTCATTTTTAATCCATGCCTTCTGCGTCTCATTGTTATTTTCCGGTTTCAGTTCCGTTCCATGGACGATTTCGTAGAGTCCTTTTGCCCGAAGTGCACAGTTCATTTGGAATCGCCATTGATTGTAATTACTGCCATCAAACTTACTCAGGCTATTCATGCCTAATCTCTCAGCTATTGTGACGTCACTCAATTGCCACACATGCGACGAACGCGACCTCAAGCGAGACGAACACGAGCTTGAACAAGAACGAACACGCTTCCGCCACTAAATTCGAGGTTAGGTCCGTCGCGATTAGAAATCTGACTCACAGATTGCAATCGACAATTATATGCACGTGGCGAGCCCTCCAAACGGTTAAAGCCTCCTCGATTAACTGCGCGAGTCACACGACGAATGCGCGCTCAAGCGAAACGAACACGCTTCCACAGCCAAATTCGAGGTTAGGTCCTTGGCAATTCGAAATCCGACTCACAGATTACGATCGGTCACAAATAGTCTGGTTTTTCCACTTCAAGCGTTCTCTGGGTCCATAACCTTTTGAATAAAACGAGTATTTTGTTAAAAAAAGACTATTTATTTAATTGTTTTTAATACAAAAGAACGGAGGGCCCGTTCACTCGCGCACGTACAATACCAACAGTACAAGTGATACCAACATGGGGCGCGAGAGTTCTCGTCGACTGATCTAGATGGCGCCAGTACTCGAAGTACGAAAATTCAAATAATCCAATAAAATCTCCTAAAATGAGAAGTTCGTGGAGTCGTGAGAAATTGCACTTTGATGTTACAAATATGAAGGATTTGTTTAAAAATCTCATCTGTATATTTATGTAAAATCCAAACCGAAGAACTGAGTCAGTTATACTGTTAAAGAACACACGAAATGTTCTAGAGGTTTACAAATTAAAAATGTTTCACTTACTAACAAGATTCGCTATCGCATCAACAACTATAAGTACTATTAGAAGTTGATTTATTCCGATGAAGATTGTTTTTTATGCGTTTGTTAAAAACATTCATTTCACATTTTTTCGAGGTCTACGAGTGCAGTGTTCCTAATTGTAGAGGGATGTGGGTGTACAGTGAAAAGTGAACAAGAGTCTTGTTAGGTTTTGAATGTATTTTACCTATACAGGTATTTTTATATCAGTAGTGACTCGGTAAAACATGTAAGTCAGCGTGTTCAGAAATGTAGCTTTCTCAAGAGTAAAGAGCTTGTTTTGATATTTTGATTACTACCACAAAAAGGGAAAATGTAACTCTCAAGGTATAATAAATATTTTCGAAATATTTTAAGAGTAATTGTGCATTGTTCCCAGGTATCTCTGGATAATACTAAATAAGTCTCTATTGAACATTTTTTCTACATGCTTTGTTTATATATATATATATATATATATATTAAGATATAAATCTCGTGTCACAATGTTTGTCCTCAATGGACTCCTAAACCACTTAACCGATTATAATAAAATTCGCACACCATGTGCAGTTCGATCCAACTTGAAAGATAGGATAGTTTAAATCTCAAATTATAGTCGCAATTTTAATTTATTGCTAATTATTTGTCTGTTATTATTTGACAGTCACAATTATCTACAATTATTACAACAATCAGCTAGCTGACCCGGCCACGCGTTGCTGTGGCTTTCACCACGAAAGAGACCCTGCGAAAGATACCCCAGAGAATCTGATGGTATCATCGTCAATTATTTGTCTGTTATTATTTGACAGTCACAATTATCTGTTAACTCCAAATGATTCTAACAGATGTCGACACCTTTCGACTGGGTTGAGTAAGTAATCAATAGATGGCGCTGCTATGGTAAAAAATCAGCTCCAAGAATCAGGACAGCAGAAGGTCATGCACAAGAATCTCAAGAACAGTGTAACGAACGTATTCAAGAGAATATCATAAGAACATTGTGACACGAGATTTATATATATTAAGATTATTTAACCTCCATTTAAAATTATTTTGCACTTATTATTTCAATGTGCTATGATAACATGTTTTTCAGTTCCTCTTTCTAATATTTAAACGATTATTATTATTTTCAGTCAAATGCCACCGAAAAAATCTAACCTCAACAACGCGAGCAGCAAAGGGTCACGACGCAAACGTGTTGAAAGAGCTCAGCAATTACCAGAACAAATCGAAACAAGAAATGCAGCTCAAAGAATCAGGACTGCAGAAAGTCGTACACAAGAATCTCAAGAACAGCGTGACGAACGTCTGCAACAGAATATTACGAGAACAAGAGCGGCACGAGAACGAAACATAGCTACAATACGAGGACTAGATCGACAAAGGCAACGGATCAGCCGCTCATTAACACGTGCATCATTCGTTCGGCTTGCCTTTGAATATGCACCAGATATTAACTACTCGGCGCATTCAAAAATTGCTATCGGTGGAATGGATAAAGTATGTCAATATTGTCAGGCATTCAAATTTCGGAATGAAGCAGCCGGCATGTGCTGCGCATCAAGAAAAGTTGTGCTGTCACCTCTACCCGCTCCGCCGGAGCCTTTATTATCCCTTCTTACTGGCAATTCAGATGATTCCAAATTATTTTTGCGTAAGATACGCAAATTTAATTCTTGCTTCCAAATGACGTCATTTGGGGCAACTAAAATTTGCGATCGTGCATCCGATGGACGTAATTTTGAAACTACATTCAAAATTCAAGGCCAGGTGTACCATAAAATCGGATCACTGATGCCAATGCCTGATAACAATCCGAAATTTCTTCAAATTTATTTTATGGGCGATTGTGAAGAGCGCGTGACGACTCGGTGCCTGTATAATTTTATTGAACAAGCAGAGGAAAGAGCAATTGTGATATTATTGGAAAATTTTTTAGAAGATCACAATCAACTAATTCAATTGATCAAAAGAGTTTCGCCACGACTGCAAAATGACAATTATCAAATCGTCATAAAAGCCGACAAAGTACCATTAGGTGAACATGCTGGTAGATTCAACGCTCCAACTGTTGATGAGGTTGCTGTTATCATGGTTGGTGATCCAGTTGACAAAAGATCTATAAAAATTACACGGCGAGACAACACTGTCAGTACGATTTCGGATCTACACCGTTCATATGACGCACTACAATATCCATTGATATTTTGGCAAGGACAAGATGAATATCACCTTAATATCAAACAGTATGATCCAAATACCGGTAAATTTTACAATTATCTATTTACTTTCTTACTGTATGTATAGATTTTAATTTCGTATTGCATTTATTTTTTTATTTTTTTATTTTTTTAGGTGATTACAGAAATAATAAAGTTAGCTCAATGAACTACTACGCACACCGAATAATGGTTAGACAACATCAAGACAATTATATCCTTCGATATCGTCAGCTGTTCCATCAATACATTGTTGATATGTATGCTAAGGTCGAAAGCGAACGCTTGCGATTCCTTCGATTCAACCAGGCAAAACTACGATCGGAAGAATATATTCACTTACGAGATGCTGTTGCTGGAAACATCGATGGAAATTTAAATCCCATTGACATCGGTAATGTTTTCATTTTACCTTCAAGCTACATCGGCAGTCCACGGAACATGCAGGAATACATACAAGATGCGATGACTTACGTACGTCATTACGGCCTACCGGATTTATTTATTATATTCACATGTAATCCGAATTGGGAAGAGATACAAACTTTACTATTGCCAGAACAACAAGCCATTCATCGTCATGATTTAACTGCACGTGTGTTTAAACAAAAATTGAAATCCTTAATTGATTTTATTGTTAAATATTCAATTTTTGGTATCACACGTTGTTGGCTGTATACGATAGAGTGGCAAAAGCGAGGTTTGCCTCATGCCCACATTTTGGTTTGGCTTAAAGATAGAATCCGTCCTGAAGAAATCGATCAAATAATTTCAGCCGAAATTCCAGACCCATTAATTGATCAAGAATTATTTGATATTGTCACCAAACACATGATCCATGGGCCATGCGGTGCTTTCAACATGACGTCACCGTGCATGGAAAATGGAAAATGTAAAAAAAAATTCCCAAAGCCGTATACGAATGACACGATCACGGATATTGATGGTTATCCAATGTATCGCCGCAGAAGTACTGAGAATGGTGGCCACACATTTACAATGCGACTGCCGAACTTTCCAAATCAAGTTGAGTTTGATAATCAGTGGGTGGTACCATACTCACCACTACTTTCAAAAACTTACAAAGCTCATATCAATGTTGAGCTTTGCAGTTCTGTTAAATCAATTAAGTATATTTGTAAATATGTAAACAAAGGCAGTGATTTGGCCATATTTGAAGTACAAAACATAAATAAAAATGACGAAATAGCACGATACCAAATGGGCAGATACATTAGCAGCAATGAAGCTATTTGGCATATTCTCAGCTTTCCCATCCACGAAAGAGATCCTGCTGTCCAACATCTGGCAATACATCTTGAAAACGGTCAACGTGTATACTTCCTGAAAAAAATGTTCTCCAAAGAGCGTTCGAAGCTCCGAAAACGACTCTAACTGAATTTTTTACATTGTGTCAAAAACCTGATGTTTTTGGCCAATTCGCGAAGACATTGGTGTTTGGTGATGTTCCACGTTATTTCACATGGAACGAATCCAGTAAAAAATGGGAGCCATGGAAACAAGGAAAACCACATCCTTCCATTACAGGCATATTCAAAGCTAAGACATTGGGGAGACTTTACACGGTACATCCAAAGCAACGTGAGTGCTTCTATTTACGTTTGTTATTGGTGAATGTTCCCGGACCAACGTCTTTTGAATTTTTACGAACAGTTAATGGTCGAGTATTCAATACATACCAGGATGCATGTCGTGAACTGCAATTGCTAGAAGACGATAACCATTGGGACTTAACGCTTGCTGATGCTGCGTTGACATCAACACCGAATAACATTCGTCAGTTGTTTGCAATTATTTTGACGACATGTTATCCCTCGCAAGCACAAACTTTGTGGGAAAAATATAAAAATTGTATGACAGAAGACATATTGCACCGAATTAGACAAACAAATCAATGGCAAAACATAGATTATACACCAGAGATGTACAATGAAGCATTGGTCTTGATCGAGGATTTATGTGTTCTTATTTCAAATTTACCACTTAATCATTATGGTATGCCATCACCTAATCGTCCAGCCACCTACTTAGTCAATACCGATTTACAACGAGAAAATCAATATGACCATGAAAGTTTAGCAACAATTATCATGAACAGTGAACCATTACTGACAGCAGAACAAAAAATTATTTATGATCGGATTATGCTGGCTGTTGCTGCTGAACAAGGCGGTTTTTTTTCTTGGATGCACCCGGTGGAACCGGTAAGACATTTTTAATATCGTTGATTCTTGCCAAAATACGGTCGCAACAAAAAATCGCATTAGCAGTAGCATCGTCAGGCACTGCGGCTACTTTACTGGATGGTGGGCGAACAGCACATTCAACATTCAAGCTGCCATTGGACGTTCATAATAAACCAGATGCAATGTGTAACATCAAAAAGAATAGTGGAATAGCTGCAGTGTTGCGGAAGAGTTCTATAATAATTTGGGATGAGTGCACAATGGCATACAAATATTCACTTGAAGCATTAAACAGAACTATGCAAGATTTAAACAGCAATAATAAACTTTTCGGTGGTGCTATCTTACTTTTGTCTGGTGACTTCCGGCAGACCTTACCGGTTATACCTCGCTCTACTTTCGCGGATGAGATTAATGCATGTTTGAAACAATCATTCTTATGGCGAAGTGTTGAAACACTTCGATTGACCATAAATATGCGAGTACAATTGCAAAATGATCCATCAGCACAAATATTTTCCGAACAACTACTAGATATTGGGAACGGTAAAATAGAACTGCAACAAAATACGCAATGCATTAAACTACCAGACAATTTTTGCACTGTTGTTCAGGATAAAAATGAATTGATTCAGAGTATTTTCCCGGATATACAGAATAATTATTTGAATCATGAATGGCTTAGTCAACGGGCGATTTTGGCAGCCAAAAACGTTGATGTTGACGAAATTAACTTCCAGATACAACAGTTATTACCAGGCGATATGATGTCTTTTAAATCAATCGATACTGTTGTTGATGAAAATGAAAGTGTAAATTTTCCGATTGAATTTTTAAATTCATTAGATATCCCTGGAATGCCACCACATAATCTTCGATTAAAGATTGGTTCCCCTATTATTCTCCTCCGTAATTTGAATCCACCTCAATTATGTAACGGTACGCGTTTGGTCATCAAAAAGATCACCGGAAACATTCTTGAAGCAACCATTTTGGCTGGGAAGTTTAAAGGAAAAGTGGTCCTGCTGCCACGTATTCCGATGATACCATCAGATTCTACCATACCCTTCAAAAGGCTACAGTTTCCAATTCGTTTAGCTTTCGTCATTTCTATAAATAAATCTCAAGGTCAAACAATGTCCATTTGTGGTTTAGATTTGGAAAATCCATGTTTTTCTCATGGGCAACTATATGTTGCGTGTTCACGTGTTGGGAAACCGTCTAATCTATTTGTGTTAGCTAAAGACAGGTTAACCAAAAACATTGTGCACCGATTGGTGTTAAATTAAATTGAATTTGAAAGTATTTATAATTGAATAGTACTTATATTTGTTATACAAATTAAATGGAAATAATAAATCTGATAATTTTTTATTTTGTACCTATTGATTTCTGCTTAATATCAAGTGTAAGAACATTTTAATTAATTGTGTTCAACGTACTTCCCCTTCAAATCTCAATCCAGTGAATTTGTATACCAACATCAATATTTTCGTCTTTATTGGTAAATAATTTCATTGTACTAAAGGGTTATAGTAGTAGAAAGTCAAATAAGGAGATCACCATATTTTTTTACAAATACCATCTGTGTGAAAAAGCATAGTGGACTCCGTGACTGATGTTCTCTTATTGTTCCTCTTAGATTGTTTACTATAATGTAATATAACAAAAACTTTAGCCACAGCAACGCGTGGCCGGGTCAGCTAGTATATATATATATATATATATATATATATATATATATATATATATATATTGTTTTCATTAAAATTATATTAGTACAGTGGAACTTTAACTACTTTCTTTTTTGAAAAAATATATACGTTTTGTTAACACCCTTTTCTCTATGAATGGAAATATAGGCATAGAGAGTGGGGTTACACAAGCCAGAAATCTCGCTGGGGTAAACGGAGTTAGTGGGGAAGAACGTAAACTAAGGCTAAACAGAGAGAACCAATTTATTTAATTAACTAAAGTAAAATATAATATCGCAAAATAATCAATTTAATAAAATAAATAATTAATTAAATTAAAAAATCAACCAAAAGAATTATAGAAAAATATCATACAACCGAATACGATCACAGTACTGATGCACGATTTTAATAGCTGCTTTATCTGGAAGTGTGTTCATCAATCCCCACCTGTAAACCCATATTGCACATAATACGCCTTTTGCTATTAAACTGATTTCGCTAATATTTTCAAGACGTGTACATTGTTTGAGCGACATTCTCATGTACTGAAATAAATCTAAGATTACTGACTTGTGTCTAACGGTAACAAGTAGTATTAATAAATCAATGGAGAATACATTAATTCGTTTTTTTGTTGTTGTTTTTTTTTTGTTTTGAGAAATGTAGGAACAAGGAAAAATTTATTACTTTTAGTATAAAGTTAGTTTCAAATGTTTGCACTCTAGCAATCTGTAGCTCTGCAACTCTAAAACCACTCTATTCTTCAATACAAATCCACGAATGTTAAACAATATTGCAAAGAAAAGGGTTGTACTTGCCCAATCCTGCAATTTTGCAATAAAATATATTCATGGCTTTCCCAAGAGCAAAAACTTTTCCTAATTGTTTTGTTTTTTTATTCCTAATTCTATGAAAGCTAACAACTGTCGAGGAAGTTATAATACTCCAAATGTTTTTAAAGAAGAGTTGAAGAACATATTTATCAAATCCTGCATAAACAATTATTGGAAATTTGTGCCTAACCTGAATTGCTTTTTTTAATTCATTTTTCTTAGAATAAACACGTTAATGAACAGCGAGGCCAACTGTAGCTCCCACTTTCACGTGCGTTGCTTCGCTTTTAAGGCTACAAATGCTTCACGGTATGTTGCCTTCTGCCCATACACTATACCTAAGATTTGTTGGTACAGCAGTTGTAAAAGTACAAACGATACTTTATCTCATTTGTAGCGACCCGTGTCTCAATGAAACGCAAGAACATTCAGGTCAAAGTGCAATAACATTCACGCCGAGATGATTCCTTGGACAAGACACTGCATTTCACTTCTGAAATCGACGCATTAAACAAGAAATCAAAGCCAAGAAAGCTATAAATTTCAGAAATAATGAAAAATATGTATTACATTGTTTGATAGAGCACCACGGATTTCAATTGAAGATTACATCCAACATCTTTAAAAGTCTTTCTCTACGAGCAACTTACATTACAAGAGAAACGGAAATACAGATAGATCATATCGTATTTTCAGAAAGTTCGGATGGACAATTAATATATGATTTAATCATATATTGTCATCTGACATTTTATAACCCAAATTGTGCTAAACACACACCGTGAAAAGTAAAATATCGATATTATGGGAACTTCGATGACAATTCCTTTTTCGGATTGGATATTTGGGCCTTGGAATCTTGTACAGAATGTAAATGCACACAATAGTAAAGTAGTAGTGTGTACGAAAATGTGTAATGGACTTGGGAATACACATAAACTACAAAATGTCAAAGATGTCACGCACCGCAGCTCCGCGTTGCAATGAGCAATGCTCATTGCTCAGCGTGACCCTCGAGTCACGTTGAATAATAATACTTCTAGGCAAAGAGTGCCTCTTTCGCGCATTCGACACACACAGCTGCAGGCGTGTCGATATCCTTGCTCGTAACCACCCCCGAAAGGCACCCTTCCACCCCTTTGTGCAACAGTGGGTGATGGACAGGCATCTCTAAGATGTAAATTAATACAGTTATATGCAATTATCTGTATTAATTTAGATGTTAGAAAGAGAGAGAGAGAGAGAGAGAGAGAGAGAGAGAGAGAGGAGGGTGATTTCTCTTATTATTCAACATTTTCTAGGAATATATGGATGTTTGTGTGGAGTTAATAATCGTAGACTTGTGGGTTCATAATTGTTGTAACTTTTGTGCTAGGCCAATTTGTCTGTTTGATATTAATTTGAGTAGATCGGTCACTAATCGTTCGCAATTACTGTAGCCCGGAAATTAAAGGTGAAGTTGATTTTACGTTTTTGCATACGTAACAGAGTAATACTGCAGTAAAAGTGTTGATTTTTTTCCAAATGTCCCGTCCGTTTCTCCGTTCTTCAGTCAACCTTTCCACAGTCAGATAATTGTGACCACTAGCGGCGAAACCGTGCATAGAATTTTTTAAACTGAAAAAAACAAAACATGTGTAGAGAACAATTTTCCTAAGGATGGGATGATTTGACAGATCGGGAAACAAGTGAACATCACGTGTACTTCAGAGAAGTATCCATCCGCCGCGTCAGCTGTTTAGTTACGCCCCTTCGTAGTGTTTGTTTACGGTTCACGCGAGACATCAATAAAGAGATGTCTTGAGTTTCGCTTAGTTATATGCACGCACGCGAGTCCGGGAAATATATAAATTTATTTACATAAGTGGGAAAATGTCTTAACGTAATATCACATTCAATAAAAGAACAATGCCGAACACAGCACAATGCCGGAACACGTGGACCGTCTCAACTACGCATCTCACATTCAAGACTCGATTTTAAAACAAACATACTTATCACATAAAAACTAAATTCAATATAATTTTTATAAAAAAAAAATAATTTTTACATTAGAGCACAAAGCTCTGCACTTCCTAATTTCAATTATTTCTCGTGGCGCACTATATTTTCGTCGGACGAGGACATCACAGCAGAGAGCGTCGTGGCGTCTTACAAGTTAGCCAACTGCAAACGAACGAATGGAGGAAGGAGAGTCTATTAAGTTCAAGGACACAACGACCACAGAATCGTCAGTTGTGTTGCCAGCACTAGCTGTCAAATCATCCCATCCTTAGGAAGATTCTTCTATATCTGATATGAAATAACGCTTTAAGATTTTTTAAAAGAATCTGTCAGATTTAGGGTTAATTTACATAAAGCTCTCGGACATTCAAAGTTTACTTGAAAACCGTTCCAAATCTTGGTATCTAAATTTCTTGTACGAATAGGGTTTCATTAAACGCTTATAAATGTAGCATATGTCCGATTTTTGGGGTAATTTTGCATGTTTCAAAATTTCAAATATTTGAATTATTTTCGGCGTCTTTTTACAAAAACTGAAGTGAAGATATAGACTTTTCATTTACATAAAATTAGTAGACATTATTTGAATTTTTTTTTAGTTTTCCAGCGTAATTGCGTGTTATATTAGCAATTATAAATATTTAAAAAATAAGATTTTTCTCTCCAGCTCCAAATTTCCAAAGGGCTCCAAATTTCTTCTTTATACTTTTGAAAGTAATAGTGCTAAATGCACTATAAGTAAAAATAAAATCAAATAATCATTGTATTTAACAACAAAGGACATTGCTCGGAGCAAAAATGTTGAACACAAATATACAACACAATCTGCTTCACTACATCAGCGCCTCCTCACGTCACCTTACTTCACCTAACCGCACTTCACATACATGACCTCAACGTTCCTCCCCACCCACACTCTTCCCGGTTTGATATCGATTTCCTATTTTGATACCAATATACCATTTTGATATTAAATTCTCGTTTCGATAACAACATCCTATTTTAATTTTGATGTCCCAGTTCGATATTGATTTTACGTTTCGATTTCGACTTCTTATATCAAAATCAATTTCCCATTTCGATATTATTTTCCCACATGTATATTGATTTCCCATTTCAATATCGATTTCATATTTCGATATCAATTTCAGATTTAGATATTCTTTATTCATTTCGAAGTAGATTTCGCTATTCGATATTGATATGAATTTCACATGTCGATATCGACTAGCAATTTTGATATCTATTTCCAATTTAGATATCGGTTTCTTCTTTTGATATTAATTTCCCATTTTGATACTACTTTCCCATTTCGATATCGATTTCCAGATTCGATAGCGATTTCCAATTTCGATATCGACTTCTTATTTCATTATCGGTTCATTTTCAATATCGATTTCCCATTTTGATATAGATTTTACCTTTCGACCCTCTCCTATGTCTAAAGCCAAGCGGTTCATTGAAGCAATCAAAAAATACATTCTCATAAACCAGCCCCACTGTATAGCTTTGTACAATGCTTACATGGGTAGTGTTGACAGCGTGGATTAAAACAGCCAAAATAAGAGTTAATATAAGAGATAAGAAGTGGTATTAGCATTTGTTCTCTTATCTAAATTGCTCGGTTAACAATGCTTGGCAGTTACACAAATGGGCCTGAGACAAAAATAACTAGCTTGATTTTCGTGAATTTGGTAGAAAGAGCTGTCTTGCATATTTTCATAAAGTTTTCCTTAAAGAAGATTTCCTTCACTTGGAAGACCAAGCGTTAATGTTAAAGCTGTTGACAAAAGAGTTACAAACTACGATGGTAATAACCACATAATAATAAGCAGTGGTAAACAATGGCGATGTGCCCATTGCAAAACAAATGCAAGGATGATGTGCTGCAAACGTAAAGTTGTAATGCGTACAAGATGCTTTGTAGTATTTCACAGTAAATAAACTAATTTTTGTATTGTTCTTCTATTTCATAACTGACATTCCTCTTCTTCTATTTGATATTTCATCTTTGTAGAATATTTCAACAATAAAGATATGTTCTGATCACAAAGACTTTCGACAAAAATTACTCCACCCCATCCGAGCTCACTGTTCCCAAATGGGAACATGTAATTATTTCACCATATTGCAAATGAACTTCACTCATGGTATTGGTACATTCACAGGATTTTGCAAAATTACAGTGTTCTAGAATTTTCAGCAAAAAACTAATTCGGGCATAAATGGGTTTCAGTTCTTAACACTCCTAAGGTATTGGTTATATTTGACCAGTAATCTACTGTGATTAAAAGTACAATATAATGTATTCTACTTTGTAAGAAACTCATTCGTTCTTCTTAAAGTATGTTAATAAGGTAATTTTTAATATTGGAATTTTTAATATTGGCAGTTTTTAATATTGGAAGGTAATTTATTTCTTCGGGCTACAGTAATTGCAAGCGATCAGTGAGCGATCTCCACAAATTAATACCAAAGAGACATAAATTAGCCTAGTACAAAATTATAGCAACTATTAACCTACAAGCTTACTATTATTAACTGCACAGAAACATCTATTTAATTCTAGAAAATGTTGAATAATTGGTGAAATCACCCTCTCTCTAACAAGTAAATTAATAGAGACATAATTGCATAAAACTGTATTAATTTACACGTTAGAAGAGACAGAAAGAGAGATTCCTCCTGTTAGTCAACATTTTCTAGGATTATATGGCTGTTTCTGTTCAGTTAATAGTAGGTTTGTGGTTTCATAATGGCAATTCCTTTTTTACTAGGGTATTTTATGTCTGTTTGGTACTAATTTTTGAATATCGATCAAAATAATTTATATTCCTGTGTTATTGCTAGAGATATTGATTGTTAAAATTGCTGGCAGATATCGAAAGTATTGTTACAGCTTTTGTGATCTCAGCACTCCTAGTAATGGTTCATGTATTCGCCACCAGTAGCGCTGTAGTGAAGCTCAGTTTCATGCCGTTATTGCAATTAACTAAGCGCTCAGGAAATGTAGGTCCTGCGCACTGATATTTATTTGTGAAATTCTTGACTTGTGGGGCACGTAATTGCATTGGCCATTCATACGTGGATTTTTAATTGTGCTTGATATGCATTCTCATTGAATCGAGCACGAGATGCCCGGCCTTATTGATCGTAGGGTTTAAATTATATTTATGCAGTATGAAACATTGCAACTCGTGTGGTAACTCAACACGTAAATTGTAATTTAAAAAAAACAGTTTCTCTACGCGTGCCAGGATGAATCACACAAATTTCACAATTGCAGTGCAATTAGTAAAAAAAATTTTAGAGAAAGCCATGCAGAGATTGTAATGCAGAATTATAGAATAGGGCAAGTACAACCCTTCTCTGTGCAATACAGTTTAACATTCTTGGATTTGATTTGAAGATTTGAGGAGTTTTATGGAGGTAAGGCTACAGCTTGCTAGAGTGCGAAAATTTAAAATTAATTTTATTCGTACACTAAAACTATTGAATTTTTCCATGATCCTGCATTCAGAAAAAAAAGCCCGAACCGAAAGTCCGAGCCGAAAAGTAATCCAATTAATGTATTCACCTTTAAATATTGATGTGTGGAATATCTTAGCGACCCTTCAGTTTAATATCAAATAGCGTATTATTATCTAAAATATGAGTTTACAGATGAGCATTGATATTCGCACTTCCAGATAACGCCGCCATGTGGATACGTATTGTGATCGTATTCAGTTGTCGAATGATATTCTTTCTATAATTTTAAATTTTGATGATTTTTTAAATTAATTCATGAAGTATTTGTAAGTGCGTGTGTTTATTTTCTTATTTTAAATAAACCTATTTTACCCTTTACCCCTGCGGGATTTCAGGCTTATGAAACCTCCGTCTTTTATTCCTATATTCCCATTGATAGACAAAAACGAGTTAACAACAGGTATTTATTGCCCAAAAATGAAAAAATATATTTCCGTTGTACTAACATAGTATCAAACGAATATAATAAAAATAAAAAATATGCAGTTGATGTAAGAAAATAATTTTTAATAAAGATATTTTTATTATTATCCAGAAATTTCTGAGAACAATTCACAACACTGCCTTAAAAAGATTTCAGGTGTATTTTATATACGTTGACAGTTAGCTTTTTTGCTACTGTTTTTTTTGCTACATTTTTTAACATGTTACCTAAATGTTCCTCAAATTAACAGGTAAAAAACATAATACTGGGACAGGTATTAGACGTACAAAACCCAACAAGACACTTCTTCACTCTTTACTGTACACATACATCCCTTTACAATTAGGTTAGGAGCACTTATAGACCTATTTTATATTTAGTACTTTCTGCCATAGGCAGGTTGGTTTCACTACACCTAGGAGATCTGTCTTCCCCAATTATTCTCTTTAAAGTCTCATTTCAAGTTTCAGGAGACAGGTGTTTATAACACATGAAGGTGTTAGCAATCTTCCATAATCAACCACTATATTGTATGATGGTACCCAATATAGAATTTTCTTTTCTACAGGTGATATGACATGCTTCTTATGTAAACACTAACATTCTGCAACAGAATATGACTTAGCAAATGAAAAATCTCAAAATTAATTTACTAATAATTCCATTGAATTTACTGAACCACAAAGCCAAAAGGGAAATTTTGCAGTAAATGGGAGTAATTTCCACTCTACTCCTAAGAGAATCCTCTCAACAGAATCTTCATCCCAGATCGGTTCAGAAAGTAATAAGATAGATAAGACCAATTTGGATAGTAGTAAGCAAACTAAAAAGAAAAAGAAATTTGGTCAAGAATCAAATCATATTAGTATTCATGTTAAGAACACCCCCAAGTCACTAGATGAACTTCTTGATCCATTAAAGGCAAAGTATGAAACCAATCCAATTGACTACCCCCTCACATATAACCAATTGAAAAATTTCATTGACAAAGCTTCAGGAGCCCCAAACACAACAATAATAGCCAGTGAATTTTCACTTGATATTCCATCTTTTATCCAAATAATGTCCGAATCTTATCCATTACTTACAGAAAGGTCAATAAAATATAAATTTACAAGTATTATCAACAAGTTGAAGAGTGCACAAGAACAAATGAATGATTCGGATGCAGATACATCTGAATAGTAACTAGAAATGAATATCTTACAATGGGATTGTAATGGATTCTATGCCCGTTTACCATCCCTGAAAGTATTAGTTAACGATATTATTTCTCAGATACTATGTTTACAGGAAACAAACTTTTAAGACAATCATTCAGGTATACTACGCGGATATACTACATCCTTTTGTATTACGAATAAAGCTCAAATTGCTTCTGGTGGTGTAGCTATCCTGGTTAAAAAAGATATTTATGTGCACGATATTCCTCTCCAAACTTCTCTTGAAGCCGTAGTTGGAAAGGTTAAAATCAATTCCCATATCAATGTCCAATATTTATATCCCCAATAGGCAGGACTTTGAAGTCCATCAACTTGATAATATTATCCTTCAGTTCCCCAAACCCTTTATAATTGTAGGAGACTTTAATAGTCACAACAAATTATGGAGATCTAATATTACAGACAAAAGAGGTAAAATCATTGATGATTGGCTAGTCAATCATAATGATCTTACCATCTTAAATACAGATCTGGCCACCCTCTTTAACTGTAGTAATGGAAATGATAGCAAACTTGATCTTAGTTTTGCCTCAAATGACATTGCAGCTAGAATTACATGGTCTACCTACAACTACCTATATGATAGCGACCACTATCCCATTAATATGACCCTTCCAGACTTAGATCTATTCTCCAATCTGAGATGTGAGCCTAAATGGATTCTAGAACAAGCTAAATGGGAATAATTCCAACAGTTTATCAAGTCCAATATTGCAACTCTTAATCAACCAATCAACCTAGATTCCGAAGAGTTAAACAGTTTAGTGCATGACTTAATTTCACTAATTCTAGAAGCAGCAAGAACGTCGATTCCCCATACTTTGTGAATAATTAAAAAACGCCAAGTTCCATGGTGGTACAAACAATGTACTACAGCAATTAAAAATAAAAAAGAGCATATAGAAAATTTAAGAAAAACAAAACCATGGTATTGCTTTCAGAAATGCAAGAGCCTTTGCAAGACACTCTCAAATCCACAATGATCAATTCATGGCAAAAGTGCATCTCTTCCATCACACACCAATCTCCTATATCAGAGGTATGGCATAAAATAAAAGCCATTAGTGGAAGAAATACTCCCAGTATTCGTAAATATCTTATTGATAGTACTGGCTTAAAACATGTCGGAACTCAAGCCGTATGTAGCCTTTTAGCGAACACGTTTGCTCAAAAGTCAGGAAGCAGTAATTTTGACCCAAACTTTCTATCTACAGATTCCTCAAGCAGAAACTTGAGTCAAAATAACATTTTGCTACTAACTAGGGACAATTACGATAACTACAGCAAACCTTTCCTCATGGAAGAATTTCTTTATGTATTAGATCAAAGCAAATATTCTGCACTTGGGCACGATAAGGTCCCAAACAGGTTTTTTAAGAACCTTCCTGAAGTTGGACTTACGTACTTACTTTGCGTTTATAATTATATTTGGACTGTACAACACTTTACAGACCAATGAAGGGAAGCTAATATTATCCCCTTTCCTAAACCTATTAAAGATCACACTTTACCCACGAATTACCGTCCAATCTCCCTAAAAAATAACATCTGCAAGATATTAGGGAAGATGGTTTGTCGCCGCCTGAAATGGATTCTGGAAAAGCGTAACCTAATCTCACATTACCAAAGTGCCTGCAGATCCTTTAGATCAACAAATGACCTCCTAGTAAATATCGATACTATAATATGTGATGCCCTAGCTATGAATCAACATGTAATGGTAGTTTCAACGGATATATAAAAAGCATATGAAATGGTCTATAAAGATATTCATATCCACCCTTGCTAAATCACATATAATAGGAAATATGTTAGCATTCACTATCAATTTCCTAAAAAACAGATACCTCAGAGTAAAAATTCTAGACAGTTCGTCCCATCTTACAGAGATGTTGAATGGTTTACTACAAGAATCTGTCCTTAGTGTTCTATTATTCCTTCTAGTAATTAATGACTCAAGCAGTACAATAGAAGAACCAGTGAAAATATCCCTTTTTGCAGATGATATTACCTTGATACGCAGTAAAAAAATCTTAAGGTAAATGAAAGTATTATGCAAGAATCGGTAGATTGAATCTCTAAGTGGTCAACTAATGCAGGAATTGCAATATCAAAGACTAAATCAGAATTTATAGTGTTCACAAGAAGAAGAAATGATAATGAAGAAGTGCATCTTAAACTGGGTGATCACCAACTTAAAAAGACTTATGTATGCAAAATTCTGGGCGTACTATTTGAATCCAAACATTCATGGAAGCAGCATATAACTGCTCTTAAGGTTGAATGTAAAAAACGACTTAATATTATCAAAACGTTATCACCTATTAAATGGGGAGCACAATTCGAATGCTTGATCAACCTATACAAAGCTCTCATTCAATCTAAACTAGATTATGAGGCAGTAGTCTACAGCTCAGCTTCAAAAACAGTTCTGAATACTCTAAACCCTGTGATCAACAATGCTTGCCGTTTAAGCCTTGGTGCATTTAGAACCAGTCCATGTAATAGGTTACTTGTAGAATCAAGACAACTACCATTGGAATTAAGAAGAAACGTTCAGTGCTTAACCTATGCCTACTCCACATTTAGCATTCCCCCCAACCCCTCAAATGCAGTTATTTTTGACAACCTCCAGCCTAGCCTATATGATTCCAGATCACAGCTCTCATTACCGCTTAGAGAGAGACTCCCTAAATATCTAGAAAAATTCAATATCACCAAACCACTTTGTATCCCCAGACGAAATCATCCCATCCCACCCTGGCAGAACTTTAATATCACAACTAATACCGACCTCGCAAAAAAAAACAATAATTTCACTGAACCAGACAGGACACAAGAGAGAATATCGACACTACTTCAAGATTATAAACACTTCTACCAAGTCTACACAGACGGGTCTAAACGTGATGGAATTGCAGGTTGTGCTATATTCCAACCACCAATTAATAAAATTGACTCTCACCGTCTCTCAGATTACTTCTCCATTGCTACATGCGAAGTGTGGGCAGTTCTTCAAGCAATTATAATTAGCACTAAAACACCAAAAGATACCCCCATTGCAATTTTTTCAGACTCGCTCAACTTTGAAAGCCATCGAGAACAGATTCAATTCCAATCCAATTATCCAAAAAATCCAAGAAATACTAGAAAAGCAAGCTATAAATGGGACCCAAATAGGTCAAGTTTGGTCTAGTTAGGTCAAGTTACGTCCGGTTGGGTTATGTTAGGTCAGGTTAGTTTATTTTAGGTAGGTTAAGTCCGGTTTGGTCAGGTTAGGTCAGTTTATGTCAGATTAGGTCAGGTTAGGTCAGTTTATGGTCAGATAGGTTAGGTTAGGTTACGCTAGGTTAGGTTAGGTTACGCTAGGTTAGGTTATATTAGGTTAGGTTAGGTTAGGTTGGGTTGGGTTAAATTAGGTTAGGTTAGGTTAGATTAGGTTAGGTTAGGTTAGATTTAGTTAGGTTGGGTTAGGTTAGGATAGGTTGTCTTATGTTAGGTTAGGTTCGGTGATATTTTGTTAGGTTAGGTTATGTTAAGTTTGGATAGGTTAAGTAGGCTTCGTTTTATTTTGTTATGTAGTGTTAGATTAGTTTAGGGTAGGTTAGGTTATGATATAATAGGGTAGCTTCGGTTAGGTGAGCTAAGGGGAGGTAAGGTGTGGTGAGGTGAGATATGGTGAAGTTTAGTGTAGTGACGTGAAATGTGGTGGAGAGAAGTGAGGTGAGGTGGGATACGTTACGATGTTTTAGGTGACATTAGGTTAAGTGAGATGAGGGAAAGGGAGGTGAGGTGAGATAAGGTAAGGTTAGGGGGTGATGCGAAGTGTGGTGAGTAGAGGTGAGGTGGGGTGAAGTGAAGTGAGGTGAGGTTAGGTCAGGTCAGTTCAGGTCAGGTCAGGTTAAGTCAGGTCATGTAGGTAAAGTCAGGTCAGGTCAGGACTGGTCAGGTCAGGTCAGGTGAGATCAGGGTAGGTTAGGTTAGGTCACTTTATGTTAGGTTAGGTTCGGTTAAAGGTTGTTTCACCACAAATATTTAAATATTCTATTCTAGAAGAGAATTGTATTTACGAGGTACAGGTCGTGTCATAACAGTTGGGTTGGGTGAGGTCAGGTGACGTGAGGTGAGGAGAGGAAGGGATTGGTTAGGTTAGTTGAGGTTAGGTGAGGTAAGGTAATGTGTGAGATGTGAGGTGTGAAGTGTTGGGTGTCAATTTCCAATAAATGTTAATACAATATTTTGTTTTTCTTACAATTTACTCTTTTATATTAACATTTGAAGTAATTATTCAATCTTCCTTGAGAGTTGTACGCTTTTCTAGTTGGACATGAAACTATTGGGAAACGTTTTTACTGTTGAGAAAACCATAAAGAGATTTTTATGCAAAAATACAGGATCTGGAAAATACGACCATTCTCTTTGCAATATTGTTTAACATTCCTGGATTTGTTTTCAAGAATAGAAGGGTATTAAGAAGGCAAATCTACAGCTTGTTAAAGTTCGAAAATTTTAAATTCATTTTATACTGAAAGTATTGACTTTTTTATGTTCCTACTTTCATTTAATAAAAAAATGTTCAATAAAGAGTATTTAATATTATCGAGAGATTTCTGGGAACAATTCACAAAACACACTCAAAAAGATTTCAGGTATATTTATTATACTTTTACAGTTAGCTTTTCCCCTTTTGTGATAGTAATAAAAAAAGGCCTTTACTTTTCAGAAAGCTACATTCTTGAACACGTTACTATTGGATTATTTGAATTTTCGTACTTCGAGTACTGGCGCCATCTAGATCAGTCGACGAGAACTCTCGCGCCCCATGTTGGTATCACTTGTACTGTTGGTACTGTACGTGCGCGAGTGAACGGGCCCTCCGTTCTTTTGTATTAAAAACAATTAAATAAATAGTCTTTTTTTTAACAAAATACTCGTTTTATTCAAAAGGTTATGGGCCCAGAGAACGCTTGAAGTGGAAAAACCAGACTATTTTTGACCGATCGTAATCAGTGAGTCGGATTTCAAATTGCCAAGGACCTAACCTCGAATTTGGCTGTGGAAGCGTGTTCGTTTCGCTTGAGCGCGCATTCGTCGTGTGACTCGCGCAGTTTATCGAGGAGGCTTTAACCGTTTGGAGGGCTCGCCACGTGCATATAATTGTCGATTGCAATCTGTGAGTCAGATTTCTAATCGCGACGGACCTAACCTCGAATTTAGTGGCGGAAGCGTGTTCGTTCTTGTTCAAGCTCGTGTTCGTCTCGCTTGAGGTCGCGTTCGTCGCATGTGTGGCAATTGAGTGACGTCACAATAGCTGAGAGATTAGGCATGAATAGCCTGAGTAAGTTTGATGGCAGTAATTACAATCAATGGCGATTCCAAATGAACTGTGCACTTCGGGCAAAAGGACTCTACGAAATCGTCCATGGAACGGAACTGAAACCGGAAAATAACAATGAGACGCAGAAGGCATGGATTAAAAATGACGCAACGGCAATGTTTATTTTGACATCTGCCTTAGACTACGCGCAGATAACCTTGATTGAGAATTGTGAGTCATCTCATCAAATAATTGATAAGCTTGATTCGATCTATTTGCAACGATCTGAGTCGAGCAAAATGATTGCACACGAACGATTTCACCAATATCGAATGAAAGATAGTGACAGCGTTGCTCAACACATTGCGAATGTCGAAAACTTAGCGAAGAAATTAAAGGATATTGGCGAGACTGTAAGCGATGCGGCGATAATGACAAAAATAATCAGCACGTTGCCGCAGAAATTTTTGAATTTTCGACAGGCGTGGCTATCAGTTAGCGAAGACAGGCAAACGCTGACAAATCTGACGTCTAGGTTAGTTGACGAAGAAGCAAACCTGTCTTTGGTTGAGCAAATGGAAACTGCGTTCACGGTCTCATCGGGCAAAAATCAATCGGCGAAATCAAAGAGGTCGACGAAGCAGAGCGAGCCGTCATCAAGTGGATCGAGCAAGCAGAAATCAGTCGATCAAAACCAGGAGGTGAAACAAAACATCAAATGTTATCAGTGCGGGAAAAGGGGCCACATCGCTCGGTTCTGCAGGAACAAGCCTAAGCATAAGTCATCACATCGCGACAAGGAGTATACTTCATTCAACGTGGAATTTCTTGGAGGTGTCAACATGGAAAATACGTGGATCATGGACAGCGGAGCATCTGCCCACATGTCGTACAGGGCCGAACTATTCTCAAACATGTCTGCTGTTTCTGAAGGGAACAGTCGTAACTGGAAACAACGTGTCATTACCTGTCATTGGAAAAGGAGACATCGAGATCGAGAAAAAGATTAAAGGTGAGTGGTACAAATCAGTTATCACGAACGTCCTATTTGTTCCTGACCTGAGAAAAAATCTGTTCTCTGAAGCTGTCGCGACCAAGAAGGGTTGGTCAATAATGAAGGAAAGAAAAAAAGGCAGAGATTCTACATGGCTCAAAACTCATTGCGAGTGCGATTCTCGATGACAACAATAATTATCGTATGTTGTTTAGAAATATTTCAGTTCATCAGGCTCAACAAGTTACAGAGAACAGCTTGAAGGCGTGGCATGACAGACTTGGCCATGTAAACTTTACGCGGGTTCGAGAAATGATCAAGAGTGGTGTGATATCCGGCATCACACTGAGTGACGAGGATGATATTCTCTGTGAATCTTGTTTGTATGGCAAGCAATATCGTTTTCACCATGCGTCCAGAGAAGTTCGAGAGGAGGAAGTTGGGGAACGAGTGTTCTCCGATGTGTGCGGCCCTATTGCGACTGAATCTTCCGGAGGTGCCAGGTACTTCGTTCTATTCAAGGATAGCGCAACATCCTACCTCGTCGTCAGGACCATGAAGCACAAATCTGATGTTCTGACTCATCTCAAGGAATATGTGCGGATGGTTGAGAAGCAACAAGGCCGTAAGGTCAAGGTTTTGCACTGTGACAACGGTCGAGAATACCTAAATGAAAGTATGCAGGAATATCTCAAGAGAGAAGGCATAATCCTAGAAAACACTTCCCCTTATACCCCACAACAGAACGGTCGCATTGAGAGGGAAATGCGCACGGTCATGGAGAGTGCCATCTCCATGATGCACGCAATGAACACGCCAAAGTACCTCTGGGGCGAGGCGGTTAACACGGCAGTGTACATTCTCAACCGGACTCCAACAAGCGAAAAGAGAAGTACGACGCCGTATGAAGCTTTCATGGGTAGGAAGCCATCATTATCGCATTTAAAAAAATTTGGTTGCACTGCATTTATGCACGTCCCCGACTGTCAAAGAACTAAGTTGGATGACAAATCTAGCAAACTCATGTTTGTCGGGTATGATGGAAATTCTGACAATTATCGACTGTTTGACCCGACAACAAAAAAGGTAAAAGTTTCGAGAAACGTGATTTTCGATGAACACACTACGATCGATACCGAGAAGAATACCGTCCAGATCAGCATTGCGCAAATGGAAAATGGAGACGACGACGCTGAAGAATATCCTGGAGGTCGAAACCAAATCGTCGATCTAGGTGGAGCATCCAACTTAGCAGCTCCGGAGGCGCAGCGGCCGGCAATGAGAAATCCCGCAGTAAATGAGACCGAACCTCGACAGGATCTGGATGGAGGACAGTTCGACGCAAACCCGAGGAACGTCGAAGCTCTTCAAGAGGATGAAGGGACAGTCGTCGACAACGCCAGGGACTACAATCTGAGGAAGCGAGACAAATTGCAACGCCCAGGAAGATACACAGCGAATTTCGCTATGGTAAATGAACCGCAGACTTACAAGGAGGCCATGGAAGGCAGTGAGTCAAGAGAGTGGTCAAAGGCGATCGCAGAAGAGCTCAGTGCCCTGAAAAGGAACGACACATGGCAACTCGTGAAGCGAACTGGCAGCATGAAGGTCATCGGGTCGAAGTGGGTTTTCTCTCTTAAAGATCAAACATCGAACAAACCAAGGTTCAAGGCCAGACTATGTGCCAAGGGATTTTCCCAGGAGAAAGGAGTTGACTACGACGAGATCTTTTCGCCTACTACTAGGTATGATTCGATAAGAATTTTATTGGCTACAGCAGTGAAGAATAATTACAAGATGTTACAGTTCGATGTACGCACAGCATTCTTATATGGAGACCTACACGAGACAATTTACATGGATCCACCAGAGGGTGCTAATATAAGTGACGGTCAGGTATGCAGACTACAAAAAATCACTGTACGGGTTAAAGCAGGCATCGCGGTGCTGGAACGAAAAGTTTAACCAGTTCATGCTTGACCAAGGATTCCGACGAGGAGAAGCAGACAAGTGTGTTTACAGGAAGAGTTGTTCAAAATCGACGACGGAAGCGGAGTACGTTGCTGCCTCAGAAGCAACTAAAGAAGTGACCTGGATTCGTCAGTTTCTTGATGACATTGGGGAACCAGTCCAGGTACCAACAAACCTGAAGATGGACAACCAGGGAGCGCTTTGTCTTGTGAGAAATCCAGTCTTCCATAAACGGACAAAGCATGTGGACATCAAATATCATTATATCCGTGAGAAGCTTGAAGAGGGGACTATCAGCGTTAGTTTTGTACCGTCAGATCTAGAACTAGCCGACGTCTTCACCAAGCCTACTCCTCGAGATCATTTCCATAAACTTATCTTCTTGGGAATGAGAAAGTGTTAATTTTTTATATATAACTGTTGTTCATCGTTACATCAAAACAAAAACCTATTTTTTTATGAGATTCATGTACTCAATTGGATGGAGTATTGGATTATTTGAATTTTCGTACTTCGAGTACTGGCGCCATCTAGATCAGTCGACGAGAACTCTCGCGCCCCATGTTGGTATCACTTGTACTGTTGGTATTGTGCGTGCGCGAGTGAACGGCCCCTCCGTTCTTTTGTATTAAAAACAATTAAATAAATAGTCATTTGAACAAAATACTCGTTTTATTCAAAAAATATCATTCGGGGTCATATGCAAGTTATAAATTTGGAAACTGATAATGAACCAAAGATAACCTTCATGGAACCCCATGAAATTACAAATACTTGGGTTTCCAACAGCCACTCCGAATCAAACACACTGTTACTAAGAATATACTAACAACTGAAGTGTGTAAACGATTGCATGGACTCTTAAAAACTCAACTCTCTGCTAGAAACCTTGTGCAGGCCATCAATTCATTTGTTATTTCAGTGCTGACATACTCCTTTGGCGTTATTAAATGGAGCAATACCGACCTCGACAACCTCCAGAGGACAATTCAAACCGCTATGACTCAACACAGAAAACATTATCTCCATTCAAGTACTGAGCGTTTTACCCTTCCAAGGTCGCAAGGAGGGCGAGGTATTGTAGATCTCATAAATCTACACAGCTCTTAAATTGCTTCACTCAGAAGATACTTCTTGGAACATTGTGGGAGAGTTCAGCAAGCAGTGAGCGCAGTTGATAATAACTATAATCCTCTGAACTTGAAAAAGCTTGATCGGCCTGTTCAATCAATCTTTGAAACGAAAGAGAAGATAACCTTATGGAAAGCGAAGGCACTGCATGGAAGGTACCCTCACGAGCTGAGTAAACCAGAAGTCGACATCTCTGCGTCGCACGCATGGTTCCAGCACGGGGATCTCTTTCCGGAGACAGAAGCCTTCATGATAGCTATCCAGGATGAAGTGGTACCAACACTGAACTACAGAAAACACATTCTGAGAGATTCTACCATTCATTCCGACTCGTGTAGAAGATGTGAGGCTGCAAGCGAAACTATCCAACACGTGACAAGTGGATGTAGCAGCCGCGCACAGTTGGAATACAAAAAGAGGCATGATGAAGTGGCGAAGCAGGTACACCAATTTTTGGCATTGAGAACGGGCTTTTTCTGCATTGCTAAAAAAATAGTAACTTAACTCCAGAGAAGAAAAATGAATATTTATTACGAAATAAAGATACAAAAACTAAGAAATAAACTATGCCAATTCAAATCACGATAACACCGCACAAGATAATAACGCCAAGAACTCCGAAATTAACGAACTGAAATGAATAATAGAATATAAGGAATTAATCAAAGGTTTGCGTTGGTCCGCAGTGGTTCCCAGCGTCACTCTCACTCACAGCCTCTTGAATTGCTCTCAAATATTGCGCGTTCTGCAGATTTGCGGAGTAAATCGGTGAATATGTACTCTAGAGTTAAATAACCCTGTAGAAACATGGTGAAACGCTCATTTTCTACTCGAGAGTTACTATCTTAGAGTAAATGGTTACTCTCGGGTAACTACTCTCAACTTTACTCGGCTGTTGGTGAAACAGGCCCTAAGTGACAAATAAATACTAGGAACTATCGATTGAGAGAGCAACAGCCCTGCTCTCTGAGCGCCAATGGCCGTACCAGGCCTATGCTGAACCATTAGAGAGAAACATAATCAGTTTTAATACAAGACAGCCACAGAGACAATGGTACAAATAAAATCTGGGATATACAATTATTTAGGAATGATTATTGATTATTTCTGGCAAGCCAGAAATCACACAGAGCTTGTAGTTATATTACAAAAAATAATATAGAGATGGTAAATTGACTTACAATAATCACACCTAAAATTCAAAATAAAATATCAATAATAACTTATAAATTAAACAGATACCATAGTTCAACTCAGGATTGAATAATGAATAAGTTCCAACCAGTGTGAAGGATGAAAAGCTCATAATTTGAGCAGAAAAATTATTTTATGAGGTTGAGGAACATTATTCAATTTTCATGCCTACAAATTAACAAAAAAAGAAATACAACCAAAAACCTAAGTGTGGCCACACTGTACATTTCAGAATATCTGTTTGAATATTGTGAGAAGGCAAGAGAGATGTAAACCCAACATTCAGATTTTTTACCACAAATTTTACACAAAAATTATACATTAAAGTGATGTACCTCATATTTCAGCTTAGAAACACCCTTTTTTAACATAGATGGGGTCTGCATAATACAAATGAAAGAAATCTGAGTGGTACAATAATTTTTAGGATGGAAAATAAATATTATAAACCTAAATCAGAATTTTTCAGGCTGAAATACGACATTAGTGTCTCATATACATTTCAATTTCCAACTTCAAAATTGATTTCCATTTTCGACATCAATTCCCCTTTTTAAAATCAATTTCCCATTTCGATAACGATATCCATTTTCGATATCTATATCCGTTTTCGATGTCGAATATCCATTTCGATAGCGACTTTCTATTTTGTTATTGGTTTCCCAATTTTATATCGACTTCCCATTTCGATATCAATTTTTCTTTTTGATATCAATAATTCATTTTATACAATATCATATATATCGGGTACACTGTTAGTCTCACAAACGTTTGCAAACAATAGCCTAGTTAAATCTTTGGCTAGATCGAAGAACACCTGATGCATAATATTTTCATCTTCATCTAGATGCAATTACGATAGTTTTTGTCTGCTATATTATTTTAGTAGTATACATACCTTTTGAGACTTTCACACACAACATATTTAGATAAATATGATCTTAATAAAAGACAAATTCACGGAGGCGTGACAAACTACACTTTGACTTTACAAATAAGAAGGATTGTTTAAAAAGTGCATCTATATATTTATGTAAAATCCAAACCGGAGTACTGAATCAGCTGTACTGCTAAATAACTTTTATTCGAAGTATTCTAGAGGATTAAAACTTTAAAATGTTTCACTACCAAGATTCGCTTTCGCAGCAACAACTCGAAGTACGAATAGAAGTTGCTTCATACCAATGAAGATTGTTTCTTATGCGTGTGGTAAAAACATTCATTTCACACTTTTCGTAGGTGTACATAGTGTATTTTTTTCTGTTTGAAATCTGGAAATCAGTTTTCGCATAGGTTCATATATTTCCCTATACTACGTATAGTGCTCCATATACAGGAAATGTATTTCTATTGTATTTCTATTTTCTATTTTATTTCTATTCCTCTTTCTAGTTTCTATTGCATTTCTATTTTTTGTTAATTTGTAGGCATGAAAATTGAATAATGTTCCTCAACCTCATAAAATATTTTTTCTGCTCAAATTATGATCTTTACATCCTTCAAACTGGTTGGAACTTGTTCATTATTCAATCCTGAGTTGAACTATGTTATCTGTTTAATTTATAGCTTAATATTGATATTTTATTTTGATATTTAGTGGTGATTATTGTAAGTCAATTTACCATCTCTTAAATTATTTTTGGAATTAAACTACAAGGTCTGTGTGATTTCTGGCTTGTTAAAAATAGTCAATATTCATTCCTAAATCATTGTATATCCCACATTTTATTTGCAACATTGTCTCTCTGCCTGTTTTGTATTAAAACTGATTAATTTTCTCTAAAATGGTTCAGTATAGACCTGGTACGGCCATTGGCACCCAGAAAGCAAGACTGTTGCTTTCACACTCGATCGTTTGTATTATTCATTAGTCACTTTGTATTTCATGTAGCTCACACAGAGGGCAATATCTTTCACATAGGTACATATCTTTCCTAGTACTACGTATAGTACTCCGTAAACAGGTAATTAAAAAGAGAAACATAATAGAAGAATTAATGGTGCTACGGATTGAAACGGATTTTACCGTAATAATTTTCTCTATTCTTTGGTCTGACTAGCAAAATACTCTTACCCACTGCTATCTTTCTGCTAACCAGCGTACATTTCTTTAAAATTTTCTCAATTTTCGGTGTCCTAATTATTAAATAGATATATAAAAAACGAGTAAATTCCCTTTATTAATGACAATTCCTATTGGAAAATTCGCAACCGGTTGAATTAATAATCAATTAAAAGGTAATTTTTAAGTCATTTTTACAGAAAATTTTTGAGCACAACGAAATAAAGTATAACCTAACCTTAACCTAACCTACACTAACCTAACCACACTTAACATACCCAACTTCATCTTACTTAATGTTTATCAAATCACCTCACTTTACCACACCTCACCTTACCTCACCTAAACTAACCTTATCTATCATAACCTAACCTAATCTAAACAAACCCCTCAACACCTCACCTCACACTCCTTACCTCATTTCATCCCACCCCACAACATTTTATCTCACCTCACCTCATTTTACATCACCTCACCTTAACTTATCTCACCGCACCTCGCAACTAACGTTGCCTCTCACGTCACCTAACCTCACCTCACACTTACCTCACCTAATCCCAGCTAGTCTAACCTAACCAATCCTCATCTCATCTCATCTCACCTCACCTCGCCTCGCCCAACCTGTTATTCAAAAATTATATTACATCTTTTAAACTCTCTACATTTCCATCCGTCCTGATTTTTTTCTTCTCTTTGCCGATTAGTCTTTTGAGTAAATACATGGTGAAGATAGATCTCCTAGGTGTAGTAAAACAAACTTGCCTATGTCAGAAAACACTAAATATGAAATACGAGCCCAGAGGTAGTAAAGTGCAAGCACCACTACTACTAAGAGCAAATTGCGCAGTGCTCGTAACACGGTTAGATGTAGTTAATAATACTTGTTCTGTAATAGTATATAGCTGACCATCTACGGAAACAATTAAAGCACGAGCTAATGTCAACTACTTATCTCACCTGCCCTTAATTGAATGCACCTCACCATACCTTACCTTACCTCACATCACCGAACCTCACCCAACCTCACATCACGTCACTCCACGTCACCTTACCTAAAAATCGTAACCCAACATAACATCTCCTTACCTAATATCACCCCACCAAATTTCACCACACGTCATTTTACATCACCATACCTCACCTTATCTCACCGTACCACAACTCACGTCGCCTCTCACATCACCTCACCGCACACCTCACATCTCACCCCTCACACATTACATCTCACACCTGTCGCATCACCTTACCTCCCATAAATTATCGGAATCTAACCTAACCTCCTGCCCAAATCAGCCTCTCACATCACCTCACCTCACCTATCCTAACCTAACAAAATATGACCGAACCGAATTTAGCAACTGTATTTATCCACTTTTTTGATCGTTACCAGAGCCCAGCAATAAGAGTTTTTGTGTCGAAAATTTTGTTTTCCGGCGCACGATTACAATACTTTTTCTTCTTACATTGGTAAGAACGAGAAAGTAAAATGGCGTTGCCGTGTGACACAGGGCGAGGTTGAGGACAGAATGGGCAGCGCGCGTAATTACAGATGGAGATAAGATAGAGAGCGAGAGAAGAAGATGCAATGGTTATTTTCAAACTTAAATAGAATCAAATTCGATATCTAATTGCTGTAAAAACAAGACAACATTTTAAAACATATCAAATACTACGAAAGGGAATGAGGGGTTGAAGATGGACACTATAATCTCCATATACTTCATCAGATTTTAGATAAGTTGACATTTTGTTATTATTTACTGTGATTCAACTTCTCATTGTAAATTTACAAAAATAAAATAAGTCGTAGATAACTATAGAAATATAGAATAAAATATGTACATAAATTTGTATTTATACTATGCTCTTACGTCACTCGTCGACAGCTACGCTTATCCGCAGTAGTGTGTGCAAGGGCCGGTGAATTGACTTGCTTTGGAAATTCAACCTGAAGATGAAAAGTTCAATTCTGATGAATAATTGAAAAAAAATTAATTCTGATCGTTAATATTGATGGTTGTTCCAGTGTCCGTCGTGGCAAGATTGCTGAAGTTATACCTCCATCTGTCAATCCCTCTCAGTCTCCCCCTTTGTCTTGTAAGTCTCGACGCTGCGAAGGTAAGTTGGGAGAGCTGCAACAGGAAATATTTAATTTATAAGTCAAAAAGTACACAAGTCAAATTACCATCGAAAGATTAACGTACGATACATTATTCTATTCTTTTTATGACCATTTTATATCCATTTCTAAAGAGAAACATTAATTTCCATCTAAAAAATCAAAGAACAAATTTCTCGAAAACTAAAATCATTTCAAACTATTTTTACGGTACATTACTGGTCCCATAATTCCAAATTATTGAGTGAAAATTGCATTTCTATACCGTGAACCACTTACAAGTTACGGTGGTGATAATTAGTGAGACGTATTGTGATTTGACACACATCAAACTTGAACAAAATATCCAATAAAACTGTCGGAAAACAAACATTTCTATTGCGTAGCGCACGACAAGAGCCGATAATAAGCAAAGGGAACTCCCCTAAACGTGTCTGATTTGGGTCGGAGAGCGATCATTTATGGAAGCAAGCGTTTGAGGACTGCACTTGAAACTGGCGAGGGGCGGAGACAAGTGCTCCCCAGATCATATACTGTGATGCGACACACATCTAACTTCGAAGTATCTGTTGAAGCAGACGTAGACCAGATGTATCTACTGCGTAGCGAGTGACAAAAGTCGACAACGAGCAAAAAGAAAACTTTTCCACCCTAAGCGTGTCTGATTTGGGCAGGTCCGCGATCTATCGTGGAAGAAAGCGTTAAAGGACAAATATTGTAAAATTGGCGAGATGAAATAGCTAGGCAGGGAGACAAGGACCCCCAGATATACCAACACGAGCATACTTGACATCGAGAGTTTGTTCTCTAGGGTAAATTACACATGCTACATGGGCGCAAACGCGCGCGGGAAGAATTATACGGCCTGCGTGCTGGAAGGGATGGCGACTTACTTTTCCAATGGCCTGTAAGTTTATAGCACAGGAAAAGAACATTGAAAAATTAAAAGGGGTGACATTGCACTGAGATGCAGACGAGGGAGAACTGAGGTCTTGCGAGAACCAGATTTAGTGAGAAACGAGATTTTCATCTTAAGGGTTATTCGGGAGATCATAGGATTTATTCGTGAGATGATCTTATGAGCTATCCGAGAGATCATTTGAATTTCTCAATAAAACGTTATTTAACGCTAAAACCGTTCGGTATCAGACTTCAATTCTCTCTGGCTTTCTATTCCATTAGGAGTCAGAAAGGTGGGATGCATTATGCAAACTTCAAACGTTCAAGTTAAAACTGCTAAAGCCTAATAAGTTTGTCTGTGCTCGAACGTGTTTGCAAATCTGCGATGCGATTCAACAATGAACGTTTACTACCTCGTTACTTACCTATAGAAAGCCTGTTGAGCTCATGAAGGAACGTTCTACAAAAATTAACTAAACCTGTGTGGAAAAGAGAAGAAACGCGGAGTAGTAAAATCGCTTAAGAAGCAATGAATGCGGCATGGGAGAAGCGAGTTGAGGGAGGTGCCCAGGCTGAGGAGCGACCCGATGCGCTTTGGCGGGCCGCCCAGCGGCTGACTAGGCGACCAACAAAGAGACAATCGGCTCGGCTTACTTGCTCACTCTCCATCTTCAGCGAGCAGCCTACTTGTATTGGACAGGTGAGGAAATCGGGAAGGTAGTAAAACGCTAACCTGTATGTTACAGTTTGAGAACGTTTAAAGTGAAGTAGAAGTAAGTGCACAAACTGCAAATTGATAGTATTGTAACGTATATTACATCATCTGCCGGCGCCCCCGAACTGAACGGTTCTGGGTTACTCGAGTGTCGCGTAAGTATGACGCAAGTTCCGGATAGGTTCAGGCGGGCACCAGCCAGATATAAATTCGCCGCTGCCCGCGACCGCTAGTAGTCTGTCTGAAGTGGAAGCTGAGCTGTGAAGTGTGCATTGCGGTGAACAGCAGTGCAGAGGACCGTGCTCAGCGTTGTGAACTGTAGCCAGCGCAGTGGACCGTGCATCGGACTGTGCGATAGTGTAGGAGTGAACAGTGTAAATAAATAATCAGAAGTGAACAGGGTAAATAAATAATCAAGAGTAGTGAACAGTGTAAATAAATAATCAGAAGTGAACAGGGTAAATAAATAATCAAGAGAAGTGAACAGTATAAATAAATAATCAAGAGAAGTGCGTCGTGTGTAAAGAAATAAGCAAGTGAAGAACACAAGGACTGTGCAACCTATCTGTACATGAATCAAGAATTTTCGTGTATCATTAAGAAACAAAATAAAAGGTCTTTGTTAAAATATTGCCCACGTTCTAATTCACACGAAACATTACAATGTGTCAGGTGTGGGGTCAAATCAGTGTGTGTGGTGAATTAAACCTTAATGAAAATGAGTTTCACAAAAGTTTTACAAGATCTGGAGGTAACCAAGTTGAAGAAGTTAGAAGACAGGGAACAGGACACCACCGGAACGAAAGCAATATTACAAGAATGTCTTGATGAAGGCAGCAGGAGAGGATCCAGAGAATTTTCTCTTCCAGACAACCAGAAACGTTTCGGATCTAAACAAAATTATAGAATAAGAATTAAAAAGAAGAATTTTAGAAAAACTGAGTGACATTTACAAAACTTTAGAAGAAAAATTGACAGAAAATTCCAGAATTTCGGAAGAAAATTGTTAGAAAACTTTGAACAAATATAACACCAAAATACATTGGTTGGAGAACAAATCAAGGAAATAATTTTTAAGATCAAAGATAAATTTCAACAGAATGAGGAAAAGTTTCTAAATCTATTAGAAGAGATGTCTCCTTCCTTAAGGGTCACTGTGATTAGTGACCGATGGCAACCCAAAGAACTTCAGAAATATCATTTCTCTAGTTATTTTTCAATTTAATATTTTTGGAGTTCTTTCATCCATGTGTAATATAAAAAGATTATATGCCCATATAACTGCACCTTTAAACATTTTCAAGCTTTGTGTTCTCAAAACTAAAAACTCTGGTCATACAGCACATGTGATCTAATTTATTGATAATACTTCTTGCAAAGTGTAGGCAATAACACTGAAAAATGAGCCAAGCTCCCCCAGATCATTCACCTCAGACGCAACTATTGAATTGAAGTACATTCTTATTGCAAGTGATTCCTATATTTATCAATCTAGAAAAAGTACCCTGTCAAAATAACCTTCAGTTCCGTTAATTACATTAGTATTATGATGTACACTTACCATTCTTAGGGGAACAAAAATATCGCAATTACTTACTGAGAAAATAACTTTTATTTTTCTAACTTTCTGGCTATAAGTCATTTTGTCAACTATAGCATTACGAATTTACAAAATTCTAATACATAATAAATTCAACATTTTTACATAGTCTTTGAATAAAGATTACCAACTGATGGCATGCCTCTGTTCTGTTACACAGTAAGAAGAGGTTGTAATTTGTTATTATTATGATCCACGGCCTTCAACAAGAAATCCACCCAAGACTGATCTTCATCTTGCACATAATGAGCTTGCTTCACTACCAAAAGTATTGCTTGCACTGAATTCACAACTTCCATGGCCTAAAACACAATGAACACAAATTCATTTACAAAACAATACAATTGAGTAATTTAATATTCAAATAGCTAAACTATTCAAACAATACTTCAATATTTAGGAGGGTGGGTCCCCAAAAGTGTGATGGTACTAGTGTTTTAGAACAACTTTTTCTTCAAGTTACGTTTTGCTGCCTATTTTTGTTTTTAAACATTTCGTTATTATTTTAAATATATATAAATAAATATAAAAATTTGCTTTGGCAAACCTGCCCCATTTTGTACAACAGTTACACTGTTTTGAGCTAGTACTTTATTCTTTAGAACAATTTAACAATTTTTACCCCCCCCCCCCAAATAGTATATTACTGAGTTTGAACAGTTAATATTTGCACTTGAATAAACTAGGTGTTGGCACAGACTTCCTTGTATTAATTTTTCGTACTTTTTAACAATCTCTTTTAATAATATATTTTCGTCTGGTCAAGCTCTTCCACCCCATCTGCCAGCTGCAATCTATTGTTACCCAAAATCCATTTTTTATTTATTTATTCTCAAAAATTTCAACGAAAAGTAGTAAAATTATATTAAATATATCACATTTTCAAGGGTCCTAAAAACCCAATTGTTTGATCCTGTGGGAAAATGTTCTCAGAGCAAAAGACTAAAAATGCCTCGAAGGCGTTGTCGAAATTCTATAAGTTGAGAACGCAATCGACGTTATTATTAACAAGTTTATGAAGAAATATGAGAGAATGAAATATAAATCTAAGAGATTTATTTTAAAAATTATCAATTTTTCGGTTTTCTAATTGTAGTGGTTGCCCGCGTCCCTTTAAAAGAACCGCCACCGGGAAGCAGCATCGAGATGGCGGTGCCCCGGAAAATACGGGCACCGCTCACGAGAGGTCGCTGAGGTCGAGGTCAACGCAACTGTCATGCTTCAGTCGGCGCGACCGGTCGCGCCATCGCCTTTACAGCCAGGCCAGTCGGCGAGCCTTTAGCCCGGACTGTGTATAAAACGGCGCCCAGTGGAAGTTGAGGGCAGTTCAAGCCATCCCGGCAATAGTGCAAGCAACGGAGAGTGTTAGTGAATGTGATACGACGGTTGCATTTTATATTTCAGGATTAGAGAACAAAAATATTAATCATCGAAAATCACTTTATTGTTTTTCAAAATATTCTCCATGAAGATCTATACACTTTTGCATGCATTTGAACCAATTGTCGAAGAACTTTTGCCACTCTGATTGTGGTATCTCCAAAACATGCATTCTGAATGCAGCAACCGCTTCTTCAGGTGCCGAAAAACTCAGTTTTTGTACGTACGGGAATTAAAAGAAGTCAGGACTATACGGCGGATGACTCAAATCGATGTTTTGGATGCTCAAAAATGCAGTTGTTTGAGCCGATGAGTGAGAGCTCGCATTGTCATAAAGAGTGATCCGTCTTCGGCGGTTGGTTTTCCTGATTTCTTGGAAGACAGTGGCACAACAAATCGTTGTGTACCACTCAGAATTGACTGTTCTGCGTTGTTCTAGTGGTACGGAAGCGACATGTCCAGTTTTTTCGAAAAAACAGGCGACCATCTGTTTGGGAGTGTTTCGTGCGCGAACAACTTTTGTTGGATTTTGCTTATCTTGAAACACCCATACAGTCGACTGCTGTTTACTTTCGGGCTCATACGCGTAAATCCACGATTCATCACCTGTCACGATGTCATAGACGTGTTTCGAAGCACCGCGATCGTATTTTTTATCATTTCTTTCGACCAATCGACACGAGCCTTTTTTTGAGCGATTGACAAATTGTGTGGGATCCAATGCGAACAAATTTTTGACGGTAAAATGTTCATGCAATATTGAATGTATGCTGGTCCCACTAATGCCTAAGGTTGTCTCAATCTCACGATAGGTCACATGACGATCTTGCAATATCAGTTCACTCACAGCATCAATGGTTTTCGGAACAACAACTGATTTTGGACGACCTTCGCGAAATTCGTCTTGGAGTGAAGTATGACCACGATTGAATTCACCATACCATCGATAAACACTGGTCCTTGATGGAGCTTCAGCGCCAAAAATTGAATTAAGTTCTTCGATGCACTGATGCTGAGTTAATCCACGTCGAAAGTTGTAAAAAATAATCGCACGAAAATGTTCACGATTTAATTCCATTTTTGGGCCAAGATGAATCTTTTAAGTTACTGTAAACAACACAAATAGCGCTCGTATGTCACAACGTTCTGAGAGAGTATAACCTCAAAACATCCAACTTTACGATAGAGCTGTCAGTTGCCAGATTGCAACACCAGGGTTGCTAAATCTCGAAACATGAAAGGCAACCTTCGTAGTGAGGGGCGCAGAATGCGAGTGTAAGGACTTCTGGCTTCACGGCAAAGTTATTGGGCATCTCTTCAGTTTTGGTTGTTCTGGCAAGTCCCCGGCATATTTCCTGGCAATTTTTGTGACTACGCTCGTTTATGGTATTCTCTGTATGTTGCGCAAACCTGAATAAAAACTATTTTACGAAATTGGTTTGTTTTTTGGTCATAACACTAGTGATAGAATCGAAATATTAGTTTAAGAATATTAAAAAATAGTAAAACCTCGACCGATGCGTAAATTTTCATTCAAAACCGTGTGGCAGTTTTTAAGAAAACATCGTTTATGCTTATCTGTAAATGCGAAATTTGAAGCTCTTTTCCACAGAAATCTTTTGAGTTTTCAAAAAACATTATTGGAAGTCATTTGAAGCACTTCCATTCACAAATGCAGTAATGTACGCAAATTTCTGGAAATGTGCATATTAAAGGCGTGAGAGATATTTCAAAAAAACTTTTACGTAATTTTTAAAGAAAAAACAAACGCCAAAAGAACACAGCAAAATGCATTGTGCGTCATCTTATACAGGCATTTCATTACATCAAGAGTTTGAAAAAATGAGGTTTATTAGAAAATGGCGTTTAAACATGTTTGAAAATGCGGAATTTTGAGCAATTTTCACAGAAAACTTTTGAGTTTTCGAGAAACTTTAAAAGTTATAAATTTAATAAAATATCTATTTGTTTTCATGTTAGAATGATGCATTTTAGTATTGAAATTCATTTTATGCATTTTTTGTTGAATTCGACTAAGTCATTCTTACCCATTTTTCGACAGTTTTAAAACATTTTTGACGATTCCATCCTCTTTAATGGTACATGCTTCAAAAAATCTTTACGAGATGCAACATTCTTCATAGAATTCCTGAGTAGTTTATTAAATTTCTTCGCTCAGAATTGTCATGTCAGCAGTTGCATGTAATCTAAGATTACTGTGATGCCTTCAGCACCTTCGGCGGATTTCACAACTAAAGACAAAGATTTCCTGGTCCAAACTAAAAGTTTGCAAGCTGAGTTCACATAAACGAAAGAACCTCGATTACATCAGTAACATATCCAACACCTTGCGTTGTTCAGCTGAACTGGTTTTGATCAAATTTTCACGTCATTTTTCTTTGTTTTGAGGGCATTTTAAAAAGATTAGCATTTATTGATAATTTTGGTGATGTTTTAGGTCATCAAAATCCGCTCCTTCATCAGACAATTTAAGCACATGAACTCATAAATGCAACAATGTAAAGAACCCCTCACCAATGTAATATTAACGACGTGATAAGCTAAAAAAATACACATTTGTAATTTTTAAAAAACAAATTAGAGCAATATGGCGTACGAATGTCAATAAGCGTATCTTATAGAGATACGCTTACAACTATCCCTATCAAATTTTTTTTAAAAAATGGAGTATTTTTTAAAAAATAGTTTATTCTTTAATATTGCACATTTCAAGCAATATTGCGTGAAAACTGAAGTTTTCAAAAAATGTTGATGACCGTAATGAAATAAAAATCTACCCTCAATTTTGTAGTTGTAAGACAACGCCGGAAAAGTTTCAACTTTTGAAATTTCCGAAAATTTAGAATTAACAGTGAAAACGGACCTATGTAATTTTTATAAGTGTATTTTACTCTATTCTTTCAAAACATTTAAAGGAAAAATTTGGAGCAATTTCTGATGACATTTTGAAAATATTCCAGCGTATTCATGTAAAGTATCCCCAAAAATTAAGTTTTCCAAATCGCAAAGCTTGGAGTCGAGCCTGATCAACCGGGAAATATCCAGTTTTGAAGAAATCCTAGGCGGTAGTGGTGTTCAGAGACGGTCACAGACAGACGTTATGAAAAAGAAAACTAGTGGTGCAACAGAATGGCTCAGACTTTCCTGTATTAGAACTAGTTATATGAACTTCCCACATACTCTTACCAGCTACCATCTGTAGTCCAAACCATCTACAGCCCCCTTAAGTTAGTTTTTTTTTAAATTTTCTAAATTTTTCGGTGTCCTAATAATATAACGTAAATATTATTTTATGAATATAAAGAACAGCAAAACCTCGTCCTAAATTGCATTTTTTTTAAGAAAAAGAAGCTTAATCGCTAATTTAAATTCGAAATTTGAAGCTTTTTCACAGAAAATTTTGAGCTTTCGAAAAACTTCATTTGAAGTACTTTAACTCACAAATACTATAGTGTTTTTCAAATTGCTGGAAATGTGCATTTTAAGCGCGAGAGAGATCTTTCAAAAAAATTACATTACTGTAATTTTTAAAAAAAATACCCCGAAAAGAAACTTTACATCATATTCAAGAGTGCAATTAGCACAATCCGTTCGAAACATTTCAAGAAAAAATTTCAATGAAGAGAAAATTTGGTTTTTGAAGCAAATGACGTTTGAGGAATTTTGAGGTAGTTTTCACAGAAAATACTTGTTTTACGAGACACTTTATGACATTAAAGCACATGTACTCATAAATATTATGTAAACAAATTGCCGCTAATATTAACGACGGTGGAGAAGTAAAAAAAATTACCTTTTTGTAATTTTTGGAAAAAAAAAGCCATTTGACGTTTGTCATCTTATCGAGTACATTAGAACTATCCCTACCAAAAGTTAAAAGAAAATTGAGCCGTTTTTGAGAAAATCTTTTTGTAATTTTTTAAAATTTCAAAAATTGGAGACATACTACTAAAGTTTCAAAAAATGCACAGACCTTAATGAAAGAACTCACTAAGGACAACCAATTTAATTTGAAGAAAAATCCTCTATGTTCAATTTTGTAGTTGTAGGAAGACGCCGAAAAAAATTTCATACTCTTGAAATTTTCGAAAATTCAGAGTTAGCCGTGTAAACCGAATCTATGCCACTTTCGTAAGTTTATATTACACTTATTACAAGAAATTTTAAACAATGTTTTTAAAAATCTCACAGCTTTGCTTCGAGCCAGATGGATATGGGTTTCTTTAATTTGGAAAAAAAATCCTAAATGCGGTTTAGATGCTAGTAGTGTTCACAGACGTTTTGCCGTCAATTGCATCTTCGGTATCCAGGACTTACAAAGAAGAGTTTCTGGCTACACCATGTGTGGGAGGATTTTTTTCTTAATTTATCAACTAGATTTATCCACTTTTTCGTGGATGATTTTTTCTGTCGAAAATCCGTCGATTTTTTCGCGGAGCATTACACGAGTTTTCCTATACTACGTATATTATTACTCCGTATACACGTATGTATACGGGGAAGTAAAAAACACATTTCCTGTATCAAAGTCTTACAATTTCTGAAACCTGACTTCATAACGTGTTAGGAGTAATTTACTACATATTAGAAGAGGTTTTACCGACTTTCTGTATCAGCAATGGCAATTTTTGTTGAAAAATCGCAGTTTTCGGCGCAACATTACATATTTTTCTCTATACTATATTATTACTTACATAGTATATTAAACGTATCCGAGAAAGTAAATAGGCACTTAGTAATTTGAGTTTTCTTTTTATGGTTTTCACAGTGATGGCCAGAAGTGTGGTCACTTGTTATTTCTTAGAGCTAGATTTTGCAAGTGGAAGAATCGAAGCTGATTAGGGAATTCCAGATGTGGGTTTTCCGGACTACTAATTTTTGGAAATTAGAAACATCGAACAACATGGAACAGTGGCAACCCCCATCTTGGAGCCACTACTAATGCTGACCAGTATCCTAACCTAGTGCCAGGAGCATATAAGTGACACTGAAGAAATGTTTCCTGCGGTCATATAACAATGGGTGTATATCGAGAGGTTATCAATTTTAATTCGCCTAAACGAGTACGAAAGCCAATGAGATTCCAAAGCCACGACTTTAAGGTGCTATTTTTTTTCTAAAGTGATTTGATGTTTGGTTTCTTATTTCTTCTCTTTCCTCGACTGAGGTGTGATGGACGAGTTCACGAGGGCTCCTCGTCCCCTGCAGTGTCGTCTTGACTGCTGCTAGAAAGTCGCATGTGCGGGATCCATTCCCGATCCTCGATGTAACTTTTAGATTTAGATTTATTCAGTCAAAACAGTATGTGACCTATGGGGGGAACCTATGGGAAAACTGATTCATGCGACTGGATCTAGAGTTATGGCTATGACTTCTCATTGACACCTTGGTGTAGTTATGGAAATCTTATAGTTGGCTTTTCTTTTTTCCAAATGGGACAGCGCATTTGGTGTCTGCATCTTTGCGGACGTCTTTCAAAGGCACCTAACATGCAAACGTCGCGCACAGAGGAACCTTTCGGTGTCAGATTTAGGCAATTTGACGTCTTCGGCTGAACAACGGCCACAGCGAAATTTCGAACCGTATTTACAGGCTTAAGCATCTGGTAATGATGTCGGGTCTCAGGAAAAGAAACCTTCTCCGAGACCCGGATTTTCTGGATTTCCCTTTTCTTCAAAGTGGGACACCGGTTCGAGTTCGATAAATGATCCCAGAACAGTTTACACACCGTGGATCTAAGGAACAGTTAGAACCTTGAAATTATTTTCCACAATCCCTGCTGGATCCTGTAGATGTAAGGAACACCTTCGGCCAGAGAGGATTTCAGATCTTCCGTTTCTGATGAAATTCTCATGGTTCACCACACCCTTTCAGAGGCTTACGGTTGGGTGGGAGGACAATTGTACCTGGAGGCCAGCTTTTCCTTTAATTCAGAGAGTTTCCTTATTTGGTGGTCATTTGAAATTGGATTGTGCCATTCTTACCAACCACCACCTGAAACTTGTCGATCTTCTCAATCTCTCTGCCCAGTTTAATGGCTCTTGTTTTCCCCCTCACAACAGGACATAACAAAACGGCTTTGTCGGTCTATCAGAAACGTTACAAAAAAGCTATCTAAATCGACAACTTCACCAACTAATAACCTCTTACGGAAAAAGGCGAGGAGAGTGGGTTTGGTATCCATAGAGGGGATATCAGATTCATCCCCGTATACAGCGTATCCTTAGGAACAAAGCTGCAACGTGGTACAAGAGGAGCTGTTGGGAAACAGACCTCTCAAACGCCAGGACCAGGACTCCCTCCTGCACGGGTCGCCATGCATGGCAAACACAAGTGAGCGTCCAGAATAGGGGGAAGGAGGCAGTTAAATAGAAGGGAGAGAACAAAAGAGACAGAATGTTATAAAAGGACGAGAATGAACGATGGGATAAAAGAAAAATGAGAGATGAAAGAAAGGAATACTTGAGAGCACTCCCTGCATCTCCCCGTCCGGACGTGGATCGACCAACTTCAAAGGGCCCACTTTTTTAATTTTATGTATTTTTATTTGTCATATCGTTGCATTTACTTATTCCAGTGTACATGTTACTTGTGTTCTTTATTTGTATATATTATTGGATGTATTATCCAACAATATTTATAAATAAATAATTAATTAATGCTTGAGCCATCATTCAAACAATTGCTCTCAATATAACATGCTCATATTATTATATGGCCAGATACCAATGTATATGACCAGACCAAATGCTTATATGTGCACTGCATTAATTAACCTTTCAATATCAAATCTATTTATTTTAAGAATGGAAACATGTATACAGCTTGTTTAATGCAGTTGAACATACAGGGTCTTTAGTTTAACTTGCTATACATGCAAGATGTAAGTAACCAAACAGTTTTTAAAATAAATTTCTGTTTATTTTAGGTACTTACAGTTTTTTTAACAGCATCTTTATTCATTGGCGGATATGCAGATGATACAAAATCATCTACAGAAGGGCTAAGACGTGAAACTGAAGAAATTAAATCATCAAGTTGTGCAATTTCATGTTCTGTAGAACAGCGTCCTTGGGCATTAACAGCTCGCTTAATACGCCTCATGCAAGCCCGGGCTGTTTTTACAAGGGCAACACAATGGGGCAGCATTTCACAATCCTGATTGCTCCAACGCTCTGAGTTGTCTATTTCATCTCCAGCATTACCTTCCATTCCATCTTCCTGGTTTTTTATTTCCTGGAGAGATAGAGGAAAAAAATCATTAGTCTCGTTTCTTCAAGAGAAAAATGTTTTTGACCACTTTTAATACTTTTATTAGAGACAGTAATTACCCTTAATGCATGTATTTCAATAGTCATTCTTCTCAAATCACACAAACTTAAGGAAAATTAGACCTTGATGTCCCCAAATTATTAAACTTTCTTTTCTAGGAATACTAAAAGCAAAAATACGAGACACTTTTTGTTTTTTCTAAGATTATTTTTCTAGACTATATTAAATTAATTTTTTTTTTGAAAAAATGCTTAAGTCAATTACAGTAAAATCTGTCCGAACCGGAATAGATCGTAACAATCAGTCCGGTTTAGGGAGATTTCCGTTTTATGCGAGTTGTCCATTTACAACACCACTTAATGAATATTTCTAACCTGAAACTAGTAACATGACTATTATAATTACCGTAAAATCCCTCTTTTACACTTTTCTGGGGACCGATGAAAAAAGTGTAAATGCAGGAAAGTGTAAAATACAGGAAAGTTTGAAAACGATAGACTAGGCGACTACTTTCATTATTTACTGCAATGGTTATTCTGTTTTCACTTTCTCGCTCTTCGTAAGAAGAGAAAGTAAAAGCATGCGCCGGAATCGGCGATTTTCGTCAGGAAATCTATTATTGACATGACCTGGTAATGAAAAAGTGGATAAATCATATTTCTATAAATAGTAAATTACTCTAACACGCGGTGTAGCCTGAATCCCTGATTTTAGGGTCCTTGAAATCGCAAAATCGATTGACTGCTGTTTTTTCAGCTGAAAACGTCTGTTTGCCGTCTGTGCGAGCGCCTAAACGCCTCCCGATTTTTCTCCAAAATTGATATTCCTCGATTGATCTGAAAGAACGTGAGACTTTTGCGAGTTCGTTCCATACAGTTGTACACATTGGAACAGGATTTATCCACTTTTTCTGAGTACGAGTTTTCCTGTCGAAAAATCGCCGTTTTTTGCCGCAGCATTACATAACTTTCTCAGCATTCGTATAAAACGTACGTATACGAGAGAGTAAAAAAATTAAATAAATTTAAAAAATACGTGAAAGTCGGGAAGAACTCTTCATACCAAGTTGTAAATTGCTAGAAGAGAATGCATTATAAATATAGGCTTTTCAACGGGGCCAACGAAAAATTACGTAAAAGGCAGGAAAACGTAAAATGCGGGGACGTAAAAGCTGTACAAAGATTATTAACATATAACTTACTTATGGAAGAAATCATCAATAAATTAATATTAAACACAATTATTCCTGACAATTCAAAAGAAAACTTCATAACTTGTTCACTAATTTCCCCCCCCCCCCCCAAACATATTGCATTTACAAATCAACTAGACTGACTTTTCATAATTCCGTTCCATAATTCCCTTTCGTAATTCTCTCCATAAGAGAACATTAAGCAACATTCAACTGGTTACATATTTCCCTTGTAACCATCATTGTTTTGATCCCAGTAAGTTAAGCAAAGTACAAGAAGCACTGTATCAAAGGCAATAACAAGCTATAAAGTAATAGTAAAAAATAAAATATACCCGTCTGCCATTTTCAAACCTAGATGTCATAAAAAAATTCCAATCTGTTAAAAAACGTGATTATTTGTGTGAGTGCAATTTGAAATGGAATGACTCGATAGTACACCTTTAAATGATACTATGTTCACATATTTTTCAAAATATTAGTAGTTTCGTGTAATTCTGTGTTATATTAACTGTACTTGGTGTGAACTTGAATGTACTTTGACTAATTGTCACAGGCGATTGAGATGTAATTTGAGTTAATTGATTAGTGATTCCCGGTGCGCCAACAGTAAAGGTCATTAGTCCCATAAGTGTAGTGGGAGTGATGAGGTGATCTTCCCTCACAGGATGGCAGGATCCATCACCAACCTACCCATAGATACCATACCACCTACCTACCCCAACCCCCCCTAGATGCAGAGGTTTTCCCCAACCATCTCTCACCAGCTGGGTGTCACCGGATGTTCCAGCCTGGACAAGATCTTAGCTCCTGACAGGTCTCCCAGCATGCGTGGTAAAGTAGTACAAGTGTACGTGAATGAGTACGTGAGTGTGCGTGAAAACGACAGGAAGAGGGCGCGAGACGGAGAGAGAGAGAGACGGGGAGAGAGAGAGAGAGAGACGGGGAGAGAGAGAGAGAGACGGGAAGAGAGAGAGAGAGAGACGGGGAGAGAGAGAGAGACGGAGAGAGAGAGAGAGAGACGGAGAGAGAGAGAGACGGAGAGAGAGAGAGACGGAGAGAGAGAGACGGAGAGAGAGAGAGACGGAGAGAGAGAGACGGAGAGAGAGAGAGACGGAGAGAGAGAGAGAGAGAGACGGAGAGAGAGAGACGGAGAGAGAGACGGAGAGAGAGAGAGACGGAGAGAGAGAGAGAGACGGAGAGAGAGAGAGAGACGGAGAGAGAGAGAGACGGAGAGAGAGAGAGAGAGACGGAGAGAGAGAGAGACGGAGAGAGAGAGACGGAGAGAGAGACGGAGAGAGAGACGGAGAGAGAGAGACGGAGAGAGAGAGACGGAGAGAGAGAGACGGAGAGAGAGACGGAGAGAGAGACGGAGAGAGAGACGGAGAGAGAGACGGAGAGAGAGAGACGGAGAGAGAGACGGAGAGAGAGAGAGACGGAGAGAGAGAGACGGAGAGAGAGACGGAGAGAGAGAGACGGAGAGAGAGAGACGGAGAGAGAGAGACGGAGAGAGAGAGACGGAGAGAGAGACGGAGAGAGAGACGGAAAGAGAGAGACGGAGAGAGAGACGGAGAGAGAGACGGAGAGAGAGACGGAGAGAGAGACGGAGAGAGAGACGGAGAGAGAGACGGACAGAGAGACGGACAGAGAGACGGACAGAGAGACGGACAGAGAGACGGACAGAGAGACGGACAGAGAGACGGACAGAGAGACGGACAGAGAGACGGACAGAGAGACGGACAGAGAGACGGACAGAGAGACGGACAGAGAGACGGACAGAGAGAAGGACAGAGAGAAGGACAGAGAGAGCGCGAGACGGAGTGAGAGAACGCGAAACGCAGAGAGAGAGCGCGAAACGGAGAGAGGGCGCGTGACAGTGAGAAAGGAAGAGAGCGAAAGAGGGACAAAATGAGAGCGGGTGCGAGAGATCGCATGTGTGGAAGAAGTGGGGATAGGACAAGGAAGGAAAACAAAAGTTAACATGCAGTATGTGGCTCATTTGTTAGGGTTCTGCCCTGGTATTCTATTATTGACCGGAGAAACATGGAAAACTACTGATAACAGCAGGCAGACTAAAATTCTACTCTAGACAGCGACAGAATATGACCTAGCGGTGAAATTTCTGCCACCATCAGGAACCACTTTAGCGCTGGGGCCTCATGGTCAGAGGCAATGCAGTGACCTCCATTGGTGCCCTACCACCTAAGTGGAATATACAACCACCATACATTTTAGAAACAAAATATATTTCTGGCAATTTGTCTCCTGAATCTAAGACAAATAATGACCTTTTAATTTTCATGAAAAATTAAAAACATAAACACATACTTCTTCAATTTCCTGAAGAGCATCTTCTACCAGCATCAGTTCCTTATCAAGTTCTGCACATGTTGCAGCCAAGTTATCATGAGGAAGATGCTCTATTGCTTCACAAGATTCCCATACACATCCAGCCAGTTTCATTCGTTCTTTCTGACTGTAAGGAGAACATACAATCAACTGAATCCAATGGAACATAAATTGAACATTTGGCTTCAATTCGGAAGTCATTTTGCTACAAACAAAAGTGAAGGTGGGTGAAGGTTTCCTCTAAAACATGAAATGGATGTTAAAACCAATTGCAACCATCTCACATTTGACCACAAATTATGCTGAAGGTGATTTGAGGAGGCAAGTCTTCACAATACCGAGACCTCAGTCTTAGATGGAAGAAAACGTGGACAGCATCGTGTTCCTGTCATTTGAACTTCTGGGAATGGCACAGTAACCCCATCAGCAGGCTGAGTGCATCTTACAAGCTTTTGTAGAAAATTAGAGCATGAAAAGACCCTCCCAAGATCTGAACTCTGGCTCTTTTTGACAGTAGATTAGTGTTCTGATCTCTGAACAACCAGCTATTCTGGGCAAAAATATAAAGCAAGAAAATTGAATTAAGATGTTGACAAATTCAATAGCCAGTTGATATAATTTTGATTTTATAGATAAAATATTGCATTTTCTGAGAGATACTGCCTAGAGAACAAGCAACTAAAATATCCTACAATAAATCTCTATTCCAATTGATCCTTCAACTGCGTCCTACAGTGCAAACAATCCTCCACATTCACATTTGTATGTAGCTGTCAGAAGGTGGGGGCTCCCCACAATATTTTCAATTACATCCAGTATTTTCATTCCAATTTCATATTTTACTATTAATGTAAACTACATAGTCCTCCAAACAGGCATGCATTTCAAAAGTCAGTTACAAGTAAACACAAAAAATACTTTTATTTGTGAACAAAAGGGATTATGCTATTTTGCATTACTTGCTTTTAAAAATTATATCCAGTAATGGCATTCGAAGATGTCCATTGTTCTTCATTGGGAGAAGTCTGGTTCCAACACGATGAAGCCTCAAATCACACTTCACGTTTTCTAGCAATTTTAAGAGAGTTGTTTTCTGGATATCATCTCTCTTTGCAAGGAGATATCACCTGACCACCAAGGTCACCCAAATTATCATCTTTTAATTTTTTCTTTGGGAACACTTAAAAGATGCTAGTGTAAAAACATCAACCCACAATCTCCTGGGCAAAGGCTACCCATCCACCAGAAATGACGAACTATGGGCAACTTGCAATAAAGGCCATATCAACGTGTCAACAATAGATGCCATTTAACAGACAATTTTTCAAGCCAAGAAATGTAAAATGTCATAAGCGTTTGTTGTTCACAAATAAAAATATTCTTTTTGTGTCTTCCTTTGTCTGTAATTGCCTTTTAAAAAAAAAGGAAGGTCTTTTGTCTTTTTGTTAGACCCTGTAACATTGGCAAGATTCAGAGGGGCAAGTTGGGGCTTTTGGGACAAATTTAAAGCAACTATATTTAGACATTTCATTACATGGATCTTCAGATTTATATATAAAAGATTTACTGGTTTTGTATTTTGAGAAGAAATATTATAATAATTAAGGAAACAATAATTTTATTAAGTTGAGCAAATAAAATACATTAATAAATTTTACTTTAGTTAATTATTATAAAACAAGCAAAATAATGTTCTGTGTTGTAGTGAATATCCCTTATTAATAAATCCTCTTTCAATTATACTTTGCTATTGAACATTATTTACTTAGAAATAAAAACAGTTTCATGCCTAAAATCATAAGTCATAAAACTCAAATTTCAACTCTCAAGAAGAAAAAGTATTTTCTGTTTATAATAGACATAGATAAAGGTAAAGGTGGTCATATGAGCCATTTATATAATATGAACCCCCTTTGTTTCTTTTCATACATCGCAAACATTCTAGCAGGAACAATTTTACCAACTAGTTTAATAACTTCTTTTGCCATCATAGCTCTATGGTTCAGTTGTAAATGAGAGCTGATGTGAAACAGGGGTGTTTGTGTTTCTCGTTTGTAAAAGCTTTGGAAGGTAAGTCTTCGGCTTTTAATTATACTTTGAGTTTGCTTAGACCAATTAAAATACTTCAATAATGATATGAACAATATGTTATTAAAATTGTTATTATGCCTGCAATCCGTAATTTCAAATGCATCTAAGACCGGTTTTAGTTTGCAGAATTTTAATATGGCGATGGTGGTAAAATAACCCCTGAACTATGGTGCAGATATAAGCCCCAAACTTTAACGGGTTCATATTACATACACTACAACTTGTTCGCATTATTTTTGTTTAAGATGCCATGTACGGTTCTAGGCCCAAAACAAAAAGGAACTGGACTTTCTTGTACTAGTTTCCTAATTCCTTTGGTCGGGGCTAGCTTTTCAGTTGACCGCCATCCTCTTGCCAGCATTACACAACATTATCTATACTACATATATTTCTCCTATACACGTGCGTATACAAGAAAATAACTTGTGGTGCTAGAGAATAGCACATATTTTCTCATACTAGTTAGTTTTCTAATTTTTTGATCTGCAGAAACTTACATTCTTGTCCCTCTTGCCAGCTACCATTTATCACCTCCCAAGGTACATTTTAAAAAATTTTTCAAACAATAGAACCAAAAACCTTATTGTAATGAAATTTGCTGAAAAATTTGGAACCATTTTAAGAAAATGGTGTTGAAGTGCTACTAAATAAACGAAATTTAAAACATTTTCACAGAAATCTTTTGAGTTTTCAAAAAGCTCCAAACTTTTTGTATGGTTACTGCTAAAAGCACCATTTAATATGACAAAGTAGATTTTCAGCCATTCTTCTGTTTTTTCAAAAATTGCACAATGTAATTTTTTGAAATATGTCTCACGTTGTTAATAAGCACATTTCCTGCAATTTGTAAACACTGCTGCATTTTTGAGTTAAGGTGCTTTAAATGACTTCCAATGACGTTTTTCTGTGAAACAAATTTTCTGTGAAAGTTTCAAATTTCACATTTACAGTAACACGTAAATGCAATTTTCTTACAAAGGGCTCCAAAGTTTTCAATGAAAATTGCAATTTATGACAAGGTGTTACTCTTTTTTAATATTCTTAAAGTAATATTTCGATTCTACTATTAAGAAACCGAAAAACTGAGAAATGTTCAGAAAAATATACTTTGGGCAGCAATAAATGGCAGCTGGCAAGAATTTGTGGCAAGTCCGAATACATAGCCCAGAACAAAGAAAATATTAAACTAATAAGAAAGTCTTTGCCATTCAGTTGCACCAAATCAATCATTCAAACACGACTTCTTTTGAATTATTGATTTTTTGCCCACTTTCTGAACAGTTAATAAAGTTCACATTTTTTATACAACACAAAGGTTAAAGATGAAAACACAAAAGTTGATGATGAAGTTATTATATTTGTTTTTTAAAAAAGCATTTAATTCATTTTTATTATTTGAAATAAGAGTGGGGGCTCATATGTCACCTTCGTCTCTATAAATAAATTCATAAATACTTTCAATCTTGCCAAAAACAGAAGATTGCATTTTAATTAAAAGAATTTATTACAGTAGGTTTTGAAGTACGTATCCTACAGTTACGTATAAACATTTGTGATCATAATAAATATTTTTGATATTTCGATATGTCATTCACTGAGGAGAAAAAACATCGTTGTATTTACAATTTGGACTGTTTAAATTAGAGCGGGAATAGCCATCTGTGTTCAACTAATCTAATTAATAACATTCAATAATAATCAATTAAATAATTAACACAATTGAAAAGGGTATATAATTGCACCACCATTAACTTAAAGCATTAATATAAATGAATGATTTTGTGATTATAATTGAGAACAGCAATTTTATTAAGTTACAAAATTGTCTAGAAATACGTTGTGTTATTTTCAATTGAGATGCAGTTGTTGTTCAAGATTGGTGTGCCTTTATCATGTTCTTAATATTTTAGGAGAAATGTTGTCAGATGTTAATAAATAAACTGATTTAGATACCGAAGACACACAGAAGTAAACCTGAGTAGCAGCAAGACCCATTTAAGGATAGCATACTTTTTGAAAAGAATTATGAAATAAAGCTTCCATTCGCACCTACCAAATGGAAGGCAGAAGATGGAGAAAGAGAACAACACCAATGAAATGAAAGGGGATGTGGTCTGCCATATATCTATCCCAGTACTCATTCTTTCTTGTCTAGTTGCAATGTGACTACACACAAATAATTTTCTTTAATCTAAAGCTAAAGTGGCGCAGCCAGGAATGACCTGTGGGGTTTTGTCAATGATACTAAACTTGAAAGTAATAAATCAACAAGCAATAATCATTTTTGTATTAACCCTTGTATTGCATTGTTGATTGTTGCATGAATATCACACATTATTAGTCTGAAAGTTAATTTTTTTTTAAATTTTCTAATCTATAAAATGCTTTTCTATGTTAATGCTTTCTACAAATTTATTATTTTCTTTTGGCCAATGTTTTGAACACATTGCTTTTTTAGTTCATAAAAATCCAATGCTGTAGGTTCTAGCCCAGTACTACCCTTGTGGCTATACCCATGTGAACTTTAATTCATTCACCAAGGAAATTATCTTACCCTTTTGCTCCTTTGGTTTTCAAAGAACTGAAGACAGCTTTCAACAATTCCACAATTTTTAAAAGAGCAATTTGTGTTTTTTTCCTCATAACTTGACCTTGCTCTTTTGGAAGATTATAAAAATTCTTCAGCATGTTAATGTACAGTGTTTCTATTTTTCGTAAGAGATCATTTACTTGCTGTAAACTTGGAGCAGGAGGCTCTGAGAAAAGTATGCATACTTTTGTCACTTCCGTTGACAAAGAACTGGCTGCAATATCTAAAACAAATTCAGTATGAAATTAGTATTTAATAAACATGTAAACAAATTAATTAATTAGGGACAAAATTATTCTGAACAATTTACTTAGCGTTCTCCAAAATTCATCAAGGCCGCAAAAATGTTTCGTTGCACATTCACCCCCTAAAAAAGTTATTTGTGATATATTTGTGAATTACGATGTAAGCATCTGGCACTTTACAACGAAAATTTGATGTATACAAAACCTGTCGGATTATTTCTTACCTTCCAACTGCGACATAGCAGAATTCATATTATCCAACATAGCTTGAAGAGTATTTCCTTCCGACATTTCTAATAAAAATGTATTTACAATTCAAATCGTCAATTCTCACGAGATAACTTGCGAATGACATAAGATAGTTTTAAATTTAATTAAAACATTACAGAACACAGAACACACGTCTGGCAAAGTTCGTTCAACCAGCTGCTGCGGGCCTGCTGCGGGCGAAGCCGACCTAGTGCGATTGTAAATTCTGAACTTATACTGCGATTTATGCAACTCTGCCTCTCGCAGGTTTCAGCTGTTGACAGTTTCATCCAATCGGGAGCTTGACTTCACTATGATGTTTAAATTCCCGATTGGATAAACCTGTCAACAGGTGATATCTGCCAGGGGCAGAGTTACGAAAAACGCAGTATATAATCGACCATATATATTCTGTCAGGAACACTCATACCAACCCGACCAAAGGGCAAAGTATAGGAGACCGAAGCACTTCCTGGAGTAAGAGTAATCTGAAACAGAGAAATGAGTCTGAAGCATAAACGTAGTATTTCAAAACACGCAATGCGCGCGCCGGTAGGCTAAAGTCATTTTTTGACCTTCTGTTTTTCTTCATGTTGCAGGATTGACCATAGATGCCCATAAGGGTAGGAATGCTCCCACCGCGGTGGCGTGAACGTACATTGCACTTTCCGTGTGTTCACAAAACTGCACAAATGTACTGCACGATGTCAGGAACACCACATTGTAAGATAGAAATATCTTACACCACCTTGTAAGATATATTTCACGGTATATTAAACGGTGTGAGATATCTTACACCGTGAGAACAGTCAAGAATGCTCACCCAAGAACTAGAACCCATAGACCAAGGTGTAAAATATCTATATGACCTTAATGAAAGAACTAATTATGGACAACATATTAAATTTTAAGGAGAAACCTCTATCTTCAATTTCGTAGTTGTAGAAAGACGCCGAAAAAACATACTTTTGAAATTTTCGATAATTCAGAGTTAACCGTGATAATCGGAATGCCAGTTTTATAAGTGTATGTTACTATATTCTCACAAGAAATTTTTAAAAAAATGAGCCGTTTAGGAGAAAATTTTGAAAATGTCCGGAGAGCTTCATGTAAAGTTCCCCCAAATTTTAAAGAATACTTCTCACAATCTCAAAGCCTCGACCTGAGCCAGATGGGCAGGGATTTCTTCAATTTAAAAAAAATCCTACGCATGGTTTATGGGGATTCTGGCTGCACCACATGTTAGAAGATTTTTTTCTTAATTTAGATGGTAATGATTTTTTATGACGAAAAGCCACCGTTCTTCCGTGCAGCATTACATTTCTTTACCATATACTACGTATATTATGAATATACGTATGTATACGGGAAAGACAAGAGAAGGGAAATGGAAATGAGATGTGGGGACATTTTTTTCATCGGTAAGGAAAAATATCGCCGAGCACAGGCAGGAGACTCTATTTTGATACATAAGAAATGGAAGAAACATGTTAAAAGTTGGAATGCCGTGAATGAAAGAATAATAACCCTTGATCTGAAAATTTTTAATATTAGTTTTATGATTGTTGGTGTGTATGCTCCAAATGATGATGCCACTTTACTGGTAAAGAAAAAATTCTATACTAAATTAAGAGAAGTCTAACTTTAGGAAATAGGAAGGAATTAATTTTTCAATGTAATTTATTGCAAGAGGAAAGTAAACGATCAAGTAGTGGGTCAATATGGAGATGACGTGTTAAAGAAAAATGGTACTCGTCTAATTGAGATATGTGAACAGTTCTTTGTGATGTGAATGTAGAATTAGAATGAAGTGATATTGGTGGAATGAAGAAATCGAAGATTTCCGTAAGGAAAAGAAACAGATGTATGGAAAATTGCTGAATTCTAAAGACTCTTTAGATGGAAATATGTACATAAAATACTGTTACATCGTTGAGACGAAAATAGATGAATTAAAATATGCATTTTGGGAAAATAAATGCGGTGAAATAGATGAACTTGTTGATGGTTCTTAAGGTCTCTTGGCAGCTTGGAAAACATTTAATGTAGTGAAAATAATTAATAGAGTTGAAAACAGTTTTTGGAGAAGATGCTGCAGTCACACTGCTTGTTCACGTAAAAACAGAGATGATAAAAAGGCGATGAAATATACAAGGATGCTTTAATGATGTTGAAAAGAAAATATTGTCATGGTCCGTTCATTTACAAAGGATGGATTCAGAAAGACTGTCCAAAGTGGTTTACAACTGGGCGCCAGCAAGACGGAACTAAAGAGGTCGGCCAAGAATGAAATGGAAGGATGGTGTAAGAGTGGTAATGTAAGAGATATGTTACAAGACACTTGGCATGACTTCCGCCCGATCGCGACGTCATTGACGACCGTTTGAGTCTAGCCAAATTCGGTTGAGATTCAAACGTCTCCTAAATCCCAAGAACAGGTGCCGCTGAATAGTCAGGTTATGATACAGCGGTGTCCGTATTTCCCGATGGGTCAGCGGATGCGGCCGGGGCGCGCCTGTGCCGAGACAATAGAGCTGCATGCCTCCGCGTCCCCGACGCTTCTTACACCCTTGCAGGTAACACATTTCCATATAGTTGCATATTCCACGTAGTTGATCTGCATCCGTCGCCTAGTGCCATACCGGGCCTATTCAAGCCCGCACTATACCACGGCCAGCACCCGTGCGTCCTCAACTGAGTGAGTCCGCCCGATGTGACGACTCCGTCGCCACGCCACGCCGCCAGCTGAGGAGGAAACACCTGTGGGAGGTCGGTGACCTGAGACCGCCCGCCGTCTTCGAATGAGGACCGCCATCCGGCCGGTCTGCGGAGTCACCGCCAGCCAGTGGTGATTAATCCGGTATTTAACCGGAGTCGAACTATCTCCCGTAGTTATGACGTGGGGCTCCCTCGCAGGACATTTTGGCGAGAGACTAAGAGTGGCCGCGCTCAGGCCTTGTGTATTATGGTTAAAATATGCATGAATTGTTAGCAATAAGACATTAATGTTAGTTAAGAAATTTTTTCTTTTACTGTTAAGATTATGAGCTCGTAACGTAAGGTTAGCAAGTAATCTGTGTCGCTCTCTTGTGACCTGTAACTTCCCTGGCAGCTCTTGTTACCAGGAATAAATTCAATTTTGTTAGAAATGATTCAATGGACTGATTTATGACCTCCCTTCACTTCCATCCATTCGTTACAGGAACTGAACCTGGCGCCCGACATATCCCGATTTTCTGGCCGCTGGATAGTGACGCAGGAGCGCGTAAGAGTGTACGTACGCGGAGATGTTATCTGCCGGTCCTCTTGATGACTGATTGAGACGAGACGTGACGGACTATGTAATTAATGGAGATTTACTCCCGCGCAGCAATTAATGGAGGATAATTTTAAAAAAGCGCGAAGCGCTCAACGCCCCCATGGAATTTGGAGTCGCGTTGCGTCTAAGTTGACGCAACAAATTTATAAAAAGAGAGATCTGGAAAAAATCAGAATATGGCGCTCGGGTCGGAAACGACTACGTAAAACAACCAGAGTCTGGCACGGTTGTTATATCGTTTACTGCTGCTATAGTGGCACGTTAACACGAGTAAAGTGAGTTTGAACGCGGTTATAGTTGGCGCAAGAGAGATGGGGCAGAGCATTTTCGAGGTCGATGAAATTTGGATTTTTCTGTACGAGCATTTCAGGAGTGAATCGTGAATATTGGAAATCTCCGGTATCGCTGCGGCCGCAAAAATATCGTGCATGAACGACACCAACGGCGACTGGGGAGAATCATTAGACGTGACAGAAGTGCAACCCTTCCACAAATTGCTGCATATTTCAATGCTGGGCCATCAACAAGTGTCAAGCGTGCGAACCATTCAACGAAACATTATCAATATGGGTTTTCGGAGCCGAAGGCCCCCTCGTGTACCTTTGATAACTGCACGACACAAAGCTTTAGGCATCGCCTGGACCCGTCAACACCGACAGTGGACTGTTGATGACTGGAAACACGTTGCGAGGTCTGACGCGTCTCGTTTCACATTGTTTCGAGCGGTTGGAACCAGCATGTCAACAGGGGAATAGCTTACTCTTTTTTTCAATTTGATGTTAATTAGTAGTTTAATTAAACAATCTTAAGAAAAAAATTAATCGTAAACTGACTGTGAAATTTAATAACTTAATTACCAATGTCATGAGCACGAAGCATGAAAAGATAATAACTAACTGGTGGTGATAGACTGATGGTTAAGAAGATTCGAAAAGTTGCTGTCCATTTCCGGTCTAGGAACAAAGACCGACGCGGAAAAGATAGATTTCACTTGTTACCAATTAAGACAGGAGCTACCTATGAGATAGTGCGCAAGGCGTTGTTCCTGAGGAAACATTTTTGAGATGTACAAGTTCAACTCAAGAATTCAAGAAGCTGGCGAATCAATAGACGCGTTTATTACATTGCTGCATTCACTGGTAACGCCTGCGTTGTCTACTCCGAGCGAGCTGTTCTACGCCCGCGCTCTCGAACGCTGATTTACCTGTAGCCGTCGGGCAAGTGTGCTGTCTCCGCGTATATCAACACGTCGTCTATGTGGATTTTTACCCCTAGAATTCCTGCAAGCAGATTATAAAAATTATGTGAGAAAAATTCCGGAGTAATGTTTATTCCAAAAGGCAATCTTTAAACTGAAATCCTCCAAATGGTGTAATAAATGTAAAATAATTCTCTTTTTCTAATTCTGTTTCATGAAATCCTGCTTTGGCATCTAATTTGGACAAGGCTCGCGCATTTTTTAGTTTTGCTACTGTTACGTCTGTGTTTTGCATAGGGAACTGATCTTTTGACATTTTTATTTAACTCGGTGCATATCCAGCATAACCTAATTCCAGATTCACCCCCTCGGTATCCACATTATTGGACTGCAGCACTCCAAAGGAAAGCTTACTGGTTCGATTACATATAATTTGACTAATTTGTTTAGTTAATTTCTCAAACTACTTATTGGTAGCGGGACGTTCTAGAGGTGTTTAAAGTAAATGGTTGTTCGCTGTCTATCAAATTTATTTTCCATTTAGTTCTAATTTTTCCCAGACCATTTAGCGGGGATATGCAGCAGCAGACTGTGATTTGTCGGGCATGGGCTGTTGTCATATCAATCCCTATCATCCTTCTCTAACTCTTTATTTTCTTACCAGAATGGATCACTCGAAGAGGGAGCTGTGAGGCTCGTATGTCTGAAAGATAATTATATTGGGGAATGCCACCATCACTCAGGAGTAAATGAAAACATGTAAAGTTGACACATGTAATTAAATCGTAAAATAATTGTTACAGAAATCGATAAACAAATTGTAGTATGACCCACGGTCATCCCTCCCCAACCTACTCCGCTGCCTACCCGCCAGAACAAGCGCAATCCTGTGGAAAGTCCCCGGTTGTGGCCTACAAATGATTATTACTAAAAATAAATAAATAGGTCCATCAATGTCTATTTCGGTGAGCAGCTGCACGTTCGTGCCTTGTATCAACAATTTTGAAAGAGAGACAGACCGATAGGAAATTTCCAGGACAGAATATTGCAGAATCTTTTGGTGATTGGCTAAGGATATTGAACGGGGCAGTAGCTTCCGAACAATTGCAGCGCAAAATTTTAATTGAAGGCAGAAATCAGAAATGTTGGAAGTTTGAGGGAAGGGGAAGACGGGAACCAGGAGCTTATTTTCGGGAGACTGAAGGCACTAGATTTTTAACTTGGGATCGGCGCGGATGGCAGATTGAGCCGCCGGCGCGCAAGGTAGTGTTTGTATGCAGTACGACACTTAAGACTTAACTTCACCGCAGGGAGTAGATCGGGCGCCAGCATGCAAAGTCATGTATATGCCTGTTACTTTGACAAAATTCAAACGGAACTGCTCTAAGTCGGGCACAGATTTCGTTGGGCTATTTAAATTTGACTGCCAGGTGCATTGTATTGCATTATCGATATATTTATGACGGAACACCGGCAGCTTCTGGGCCGAAAACAAAGTTCTGCTGTTATTTTAGAGCATGTCTTCATTAAGAACAGTGCGTCGGTCGGCAGGGGAGGGGGCGGGAAGATGTGTGGGGGGCGGAGTGCTGGTGGAGGCGTGCGGAGGGGTCGGGGAGAGAAGGCAAGTGGAGTTAGGGGAGGGTTCAGGAGTGTACACTTTGTGTTAATTTTAGCAGAGGTGAAGAGAGTTCAGGGATTTGTTGGTTAAGACAAATCATGTTCTGTTTTTTGAGGATGATGTGTATATAAAAAGAGAACAAAAAGACTCAAAAGACACCCTCAAAAACCACAGGACATTGTGACAGCAGAAAAGCTATTACAGTGTCCCTGTGCTTCCAGAAGTTTAAATCTATTATTCCGTTTACACTAATACATTTTCATGATTCACATATAGTGCTACGGAATGGCACAAACTTTCCCCGATTAGTTTTCTATTCCACATCGTCTCGGCTAGGTATATGAACTTGCCACGCCTTGACAGTTGCAACCGCCGCCCAAAGAACTTAAACAAAAATATTTTTCAATTCCCTAATAGTAAAAAGGAAATATTATTTCATAGATATTAAAAAACAGTAAACCGACTTCTAAATAGATATTTTCTTTGAAAAATTTGAAGCCGTTTTTATGAAAATGGCGCTCAAGAGCTACAGTAAATTCAAAATTTTAAACACATTTTCACAGTAAAATTTGCTTTAGAAATATTATTGCGCTGATGGCGAACGCCCACGCAATAGGAAAACTCTACGCATAAGGCGTACTCCAGAACAATAGGTAAAAACTCTTTCAGTAATAGAAATCTCACGCATTGGTAAATCCATTCCGAAGCGGTCAAACGCAGCTCCGTAGGCGAACGCCTGCATGTGTGCACATGAATGCGCTGATGGTTAACGCCAGCGCTATACGAAAACCACAATGGAGTATACGTATTCGCGAACTATATGTAAAATCTCTTTCAGAAATAGAACTCTCGAGCATTAGTAGATCTCTTGTGTAATAGACAACCGCAGCAATGAAGGCGAACGCCTGTCCCTCTCTGTCTCACTCTCTGTCTCTGTCTCTCTGTTCCTCTCGGTCTCTCTGTCTCTCTCTGTCCCTCTCTTGTCTCTCCGACTCCCTCTCTTGTCTCTCTCATTCTCCCCCTGTCTTTTTCTGTCTTTCTCTGTCTCTGTCTCTTTCTGTCTCTCTCTGTCTCTCTCTGACTCCCTCTCTGTCTCTTTCTGTCTCATTCTCCGTCATTCTGTCTCTCTCTGTCCTCTATCCCTGACCATCTCTCTCTGTCTGTCTCGCTCTCTCTGTCTCTCTCTGGCCCTCTCCCACTCTCTGTCTCACTCTGTCTCTCTTTGTCTCACTCAGTCTGTCTGAGTCTCTCTGTTTCTCTCTGTCTCTCTGTCTGTCACTCTCAATCTCTCTTTGTCTTTCTGTCTCCCTCTTTCTCTGTGTCCCTCTCTGTCCCTCTGTCTGTCTTTCTTTCTCCTTCTCTGCGTCTCTGTCTGTCTCTTTCTGTCTCACTCCGTCACTCTCTGTCTGTTTCTCTCTGTCTCTTTCTGTCTCACTCCGTCACTCTCTGTCTCTGTTTCTCTCTGTCTCTCTAACTCTCTCGGTCTCTCTCTTCTCTCTCTCTGTCTCTTTATGTCTCTCTGTCGCTCTGTCTGTCTCTCTTTCTCTCTGTCTCTGTCTGTCTCTGTCTGTCTGTCTCTCAGTCTGTCTCTCAGTCTGTCTCTCTCAGTCTGTCTCTCTCAGTCTGTCTCTCTCAGTCTGTCTCTCTCAGTCTGTCTCTCTCAGTCTCTCTCTCAGTCTCTCACTGACTCTCTCAGTCTCTCACTGACTCTCTCAGTCTCTCACTGACTCTCTCTGTCACTCTGTCACTCACTCTCTTTCACTGTCTCTCTCTGTCTCTCTCCCTGTCTCACTCTATCTCCCTGTCTCACTCTATCTCTCTGTCTCCTTCTTTCTCTCCTTCTGTCTCCCTCTCCTTCTGTCTCTCTCTCCTGCCTCTGTGCCTTTCTCTGTCTCTCTGTCTCCCTCTCTCGCTCTCTCTGTCTCCCTCTATCCTCTCTCTCTGTCTGTCTCTCTCTGTCTCCTCTTTGTCCTCTCTATGTCTGTCTCTCTCGGACTCTCTCTGTCTCCTCTCTCTGTGTCTCTGTCTTTCTCTGTCTCTTTGTCCCTCTCCGTCTCTCTCTGTCTGTCTCTTTTCGACTGTCTCTCTTTGTCTGTTTCTCTCTCTGTCTCTTTCTGTCCTCTCTCAGTCAGTCTCGCGTTTTCTCTGTCTTTCTTTGTTTCTCTCTTTCTCTCTCTGGTCCCCACCCTCTCTCTATTTTTCTCCCTGTCCTCTCTGTCTCTTTCGGCCCTGTCTGTTTTATTATTACGTATGTTTCTCTCTCTGTCTCTCTGGCCCCCTCTTTTCTGTGTCCCTCGCTCTGTCTCTCTGTCCGCCGCGATCTGTCTCTCTTTCTCAGTCTTTCTGTCTTTTTCTGTCTCTCTTTGTCTCCGCCTGTTTTTCTCGGTCTCTCTCTGTCCTCTCTCCCTGTCTGTCTCTCTCTGTCTCTTTCTGTCACACTCTCTGTCTCTCTTACTTTCTCTGTCTTTCTCTCTGTATCTCTGTCTCTCTCCGTCTGTCCCTCCCTGTCTCTCTCTGTCTGTCTCTCTCTTCTCTCTGTCTCCCTCGCTATCTCTCTGTCTTTCTCTGTATCTTTCTGTCTCTCTCTGTCCTCTCTCCCTGCCTGTCTCCTTCTGTCTGTCTCGCTCTGTCTGTCTCGCTCTGTCTATCTCAGTCTCTTTCTGTCCTCTCTCATTCTGTCTCGCGCTCTCTCTCTCTCTCTGGCCCTCACCCTCTCTCTGTCTCTCTCTGGCCCTCACCCTCTCTCTGTTTCTCTCCGTCTTCTCTGTCTCTTTCTGTCCTCTGTTTTATTAGCATCTCTCTGTCTCCTTCTGTCTGTCTTTGTTTCTCTCTCTGCCCTCTGTCTTTCTGTCTCTTTCTGCCCTCTGTCTTTCTCTGTCTCTGTCTGCCCTCTGTCTCTCTCTGTCTCCCTCTGTCTCTCTCGGCCCTCTGTCTCTCTGTCTCCCTCTGTCTATCTCTGTCTCTTTCTGTCCTCTCTGTTTTATTAGCATCTCTCTGTCTCTTTCTGTCTGTCTCTGTTTCTCTCTCTGCCCTCTGTCTCTCTCTGTCTTTCTCTGTCTCTCTCCCTCTGACTCTCTGTCTCCCTCTGTCTTTCTCTGTCTCTCTCGGCCCTCTGTCTCTATCTGTCTCCCTCTGTCTCTTTTTGTCCTCTCTCCCTGTCTGTCTGTTTCTCTGTCTCTCTCTGGTCCTCTCCCTCTCTCTGTATCTGTCCTCTCTCCTTGTCTGTCTGTCTGTCTCTCTCCGTCTCTTTGTCTCTCTCTCTCTCTCTCTCTCTCTCTTTCTGTATATATATATCATACATTACCATATTTGTTTAGATTTTAAAACTCTACAAACTCATTCTGATTTATTGTGAAGGCGGAATATAGTTCAAACAGTCTGAACAGTCAGAGTTTGTGGAGTTTTGAATTTTTAGCAAATTATGTTTTATTAGCATTAGAGAATAACGCAGATGAACAACTTACAATTTACAGGTGATCATTTATGATCACATTAAAAAACAAAACGTAAAGAAATAAAGCTCTATTAAATTCAAACTATTCGTATCTTTCTTAAATGCAGTTTTTTTCTTGGCGATTATAATTTTGAAATTGCAATAGTACGAGTTCATATCCCCTATGGATGTAATATGAAAGGCCAATGGGTGTTGGAGATTTTTGAACGGGAGTATAATGTTAACAGCTACTACGAAATTTTTGGTAAGTCCAATGTACTGTAAGAACTGTAATACTCTAAGAATACTGTAAGAACATATCGTCACTGTGAAATCAAACCGTCATAAATGCAAAAACTGAGTTTTTGAGTTGTTTGTGCCAAAAATTTCCTTTTTTTTCCCGTCTATTTTTATGTCGAACCGGCATATCGTATAGTTGAATAAAAATCCGTCAGATGGCGTTGGACCGGTATGCATTTACGCGGGAATAGCCATTTTATTTAACAGACGACAGATCTTTTGCGTAGTACGCCAGTCGCTTCAAAACCTTCAGGGAGGAAACACGTCCATCATGTAAGTAAAACTGAATAATTCACAATAGTAGGTTCTTACTATTATCCAGATACGACTTATTGGCAGATAATCCGGTTTGCACTTAACACCATTGCGTTGATAGCAGCCTCAACTGAAACAAATCCGCATATATGCCATAATGCCGGTTTCCGGGAAAATTTTTCCCTGGTGAATAAAGCATACTGTTAATTAAAACAATTACTGTTAATTATTGCAATATTTCAGTTTGAATTGTATCCAAACAAAGATTCATGTGATCTTTTTGAAGATATGCCGGTTTATTTTATTCTTGTATATCGTTTGGCAAGATGTTTTACGGTTTACAAGGCTCAAAATCCACCCTTGTAGGTAGATACTTAAACTACCACATACTTATAACATTGTTGTTTGTTGAAGGAAAAGGCGTACAGGTTTTCTATTAACACTTGCGGTAAACAGTGAAAGGCGGTGGCAAGTGATTGCGCCAGATGCTTTGCCTCCTACACGAGTCAATTTAGAACGTAGTACTGAAGATGTTCCTGAAACCAGCAAGACAGTTATACAAATAGAGTGAAAACTACTTTTCCGCTCCAGCGGGTAAGTTTAGGTTTTGTCGTTTGATTCAAATAAATCAATACTGTTGGTCACAAGCATTGGTGTAGTCAACAGGAAGAACTCAATCACACATTGCTCATCATTTTCAAACTTTACCCCATGATAGAATTATAATAGCATATATCTATAATACAGTTTTTAGGATGCGAAGTTACTGCATCAACGAACGCTGATCTGACCAATATAGATACAGTAGAAGATCCTATAGGGCTAATGGATGAAAAAGCTTGTGTTAAGAAGCTGCCTGATCCGTTGCTTCCAACATTTATGAATACAGAAAGCGCTACTAAAAATGTTCCAAAAACTAGCAAGACAGATTTGACTGAACTACTGTGACGTAGTGAAATGAGAATAAATTCAATTAACAAAAATAAAAATAGTATATTGAAAAGTTACAGACTAGTTACAATAAATTGCTAAATGTAAACACTCCGGCAACCTTTTCCTTCCAGTACCCTGCTTTACCGCAGAAAAACAAGCCACGCGTGATGCGAGCCGTCGGTCTTCCGTCCCGTGACAATTACCGTCACATGGCCTGATGCCAAAATTTAAACCGGTCGCCGTCTGGCGGACCACGTGCACGAAGCACCCGAGATCGTCTGGCCCTTACACTCCGGACATCTCGCCCCCACTCTTACGCTCCCTGTACCTACACGTACTAGGCCCTCTGATGTAAACTGAATGAGAACGCGGGCGCAGATGGCGCCGCGTTAAATAGTTGATGGCTACACCCCCCCACCTCACAAGTTCCCTAGATAGGCTCGCCTGCCAGCATCTTAGGAGGGGGGATACACCCCCCACCACACAAGATTCCCAGGTAGGCTCGCTAGCCAGCTTCCTAGGAGTTTACAGCCTAAGGTTATTTTTGGCTCTGCCACGCTGTCTGCGTCATCTGCCAGAGCGCCAAATCCCGGATGTTCAGGCTCAACCCCTTCCTCCCCAGCAGCGCACTTTCACCGACCTAACGGTTCTGGCCCTCGTGTTAACGACGCCACACTACAAGCACCCTCTAATGATGAGTGGGTGGATATATACTCTCTGGGGTGGAATGTGAACCTATACAAGAAGAGACTGAAAACCACATTTCCCCTTCGACTGGTAAGTTCACACTATTGCCATTTTGATTTATAATTTTATATCGATACTGTTCGGCGTTTGCATAATTATTAGTGGCTTATAGATATATTTGTTTCAATTTTAGAATGTGAAGTTACTGCACCAACGATGACTGACTTAACTGCGGTAGATCCGGTAGAAGTTTCAATAGAGCAAATGGCACGGGAAGTTCAGAAGTCTGGTTTGGCCAACGATGTTGTTACGGATCAATTATTGGGGACTGAAAGCTACAGAGTCAACAATATTAACATGGACACTACTGACACGGAAGACCAAGACCCATTTCATAATTCTGATGACGATGAAGTCGACCCCGGTTATAATACAATAAATTCTGGCTCCGAAATTGACAGTGAAAGTAGAGATGAACCGGAGACTGGGATTGAAATCGAAAATGCAAACGAACCAACTAGAAAAAAGTTCAAAGAGCACTCCGAAGCGGACCGATATACTTACCTTCCCATGGCCATGAAAACGGCACAGAAAAGTGGCAAACCTTACCTGGTTCATGAGGACTTTTTTGATATAAAAGCTCTGAAAAACTCCCAAGTAATTTTACCCATGTTGGACATTCGAATGTTGAAAGTAATTGTTAAATTAACTCTTGAGAACTACACTGCATTTCACTTTTATTTATAACAAAATACATATACATAAACTCTTATTGAACGTCTTTGACGGTCTTTTACAAACACTACATTGCTGCACAGTAAGACAAAAGGACGAATGCATATGATCATTCGTTTACATACCAAAAACAGATGACGACAGTGTCGGCGCGTTCACAAACCTCAATCTCTCAATATAGAGTACATTTCCAATAATATACTAGACGCAGATGGCGACACTGTCGACATGTTCACAAACTTCAACCTTACAATATAAATGTATATTTCCAACACGCCTCCTTACATTTATATACATACTATCTTAAATTCAGTTAATATTCATCATATTCCTAAAATACACAAACTTGTCTTTACACAAAGCTTTCGTGAAAATATCTGCCATGTTATCATCAGTATTTACTTTGACTATATCAATTAAACCATTCATATACAACTCGTTGACAAAATGATAATGGACTTCAATATGTTTTGAGTTTTTTGTAAAGTTACCATATTTAGCGATACTCAATGCTCCTGAGTTGTCTTCGTACATTACAATCGGTTCATCAAAATTCAAATCAAAAATTTTCATTACATCTTTTAGAAATTTCACTTCACTCACAGCATCTGATAGCGCAACATACTCTGCATACGTCGAAGCTTTTGTTACACTTGATTGTTTGCGAGACTTCCAAAATACAACATTGTCAAACATACGGATCACATAACCTGTCGTAGATTTACGATCTATATTGTCACCTGCCCAATCTGAATCTACATAACAATCAAGAACTTTTGCATTTTCGTTTTTACAATAATTCAATTTCAGGTTTCTTGTCAAATACAGATATTTTAAGATTCTCAGACAATACTTATAGTGTGTGCCGTCATAACAATTCTGAAACCTGCTCAAATAATTAACAGAATAACTGATATCTGGCCTTGTTCCTGAACTAATATATAACAACGCACCAATCAAATTTCTATACTTTATATCATTACGCAATTCCTGAGTTGGTTCTAATTTCAAGTTAACTTCCATCGGTGTAGCATATAATTTTGAGTCTTTAATCTTGTATTTTTCGGCTAATGAATTAATATAATTTTCCTGACTCAAGCTCATTTTGTTTTTCTTGTATTCGTAATTTATATCAATTCCTAAATAACTTTTAACCTCACCTAAATCTTTCATACTAAATCTATTTGACAACAAATTTTTGATTTCTTTAATTCGACTTTTCTTTACACAACAAATGAGCAAGTCGTCAACAAAAATTATCAAGTAAATCAGGACATTACTTTTTCGCAAAACATAAAGGCAATAATCATATTCACTTCTTTGGAATCCTAAACTTTTCAAGAAAGTATCTAAACACTCATACCAAGCTCTCGGACTTTCTCGTAAACCGTACAGTGCTTTCATCAATTTGCACACTCGATTTGTGCCGTCTTCGTAGCCTTCAGGTTGTTTAACATAAACTTCTGACATGATTTCGCCATTTAAAAAGGCTGTTTCTACATCCATTTGTTCAATAATTAAACCAAAATGACAACAGTATGACAGTAAAATCTTCAAAGTTTGCATTTTAGCTACTGGTGCATATATATCATCAACACATTCCTTTTGTTGAAATCCCCTAACAACTAATCTTGCTTTGTACCTATTATCAAACTTTTTAGTAAAAACCCATTTAACATCTATAAGATCTTTGCCCTCTGGCTTACTAACTAACTCCCATGTGTCATTTTTCTTCAAACATTCAATTTCCCTATCCATAGCTTGACTCCAGCTTTTCGATTCATTGCTATTAATCGCCTCCTCAAAACTAACCGGGCTATCTGCACTACATACGTTAATATAAATAAAGTTACTTGTATTATCATCCCTATAGCGTTGTGGAGTTTTAACCACTCTACCCGACCTTGTTGTTTTTTCCTTTAGCGCTGCTTTTGGAGATTCGATTTCGACTAACCTTTCTTCGTCCTCGCTGTTATCTTCAGACCCAGTTTCCCAATTTTCACACCCAGATTCATCTAATCTTTTACTCACGGAACCATTATCCTTTAAACCTACACATCTAATATTTTCTTCAACAACCTCTACATGCCTGGCCACAACAATTTTATTATTTATGAGTACCCTATATCCAACGTCACTGTAACCTAACAGAACTCCCAAATCTGCTTTTCTATCCCATTTTGACTTTCTCAATTGTTCTGGCACCCTTACAAAGACTCTACTTCCATACAATTTTAAATGTGTGACATTAGGCTTTTCTCCAAAAAATATGTCATAAGGAGTTTTCAATTCTGCGGTATTTGCAAGACATCTATTTTTCAGATACGCGGCAGCACAAACTACTTCTGGCCAAAACCTATTGTTAACTTTTGCTTCGGCTAATAAACATCTTGACATGTTCATGATTGACCTATTGAACCTCTCAGCAGTTCCATTCAACTCATGCACATTTGGCGGGCACGCATTTAAAACAATCCCCTTTTCCTTGATGTATTGATATATATTATTATTCATGTATTCTTTTCCATTATCACACCGCAATTTCTTAATCCTTTTCCCAGTAAGATTTTCAACCTCATTTACATACCCAACTAAACAATCATATAATTGGTCTTTAGTTTTAATTGTGTAAACGCGTGCAAGTTTACTATAATCATCAATAAAAGAAACAAAGTATCTTTCACCATGCATACCTACTGTTGAATGTGGCCCATTCAGATCTGTGTGAACAATTTCTAGGATTTCTTTAGCCTTATTTCTGTTGTTTTTAAAAGGAACATTATGCATTTTATTTTCTATGCACACTTTACATTTCATAGGTTCAGACTCGACGTTTTGAGGGATTCCATCTACTAATTGATGTTTGCAAATTTTATCTAAATAATTGAAATTTACGTGCCCCAGTATCCTATGCCACTTTTCCTTTATTGTCATATTTTCTTTATTGCAGAAGTTTACGTTAAATTCCCCTTTGTTGATCTCACTTGTCACTTTATATAACCTATCTTGTTTCCATGCAACTGCAATTAAACCCCTATCTTTACTAAAAACTTTTGCGCTGATGCCTTTTGCAATAATATCATGTTTCTCTGTGACTCTTGAAAAACTAATTAAATTCCTATCTAGATCTTTAATGTAAAATACATTTTTCATTTCAACTCGTTCTAATCTGTCAAACACTAAAAAATCGCTAATTACATTACCAACTTTAGTTGCCGTTAAAATCTTTCCGTTCGCGATTTTTACATTAATCGGTTCTTTTAACGTTACGCATTTAGAAAAATATTCCTCGTTATTAATTATATGATCTGTACAACCGCTATCTAACAACCAATTAATTTCAATCTGACCTGAATCCTGTGTTACACTGTTTACTTCCTTGGCGAAGACCTCTGTCACGAAACTGCTTGCGCCACTTACATTCTGATAAAACTGTTGTTCTCCACGGTTCCTACCACCATGGTCGTCCTGTCGGTAATGTCGGTCTCCTTGCTCGTTCTGTCGGTAAGATCGGTCGTGACCATAGCGACCGCCTCTGGACCCACGTGGTCCTCCTCTGCCTCCGCGATGTCCATTTTCATAACTTTGGTTGACATAACCTCCATAGTTACCTCGTGCTCTTCCGCCACGTCCCCGGGAACCTCGATGATTCTCAGTTTGTCGACATTCCCTCTTGAAGTGTCCTGGTTTACCACATCCGTAGCACACTTTTTGGCCGCTCGCACTAGGTCTCTTCTCCGAGATGAATGCATTTGATTTTACGCCCTCACTGTCCTGGTTCTCCTTGATGCTCTTCATCCTTATTTTTGCCTTCACGTACTCCGCAGTCCGGTCTTCCTTCTTCAAAACATCCACTAGATCTCCGATATAACTTAGTGACTCGGGCAGCGTTTTGAGCATGTAATTTAGTTTCTCTTCTTCGCTTACCTTGGCCCCGGCTGACTTCAGTTCGTTTATGTATTTCTCAAACACAGTGAAGAATTCATTTATGTCGCTGTAATTCTTTAATCTGAGTCCATCTAGTTTGTTCCTGCAGACAATCTGCAACGCTGTTGACTCTTTGGAGTATAGCTCGTCAAACTTCTTCATAACCTCGAAAGCACTTACTTTATCATTCACGAACTCTAGCTGCTTGTTAGTAATTGCACTAAAAATGCAATGCATCGCCTTCAGGTTCTGTTCTTCCCATTCTACGTCCTTGTCTTCTTCTCGCTTCGACCTCGTGGTCACCTCATGGCATTTTTTTAATTTCAAATAGATAGTTAACCTCGTTTTCCAGTTTGCGTAGTCCTCTCCATCAAAAGCTGGAATGTTCAGGTCGTCCATGTCGCAAACTTCCTCGAATCGACGGACACTGGGCTGAACTCCAATATAACCTCTTCAGCAATTCATCTGCATCCGGAAACCACGGACCTCTGCTACCATGTTAAATTAACTCTTGAGAACTACACTGCATTTCACTTTTATTTATAACAAAATACATATACATAAACTCTTATTGAACGTCTTTGACGGTCTTTTACAAACACTACATTGCTGCACAGTAAGACAAAAGGACGAATGCATATGATCATTCGTTTACATACCAAAAACAGATGACGACAGTGTCGGCGCGTTCACAAACCTCAATCTCTCAATATAGAGTACATTTCCAATAATATACTAGACGCAGATGGCGACACTGTCGACATGTTCACAAACTTCAACCTTACAATATAAATGTATATTTCCAACAGTAATTAAAGACGACGACAACTTATACTTTAAAACATCCTACCGATCACATGCCCGGGAGGAGGCGAAGAAAAGAAAAAAGCGGGACAATAAGAACGTGAATCCTGTTCTGATGCAAGCTTATTTCGAGAGACTTACCATTGATGCGAAGAAGAAAAAGGGTCCTAAAGTTAGGTACCGATGGGATAATACCATCAATTCATTCAGATTTCTATAAAAAATTGTAAAACTTTGAAGTTACCAGCAAAGGGATAAGCAATATTTTGTTAATTGTCATATAACAAAAAATTGTGAAGCAATAAATTAATTTTTCATTGACAAACTTTTTTTTTTCTACTGAAAAAAGGTTCTAACTGAAGAAGCCACTGTGACACAAAAGCAAACATTACACTGATTTTAAAGTCATACTAGCATATCTGCATATTTCTCTTAATTTAAGCAATTTTCGATTTATTTGCAACTACTACTTCAATACAAAGAATTCGTCTAAATTTTATTTATGCATAAGGTGGCTTTGAAGTGAACCAAACGGACGTTACAAGGAAAATATCACATGCCAAAACTTTAAAGCGCTCTGGTGAAAAATATGCATTTTGCAGATATGCCGGTTTGATTTCACAGCGACGATATATGAACATGAAATACATTTTCAACACATGTAAATACTATTAAAACAATTAACAGCGTCGGCGATTCAACTAGTATGTTAGTATTTTGATAGTAATTTGAGTATAAAATTAATTTTCTGATTCTAATTCTAAAGAACCTGTAACAAGTACTGTACTTCAGCTTCTGGGTCAATGATCCACATCTCGATGAGGTTTTTGTCCAGTTTCCCTGACCCTTGAACAAATGCTGAGATGGCCACTTGTTTTGCTTCTGGCAGTGTTGCCAGGTGGCTTCGTCCAATAACCCCCAGATGGCGTCGCAAATCCCCCTAAAATTTGAAATAAACCCCTAAACTCTTAAATAATCTAATAATAGATATATATATATATATATATATATATATATATATATATATATATATTATAAAATACGAGTCTTAATATGTTAAGATACGTTTTTTCAATGTTATTTATTAGTTCGTTATTGGGGGAAATTTTGAATTAAGTAAAATTCAAACATTTACATAAAACTTTCATATATTAAACACATCTGCGTAATCTCAGTCTTAAGAATGAAACAACATTCTTCTTATGAATCTTAGAATTTTTCGCATCAACAAATCACATCACGTGTATTAAACACATCTGCGTAATCTCAGTCTTAAAAATGAAATAACATTCTTCTTATGAATCAAAGAATTATTCATATCAATAAATCACATCACGTCGACAAAATATACCAGTTGGTTTACATATTTATGTACGCCATGGCGTCGACAATGCTTTCATCAATTTTGGATTCATACATATTCTCCGTATTAAACTTTTTCAGCATGGATGGGCTTGGTGCAAACTGTTGGCAACCACCAGCCATACCGTACCGCACGCGCAAAATACAATCGGCTGTCGTTATCGCCATTCTGTTTCGAAGTTTATCTTTTATCACATTTAAAACTGAAAAGCACCGTTCCACCGCAGCATTAGAGAACGGAATGCTCAACAACGCAAATACAAAATCTGAAATATGTTTAAACCTCGAGTTTCCGCAAGAATTTTGTATTTCGCTGATTTCGAGCCACAATTGCTCCGTAGAATCACTGCGCAACTGATCTATGTTTGACAACAAGTTCCACTCGGCAATAGTCTCATCAATATCGCAAATCGACGAGAACTGAAGGACAATGTCGTTGATGTCCGCTTTAATGAATTTCTTAGTGGAATCAGGCGAAAACTTCTTCACCGACTCCAATATCTCCAAATTATTGGGAAGTCTCTTTTGGATCTCGTCGCACAAGCTGACCACAAATTTGACGCACCTTTCCTTCACATCGTGTATTATATCAGGGTTCTTATTAACTGAGAGCGCATTAAAGTCGTATCCAAAATTAACGCAAGACGAGGGCATTAGGAAAGACTTGAACTCGAACGCATGTATGGCAGATCTCCTCAATCGAGCCAGTTGCTGCGGTACAACGATTTGCTGCATCAAAAAGAACATGAGCTCATGTAAGTCTTCAAAAAGTTTCAGCGGATCAACAAAAGATATACTTTTAAAAAAACCCCCAACAAAAACCCCTAAATAAATTTCCCCCCCAAAAAAACCACCAAAGCCAAAAAAAAACCACATTTAGGGGGAAAACCCCTAACCTGGCAACACTGGCTTCTGGAGATAAATGTAACTTCAAATTAACTTCTCTCCATAGCGCGTTACGCACAGCTTTTGGCGTAAATATATAAATAATCATGTAAAGTAGGCTTTATGAATGTTGCGAAGCAAAAACAATGGGGGCCCAATATTGAAGCACGAGTAAACGCAGTAAAAGAACTTAAAAACGTTGCACTGGGCATTGGTGCACTGCCGGGGAGCGCACGCGCTGCCGGAGAGGGCGCTCGACGTGGGTCCCAGTACAAACTTGTTGCCCTCCTCTCCTTCTAAAAGTAGCTCCATCTTTATTAAATAAAAAACTTTCTGTAAAAATACAAATGAAAACTAATCTTTTTATATACAATTTTAATGTATTATATTTATTACATTAAAATTATTTTCGAAGTGAGGAGCCCCTCCAAGCAATTGCTTGATTTGCTTGTCAGTCCGGTACTGAATACATCGATATTGCTACAAATTTTGAATATCATTAATATGGAAAATGCATATTCCTAACACATTACAAACATTTTTTACATTATCTGGGGTTGTGCAACCTAAGAATGAGCCGCGACTCAAATGCAAAATTCATATAAAATGCACTTACCTGTTTTTACGTACCGTTCCAGTGTTCACGAAAATGTCGTTCAACTTAAAATAGTCTGCTTTAACATTAGTGGAGATCACCAACCTATTAGGTTATTCCTTCAAGGAATAATAGATAATAATCTCAACATCATTCTCCCAGTAACAGTGACTAATAATTCGTGGCAAAATAGATAAACCACTATCTATTGAAGTGAATGCCATATGCTCGAACAAAACAGGAGCAGAAATTTCTGATAAAAACTCATTAGCAGAGATTGGAATGTAGTTAAATAGAATTAAATTTAAGGATTATAAGCTCAGTTGCAAATTATTTAAAACTCAACAAATATATTATTGCAAAAATATAAAATTACCAAAACACAAGGTCTTTGCTTGCTTGAGTGGAAGTTTCCTGACAAGTTAAAAGATGTTTCCTAAAAGAAGTTATTCAGAGGTAAATACTTCCTTTAAAATATTTTTTTCTGGTTGTTTGTAGCATTGTTATGGACTATTTGCCTTTCTCATAAAAATAAAAATGCTGTAACTCCAAATTCAATATGATTATTTTAGGAGTTCAGTGAAGCGTTTTATTTTTAATACCTTTGTTACAATTCTGGAATAAGTCCTGCAATAAATCAATAGATTTATTGCAGTTCTGAATAGTTTTAAGGTACCAGGTATATTACACACATTTGAGGAAATTGCCACAAGAGATGGTTGTAAAAAGGCAATGATGAAAAGTAATATGAAGGACTTTGAATTTCACCTCAGTTTAGAATTTTTTAGGTCTGTAGTCGTCTGAGACCACATAGGTCTTCATCATTTTCCATTCACCTATTCATTTTCCAATTCTATTATTATAATTTCATTTCATATTTGTTTAATAGCCCCACTAATTGTTAACATCTTTTAGAAGGAAATACAAATGGATAAATGTATGAATCATTTCTGAAAACTTTCAAAATTATAATCCTGGTTTATTTTAAAGTAAAGATTACAATAATGACATACATGCTTAATCATGACAAGATGTTACACGAAGTTTGATGCATGATGCATGCAGATGCCCAACAATAGATTAAACCAAATCATATGAAAACCAGACATCACAAATCTGAATAAAAATTGTAATTATTTACAAGAAGTAATTTTGTAGAATGTCTGAAGCATCAAAAATATATACAACAGTCTGTACTGGACCTCTCTTTATGCTGTTATAAAAAATTAAGTTTCATAGTTTTAATTGAGGCATTAGATGCTAAACAATAAAATAAAAATTCTCTTAATTTTTTCAGTGTAAACAAGTGACTTTGATACGTGTAAACATTTCAGAACTTCACAAAAACTGTTAATGTAATAACTTTAGAAACTACATTATATACTTACCTTTGGTACATATTCAAACATTTTCACAAGGTAGGCTACAATCCCCAGTAAACAGGAGTACAGATTTGGAAATATTACTAGTATCCCCATTTTCAATTAAATTGTTGATACAAACATTTAAGTTATGTTCCTCTTAAAACTCATCATGTAAAGCAATACAAAACATAATATATTCATTTTATTCATGGCATAAGGAGAAGGAAATAAAAAGTAGAAACATTAAAAACCAATATGAAACACAAAATGTATTTCTGATTAATAAATTGCATAATTTTATATCATTCCACTTCCTGGATAACTACCTACATTTTGTACCCAAATAAACATTACTTCATTTTTATGAACTTTTAAACCTGCAGGTACAGGGTCTTTTGAGTACAAGTAACATTTGCATTAATTTTTTTGTTATAAAATTCATCACATTCTTAACACAACTATGTATCATAAAAAAAGCATTCTTCCACTAATTCACAGTGATTGACACCTTGCAAATCACAGTGAGTCCACAAATACAGCAAAGCTACGTCATTATCCTATTCTGACTACAATAACACCCGACAGTAATAAATTAAGGTTTTCGTTAAAAATACCTGAGACGGAAAATAATGAATAATGTGAAACACTATTACACCAAATGTTTACAATGAACAACATTCTTTTATCTTCAAGATAAAAATCTGATGTACAGATTCAACGCAAGTACTTCCGTCTACACAATCAATTTGAGTGTACACCTTCACTCTTCTATCCCAACCATGTTAATCACAATGGTAATAAACAAATCATTTCATTCCACCCCACAAACTCTGCATCAATCAAAATAATTAATTGCACTGACTTCACTGCTGTTCATTGTGTTTATGCAAATCAGACAGTAAAAATATCAAAAGTAATTGAAAAAAAAACTGGGGGGGGGGGGGGGGAGGCTATGGACAACAGACTTCCTTTCAACAAAACTCTTTCAACATGTAAATCAATTTCCTTTCTAATGTTCTACTTATTATTAATGACAATACTACAATACAATTTACTCGGAAAATACTCAAAATAGTACACAGACCAATATTCATTTTCAGAATTCTTTTATATTGGTGCTTAATACAAAAATATAAAGAGATACGCTCTACAGCCAGAATACTTGGCAGGAGTATAAAGAAACTACACACATGAAACATCAGCTGTGTATATGCTCACTTACAGTTCGTGTTTGTTTTTGTAAGTTTTTTTTTGTTTTTGCTTTTTAATATATATTGGAAGTAAAGACTAAACCATACTCAGAGAATCATTTTTAATCATTACAACGGTTAAACACTGTATTGCACAAATCACACTGTCAATCTCTTTTTGTTCGCCATGAATGAGCAAGTTGCTTCCATGCTATTATTTTATTCTACTTTTTCTGAAACGCTGCAAGGGTATAAAAAGTACGAACAGTAATTGTATTCAAATTACCTTATAAATAATATAGAAAGATTAGAAAGGGAAACAAATATTAAAACCTACGAAGATGACAAGATACACACAGTGTATAGATTCATCGTATCTGTTCCAACTCTTCCAAGGCTCCCTTCAATGCAATTCAACAGTCAGCAGGTGATGTGACCATTATTTACAAAAGAGACATCCAAATCGGGAACAGTTATAAAAAACACACATACTGGCATTGTGTATACTTCAGCATGGCTCAATAAGTCTGAAATACACAAGTACAATACAGATAATAAAACAAACTAAACATTTAGCATTCTTTGTCGGAATGTGAACACAACTTGCTACACGTTATACAGACCCCAGCAAAATACACTCTTTAGGTGTCATGAGCATTTACAAAAAATGTTTAAATCCAATCAAATTGTTCACCAAAATCATTCCCAACTCACCTAGGCTCTTATAACACGACTGTTTAAAAATTGCTTATCAGCAAAATAATTCAATAAATGAACAATACATCACATGCACATCATAATAGATGCATTTATGATTAGTATTACATCAATTCACCTATACTTTACTCTCCATTGGTGGCTTTGTTCATTAAAACAAAGAAAAATTGGGAAGACATTCCAGGACGATTCAAATAAATGAAAATTTAAAAAAAAAAATATATTCTACAAATTATACTAGGTACGAATATGCACCAAAGAATATCTATGGAGACTGAAATCCTATGAAACAATTACAGATGTAGTTATTTACTTAAGATTTCACAATCATAAAATATTCTTTATAATGTAAACCACAGAACAATAAAGGATGTAAACCTTTCCCTGTCATGTTCAACAATACTACTTACAAACATGGAAAAACTGAAAATATATAAAAAATTATGGGATTGTTATTACAAGAAAAAAATTGAGAGCCGTGATCACATGGTAATACATTTTTGGTAAATTATTTATCATTCTTTTACAATATGGAAAACACCAATTAGAGAAAACTTTGTACATTTCATTGAATTTTTCTGGATACTAAGGACTACAGATTATTCCCACACTCCATTTAAATTATACTCAACATTGCAATTATAACAATTATGTCAACTTGTTACGCTCTTTTTTCATTGAAAATTCACCAATTAGACGTATTTCCACAACTAATTAATGCTCATCAAAACTTACTTGAATGTCACATTTAATTGCAACATAAAAATTACTACAGAAGAAATCGCAACTAATTACAGAGCTGTTTTTCATTATATGTTTCCAAGAAAAAGGATGACAAATATCAAGAACAAAAAATCAGTTTATGTGACAGACCAAGGAAAGAATGAAAGGAAAAAAAGAAAACAGTAAATTAATCACAAGTAAATAATAAGTCAATTCCATATAGGGCTGGAGTTTAAAATTCTAAAATGCAAAAAGAAAGATATTCTTGTATTTATATTGGCAGTAATTTTAACATAAAGGGGAGGGGGGGGGGAACACCCCTTCTACGAAATCATTTCTCAAATTGTGTGGTTTTCACACAATTTTGTTGTCAATCAGAAGAATTAAAAAGGTTCCATAACTGTCATTCCAAAGTTTCATGAATTTCTGCATTCTTCAGAAAACACTTTTCATAATACAGGAATAACTATGTGGAATACAATGGTGAACAGTTTGACTTGTCTTAGGATTAGTCAATTTTGACATTTCATCACATTACACTTTTTTCTCCAGTCAAAGTGCAATTACTAATGCAGAAGACTCACTATCATGGCATTGAGTTTGTTCATATTATAGGAATATCATTTTATACACACCTTCTGCCTCAAAACATTTGGTTAAAATCAACAGCTTCACATTTTATGTTACTGTTACCACATGCAATATATTCTCCCAACTGGTCGATGAAATTGAAATGAGGTTCATAACACTTTGCCAAGGATGCCAACATGTCAATGATTCATTATTGAAATTAATTAATGCTGTTTTCAAAGCACCTTGACAGTCACAAGTTATGGTTTAAAACATTCTACATACAGACTTCTCTCAAATATCCATTTTACAACCCTTTTATATATGCAGATAACAATGGAGTCGTGAAGGCTATCTACAATATGACAAAAACCTGATAGTAATGTAAAATACATAGAAACCAATCACATAGTTCCTGGAACAATGTTCTGATAGTATGCCTTCTGTAACTACTGTACAATATATAATTATTAAAATAAATTAACACACAATAACAAGCATAATAAACAAGAGTAAGATACTACTATGTTTCTTACACAGACACATTAGCAATAATACCATATTCGGAAAATCAACTCCTTTCATTTCTTTTAAGTAAATAAATATCTATAAATCATTAAAAAGTGTTTGAATTATATACATATACAATTAACAAATTTGGCAGCTTTTTGTTTTCCTGCTAAATTTGAAATCTCTGGCACATATTTTACCAAATCTGAACACTAACAACAACATAAATTGATTCCTCTCATAGGAAGAATTTTAAACCAAAATACATTTAATTTAATTAACAACAATAGGTATTACAAGTAAGAAAATTTCTTGACCTCTGTTAGCCTAATATTGAAACTAAGTATAAATCTGGCATTACGCAAGTTTTGTTAACCTACATATTTATTGTGCATGTGAAGTCTGGAACGCTTTATCTTGGGCCTTGAATGACAGAGCCATTAACACTGCTCTAAGTACATAGATGCCCATCAGCGACTCACGTTTTGAAGTTACAAGGCTGCTCTCCTGCAACAAGATAAAGCTTACAGGGGAACACGAAAAAAATATCAAAAGGAATGTTCTATATAAACATACCAACATATGTTAGCACATGAAGGATATTAGGTATGAATGGAAAGGAGTCAAAAAAGAAGACATAATACTAAATAAATACATTTTATTGAGGGTTTTATGTTATTTTAATAATGATACAAATGTACAGAACTTTCCATACCAAATTAAAGAACATTATTTACATACAAAATTAATAATTGGCAAGTTTCATTTTCCTTCCTCCAAACTACAATATTTATAACTAATATAAAGTAAGGAAAACCTGTCTTCTGAAATTTACAAATAAAAAAACTACAACATAAGTATAAACTTTTATACACAATACTCATGGAGCAAGTTGGTGTAAGAACTTACCATCTTTTTACTGGAGCCTCTGTGTGGGCATACTATGAGAACAGAACAGTATGATCAGGCAAGCCTACAAACATTTCTTTAACATTAAGAACTTTCAATCAAAATTTTAGATTTATTTAAGCTCCGTACATAAAAATAAAAATTTGATTCCACCACGCATGTTTTACTTTTGGAGCATTGTAAAGGAAATTATTAAAGATCAAAAAACAGCCTCGTTTTAAACATAACCATGCACTCACACATTCAACTCAGTCACTTCTCGTTTTTAAAACCAGCATCTGGCTGGAATCAAATACTGAACATACGTTAATATTGAACAATAACATACTTGTGGATAAAAATTACCATGATGAACATTAACGGTTATTGCACCAAATAAAATGTTCATATAAATTTACTTACTATTTCAAGCAATGTTGAAATCCAATGGTCATGTACATACATATTCCTCATGCAAAGAATTAGCCTTTGTTGGTTCCTGCAAATGATGAAATATTTTAATGCAAAAATAGCATTAGAACAGTACAAAAATCCACATGAACTTCATCATAAGCTATAAAGTATAAAGAATGCTGTAAAGTATGGCTACAGAGTACCATATACAATTGATTTGTTTACATATCATGAAGGTTGGTGAACTTGTGCTGGGTCTATAGTATTCTCTATTGTTTTGTCATTCCACCAACTAAAGATTGTTCACCTCAAAACAATTTATGCTGTTAGAATTCAAGTAATGTTCACTTCCAAACTTGTTAAAATAATTTTATCTCGATTATTTCTTGATTTTAGCTGTTTAATTTAATGAATGTGTGATTTATGTGAACATAGTAGTCTTTCATAACTGATGATTATGAGCTCTCCAAACCCCTAACGGCTGACACTTTCAAAGTGATCTCTGCTTGAACTCCAGCTCATCTGGCTGGTGAAAGAATACACATCGCAGAGCAATTGTCAACTGTTTTAGAAATAGATGCTCTGGCTAGGACCGAGTATATGAGAGTAGGAGAGAAGGGGAAAGGGAAAACATGTAAAGGAAGGATAAAAAGGAGAGGGAAGAGAGGGACAGAGATTAGAGAGAGAAGAGAGGCAGAGGGTGGGAGGGAGAATGAGAGAGGGAGATAAATCAAGTTTATCAATACCATTCCACAAACAAACAAACCAAAAAACTATACTAAATACATGTTGTTTTTGAGTTGTAAATAAATTACAAATTTCCTAAACAGACAAGAAAACAGTATTATAAGTGATAAACGACAAATGTCCCTGTAATACTAGTCTGCTTGATATCAGATAATTGAAACTGAATATAATTTCTCGGCTCATTTACTTATCCTGATTTCAAAACTACTCTTTTCTGTCATGTACAGTTTTATCACAACATAAGCATACATATTTAAGAGACTTTCAGAGGGAAATTTCACTCACACTTCCAAAAGTCGTTGGGTTGACAACTGCAGAAGTTGTCAATGCCAATGCATTGTTGTATTTACAGAAATTTTTTTGTGGTTAAGCAATGAGTGGACATAATTAACTTTGTGAAAAAAAGCTTGTTATGTTTACTTTAAAGGAAAACTTGGAGACCAGGACAAGGTATGCACACCAAAGAAAGTATGTCAATATCGTACTGAAAGATTGAGATCAAAAGGAAAGAAAAAATGTAATCCATTTGCAATTCCTGTGGGTTAGAGAGAGCTCAAAGACAACCTTAATGATTTTTATTTGTTTAGTCAATGTTTAGGACTGCAATTTGAAAAACAATAAACAGGTTTTGTGCCCACTATGTATTTTTTCTGCAATTAGAGCAGTTCCACATAGAGACAACCTGACTGCTCCTCCTCCTGTAGTTAATTTTGAGAACATGGCACAAGATGATCCTGAAAAACTCTAGTTCCAGGTCTAAATTAGCCTAATAAATCTAAATTGTCGAATTGCTTGGACCTCGGCTAAAAAGTAAGAATCTTCTGGAACCAGGAACACACTTTTCAAGAAATAGGTACACAGAATTGGAATTAGTTCCTTTATTCCAACAAACCAATTCCATAATTTTCTGCAATAATATCAACAAGTTAATACATTTCAATGGAATTGAACATGATTATAATCAGTGGAGAGCAATTTCAGAAGTATCCAAGAGGAGTCTTAAAGGTGGATTACTGCATAATGAGAATATTTATGCAACTCTTCCTGTGTCTCATTCAACTCAAATGAAAAAGGCATATGGGAATATGAAGCTATTGTAAATAAATATTAAATATGAGCAACAAAAGTGAGCTATCTGTGGAGACTTCAAAGTTATAGGAATGCTATAGGGCAAATATTTGTAGGTTCGGTGGTGTACAGGTTAGTGTATCAGACTATTATACCCAAGTTTGCAGGTTCAAACCTGATTGAAGCTATGGATTTTTAAAGGTCAAAAAAATCCTTTGTGTGCTTTCCTCCCTTCAGAGGGGAAGTAAAGCCCACTATCCCATGTAGATATACTGCAAGTGAAAGATCCTCAAGCCTAAATGAAGCCTCTGAGCAAAATTCAGATTTGTCTGTTTTGTCGCCCAAGTGATACTTCCTTTCTCTAGGTGAAATCCTAGCGGAATTTGCTTGGTCAGACAAGAGCAGGCCTCATGGCTTGATCCTCACCATGGTTATACGGCAAAATTGAATTCAATAATAAATTCCATACACAAAAATTCTTGTTTTCTGTGTGAGAGATACAGAACTAGGCAAAAAAAGAACATTGAAACCTGAGAGTTTGGTCAGAGTGGAGAAACCTACCCAGAACAATACATATTCTACATAAGTCACTTGTAGGACTCAACAAAGTTTTACTTCCAACCCTGCACATCAAATATGGCTTGATGAAGCTGTTGGTGAAGGTTCAATCTCAAGATGCGTTCTGCTTCAAATATCTCTCATTGCAATTTTCATTTATCACACAAGAGACATTGAAAGTCAGATTTTTTATTGGACCACACATTTGCAAATTGATGTAAGGACAAAGAATTTGAAAAAACAATGAATGAGTGTGAAAAGAGGCATTGAACTCCTTCAGATCTCTCACAAACTTTTCAAAGAGTAAGAAAAATTCAAATTACAAGACTACTGTGGAAATAATATAGGAAAACTTCATCGGGATAAATTGAAAAAATGCAGACTAGTATTTTTCTTAGTTGATCTTGAGAATCTCATTTATTATGTTATTACTTTTTAATTATCCTTCAGAGATTAATAAAGTATTTATGATATATAACAAAACAAACAAAAATGACCCTTCCCCCAAAAAAACAAAAAACAGACAATATGACTAGAATTGCTAGCTAACTTTTCATGACATAAATGTTTTGTCAGCAGTCTACTGCTTTACAGAGAAGTGAGAAATTTAATATTTCACATGAGCTGAAAGATCTGTCAATCTCGGTTATTACTCCTCTTCTTACTTCTCTTTAAGGTTTACAAATGTATCTGCAAAATTGTTGTGTTTTGCCTGTAAGCACGGAAATGGTCCTGGAGAGTGCAAGGATATTGGCATTATAGTAGACTGGTAAACAGGCTCCAATAACATTTTTCTACAAATAAGATGTATACTAAAGCATTCTTCTCATCATTTTCTACATTTGGGTATAATACAAGTTAAATTTCTCCTGAATGCTGAGTAATGAGCACATGTCTTTCTGACTATAACATGAATTTTGTAAAATCGTGCACACCTTTTATACTACTGTTTGTTGTTTATTCTTTCCCTTCTTCATACATACTGATAAGCGTGGAAATGAATCACAGATCTATCTAATAATTTGGTTCCTTATTTGTGTATACCTTTTCAGAGTCCTTTGATTTTTATATTGTTGGTAGATGATTCTTGTCTTTGGACACTTTTCATTGAGCTCTCCTTTTGCTAGGAGTAGAGCAGGCTCTGAGGGTTGCTATTGTGTTATAAAATGAAATCTGTATGCTGATTGTATCTGATCTGTATCTGTTTGCTGATCAAAGTTTTCTGTAACTTCCAGCCACAACTTCTAATTTTCAAATGTTTTTGACCACATTTTTTTGATACTTTTATTCATCATTCAACTCCGCACAGTAAAAGGGTGAGGAAGGGATTTTGGAGATGTAGAAAATGTGCGCAGATTATAATTTTCCCCCTGTCATGTCTAGTTTTCATTGTTTTGACAAAAACTAAATTAAATCACACTTAAATTGTGATAAATCATATGAAAGTGTAAATAGCGGGAAATTACTTTTGCTTATATAATAAAATAGTAACATTTAATGAAAAATCATTGGGTATCTGAGGCCTTGCATTTTGAAATATTATATCCCCCCAAAGAAAGAGACTGCAATTGAAACCATTTTAAATTAAAATGAACACTAAAACTAGTTTCAAGACCTTTCCCTATAAACCAAACATGTTACTTTTTAGAAAGAAAGTACAAATAGTAGTAACTAAGTTAATACGCCTGTAAGAGAAAGAGAAATAGCATGGAAATAATGGCATTTACTGTCTGTGATTGCTTTAACTGGAAAAACATTCAATAAAGGCATTTAAAAACTTCAGAAAATTGTTTTTTTAATAAAGAAACAAACAAATTGCCAGACATTGACAAATTGCAGACTGAGTGCATTATTACTAACCAGAATAACAGCAAAATTGAAAGTGAAGTGCACATTTATATAGTTGCTTATTACTGGTGATGCATCAACAATATGTGTAACATCTAAAATGTATGCAACCCACAAAAAAATTATATTTTCCTCCTTACTTTGAAAATAAAACTAATGAGGATCATTTCCATAGCCATCTGTACAAAACTTTGGTTTAACAGCATTGTTGATGAATAGAAATCTTTACTAGTAAACATTGTGAAGTCAGCAATTCAATTCCAAAGTAAATATTTACTTTCAATCAAATCTGTATCCTTCCCTATCTTGATGTATACACACACAGGAATGAAAATGATACAATAGTATTCTATAACAAATGACACCAATTTTTAACTGGCCGCTCATTGCAACTTGTGCATAAATTATTTTTTGTAACATCTTCACATCTTTACAGAAGTAATGGTGAACATCTGTAAGTAATGGGTAAATCCTGGCAACAAAGCAAAGCACAAAGCTGTAGACCATTCTGCCCATTCTCTTAATGATGCAGTTCGCCACGAAAATTATGGTGTACGTTTCCTCTTGGGCTATGGGTGTTTTTTTGTAAAATAAACAGAGGCTCCATGAAAAGTTATTTTCTCTTTCGTAATCTCACATCTCTATATAAATAAAAAGGGAATGGGCGTATGTCTGTCGCATGTAGGCACAAAAACTATTTGAGTGAATTTGCTAAAATTTTCATACATTGCCCTTATCAGAATTGAAGGTATTTAAAGAGTGGTTTGCATTAAATTGGACAAGTGGGGAAGTTTGTTTTTTTTTAAGTTAATCGACAAGGTGGGCTCTACGCCATTCCCACAGGATCTTGCTTGAAGTGAGATCTATAGATATCTTTTTGAACTACACACCTCACTTCAACACTTCTGAATCTAATACTGGTGGTGCACAAGATTATTCAAATATTCGATTTTTAAAGTGTAGTGTAATACGGCAAAGTGTAATTAAAATGTAGTTAATCTTCAATGAATAATTTGATTTCGAACTTGAATTATATTTATTTAAAACACTGCAATACCAAAACATTGCCGGGTCTGCTAATTTGAGTAATAAAATATGTCACCCAAATGTGACTAACATGGTGCCTTGCTAATGTGGCTTCAATTCAGGGCCATGTCAGTCAAATATGTCTGGCATTTTTAAAATGTGCACATCTTAACCACCAGAGTGGACTCGAACAATAAGAAAACGAGGTGAATGCATATATTTTGCTATGATATTTGCTATGCCCTTTTGAAGGAAACTGAACAAAGAGCATTTCCAAGGACAAAAAAGTAAAAAAAAGAACACCTATTGACTTGATTGTGAAATTAGCCTTAAGTGTTTTGAATGCTTTGGAAAACATAAAAAGAAAAAATGAAACATTTTGATATTTAGTTTAACAGTTGTTTCATACACTATTCTTATTCTTCAAATTCAATTCAATGATGATTTAATTTTTTTAACTATTTCATGCATTTCATAATAATTTTTTGTTTCCTATTTCCTACAATAAGCAATAAAATCTACTAAAATTGGTGACTTATATTCTTGTTAACAGAAATGGCAATGTAATTTTCCACATACTTAACAAGCACGAAGCTTTTCTTTATGCTTTGTAAAATCTCATTTCACATCAATCTGCAGGGACACAGCCCAATCTAAATTGAGAACTGTTAGTTATACGAGTCTGACATGGTCTACACGAAAGAAGTGTAAGTCATTTATGACTGATGCAGCAGTCAATGTGAATAACACGACCCTTACATGATTTCACAGTCCGAGCTGTGGAAGGGGCAGAAATGCTAAGCAGAGTAACCCAGCCTTCAGGGATATGAAGCTTATGCCCTAAGACTCTGGCTGCTGTGATTACAGCTGTATCCACTAGTGCTGGCAAGTGACAGGTCCCATCAGGGACGGTGGGGGTTGGGGGACAATTTAAAAAAAACGAAGAATAGATGCAAGAATCATTTCAATTGACAATCTTCAATGGAATTTGCTTGAACTAAAAGAGGGATATATATCGGTATGCATTGGAGTCCTCCACAAAACTATTTTGCTCGAGCACCACAGCAGGTAAGACAAAATCCTCTAGATTGAAGGGCAGTCCAGTACAATAGGGTTTCAGTCACCACAATGCCATTAGCAGTAAGAATTCAGCCAAGAGAACAAAGGGCCTAACACTCAATTCTCTTGACTCCACCAGTTGCGCTATGATTAGTGTAGAGTGCAAAGTTAAAATGCAGTGAAGAAAAAACAAAGATACCAAATTATGTCAAAAAGAGGGAATGAAAACTGAAGTTTACATTAGGCTGGCAGAAAAAGCAAGAAGTTTGTATCCCTGCTGCCTCTCAGAAAGTGCAGCTGGTAAATTTTAAAACAGAACACAAGAGCAGTATTTACTCAGAAACAATTAATAACATTCTTCTGATCCATATTTTTGAAAAGATTTCTGTATATCATTTAATAATTACATTTCTTTTGTAAGTATATTAATTTTAATATATTTTGTATGAATAAATCTAGCTCTAATAAATGGAATATTAACTTGAAAGTTTCTAGTGTTGCTTACATAGATAATAGGTTCATTTTGCAATGCTATTGCACGTCACTTGTCCCGTATTTCACAACCTGGTGAAACGAAACCACCACTGGTCTCAGCTGTGTATCAGCCCACCATTAAGTGCATTATACTTGAACTAAAAGCACATGAAGTTTGAATGTTTGAACTAGTGAGCCTTGCAACTTTTCAATTGTTCTGTATTAGGATTTCTTTTGCCACCTTATTTTGGGAGAGTCCCACTCCTTTTATTATACACAAGCAGTCACTGATACCAAAGCAAAAAACTGGAACATTATTCTTCCTTTAAGATTTGAAATATGAAGGTTCCATTGTACTGTTTCTCATTAAATGGATCATATTCCTTCTATAGTATATTATAAGTATACTTTAAATGTACTCCAAGGTACATTTGTATGGAAATTACTTTAGTATCATATCTTCACCACAAGTACTTGTGCTGGGATATTGGGTACTATTTAAAAGATTTAAAAAGAGTAAAATAACAAAATAAAATTACACATATTATTACAAAATAATTCTCACCTTTTTGGATACGGCTTCAGGTTCAGGTGATACACGTGCTTCTTCCGCCAGTTTTAGACGACCACTAACAAGAGCATGATCATCAGCTGAATTGGAATCATCACCACAATGAACAACAATAGAGTTGCTGGGAGAGTCATCACCCTAAAAAGAAACAATCCCTCATAATGAATTGAATTAAAATTCTTAGTAAGTGCTTTTCTCAACTAAAATGTAATAAAAATAATATATCCTTTATTATCTCTTTTATAGATATTCTTCTTCTTCATCATCAATGATACACAAATCTGGATTTCATACATATTAATCGATGAATTGTAAAGGTAATACTTCCCACAACATAATTCTTTCAGACAAATAAGCAAAATTCAATTTCTATAGTGAAGTACAAGTATCAAATAAATCATTACTTCGTTCTTGAAAGTAGATTTTGGTTTCAGTAAGTAAATACTGCCCTACAAAGAAAGCAAATACAACACAAAAGCACTTTATACAGAATGCACAACACCATCCGAATTATGGAACCCAGTATTTTATACATAGAAACCAAATCTGTTTGCCATTGAACTGGGGAAAGTTTGCCTTCATGGAGGGTCAGTCAACTTTTCATCACAAAATTTACAATACAATTGCTTGTAGTTTAGAATCCATTCAATAACCAAGGATGAAATTTTGTAGGCATAAAGAACAAGTATCTAGGAGTATTTTGGTTTTTGAAAATCGGAAAAAGGTGACATATTTTCACAATCGATTTTTACACATGTATGTCCTCTATGACCTTGCAAGGAGACCTTAAAATTTTTGTTGTGCAATATTTCTGTTTCTTGACATCAGAAGATAGTGTTAAAAAAATTTAAACGAATGTTACATCAATTTTTTTTCAGTCCCAACCAGCCAATATACACAGTCTACCTCTTTATAGTGTTTTCCTCTATACAGTGTTCAGAAATCATGATCCCTCAAAAAACGTTATATAGAGGTTTCACTGTACCCTGGCAATGCGGAGTAGTTCATCTAGTACAATATAAATGGATTTTAAGGATGCAAAAAGTTTGACATTTGTTCAAAAGTTATTTCTCCCATTTTCCTGGGATCTCCAAATTCACAGATTGTTTCCAATTTTAGCTTTCCATGTCTGCTGACCACCTTAATAAGAACAAAATATTTTAAGAAAAATAACTCACCAGATTCGATCCATCATCAGAACCCATTTTTATTTTCTTTATTGAATCTGGTACAGGGGAAGTGGAAGGGCGTTTAGTGCCAGCTTGTACTTGGTGATCTCCTGCTATGGCAATATCAGCAGCAGTCACTGCCTCAGCTTCTGCAACTGCTACAGCAGCAGCCAAGGTTGCACCATTACGTTGTTGAAGAGGAGTACTTGTAGGAGTAACGACCGACTGGGGGGCACAACAAAACCATTATTGTAATGAACAAGGTAATCTGCATTAACAGGGAAACCCTTAAAGCATACTTACCTTCCTCTCTCTTTTTAATATACTTGGGGAAACATACAAATGCAACTGTTTTCTAGAAAGAAAAAACAAAACAGAATAAATAATTAAAAATTAAAAATATTTAATAATTCAAGACAATCTCTGCATATACTTACTTCTTCACATGTCTTGCTTCTATTTTCATATCATCTTTCAACATTTTTATAATTGCTGCTTGACGATGCACTGTAATATCAAATTACAAATTTATTATTCATGCTTAAAATAAAATTTCTACAGTATTTTATTTCAAAATATAATAATTCCTTGATTGATAATACAATTAATGACATGTCATGAACATTTATTTAATACATATCAAAACCATTTCTGGTATTTCATATTTCAATAATTATCTTATGAATGGCAAGTAAGCACAAATTAACAGCTATTTAGAATTTTTTTTAAAAAAAATATTACATTTCCTTTCGTGACATTAATGCAATGTAATTACCTGAATTTGTGAAGGACTGAATGTCATAGGTGAGATTTACATTCAAATTTTCAGTCTTAGCAAATACCAGACCAATGAACCACATAGTGCAGAATTTATTGGGTTCAGGGTCTATGGGAGTGAAACCTTCTGGGTTGACATGGGCAAGAGTTATATGTTGGTTTCGCTCTAAATTCCCAATTAAGTGACGTACCTTGGACTCAACAAGCCCACACCATTCTAGTTGATCCTCAGCAGTTGCTGAGCTAGCCAGTAATACAATAAAGTGCCTAGAAGAAGAAGAAAAAATCATTAAATATTACAAATTCATAAAATACTACTATTTTGTACAGGTAGCACATACAACCTTCTTACATTATTTGTAACAACTACCCAATATTATATACAATACTATTTTACATGAACCTACAAAAGTGTTTTCAACCAGCAAAAATATTTTTCTGTGTTTCAAGATTCTAATTTGGTTCTTTTGAGTCAACCCAAGCACTATCCCATTTCACTACACTGTAACAGCTAAACTCAGCTTCCTAAAGCTTACAAAACTAGTGGTTCCCCACATTATAACAATTTGTTTATTTATTATTATTATTATTATTATTATTATTATTTTTGTTTTTTTGATTGTTTCAAAATATACATAAACGAAAATTAAAGAATAAATAAAAATTGCAACAGCTACTGCAGACTCATCTCACTCTAACAAGTATTTACTAGTACAATAGCATTATAACTTCAGTGTAATTAAGAAAGGAACTCAAACTTATATTAAATACATCACAGGGGTAGTTGTTTAGCACTCTAGATGTTCCATCAATCAGTTATCAGTATACATATGAGAGTTTGTTTCAAAGCAACCTTAATATTACATCTAGTTGCCTATTGAGGAAACCTGAAATTCAACAGCTCCAACAGAATTGAGCCAATATTTAAACTTATTTTTAAATATGTTTAAATATATATCAATATTTAAACTTATTTTTTGTACATCAACATTGTAATCGACCTTTTCTGTCCGTTCATAATTGGGCATTTTACGGCACAAATTATGACAAATTAGTATTTACGGCACAAAGGGAAACGAAGGAGCTTGAGTCTTATAGGAAATGTGATCCTTATACCTTATGGGAAATGTAGACCCTTATATCTTACGGAATTTGATCAGTAGTGAGTTAAGATATTAAAACATTGTGTGTTAACGTTTCAGAATATTTTTATTAAATCCTCTGGGATCACTACAATATATACTATATTTCATTACAACCTCTCAAAAACATAAGTGGCCAGACTCCGAACATTAAGTGGAATAATTTTCACCACCCAGATTCAATACAATTTTCATTCACTTGCTATGATGACTTGGCCTGAAATTGAAGTGGGTAGGATGGACCCTAACCACTCCATGTGGAGTTGTATTAAGTCTTTCCACTTTGTTTTTTCAGAGGTTGTAAACATATGTATATCTTGAAGTAATCCTCAAGGACGATATAAAAATATTCTGAAACTTCAGCAAGCTATGTTTTAATGCCTTAATTCGCTCAAAACAAATCCTGTGATCTTCATGGTCCTTCTTCATTCATGGTCGTAAATCAACAATGTTTATATCTTATATTAATAAGATTAATACTCATGTATGCATCTGTTGTTGAAAGGGTGGAGACAATGCAACATACATTTCATAGGACTGCAGCTCATCCTATGGGTTTGAACGGCTTTTTATATCCCATGAGTAAAGTGACAAAGCAACCACACTGATGATGTCATCACTTGTTTCTCTTAGAAATCATATAGAATGATAAAACAGCTTTTTCTATTTCTATTCTGTTTTATTGAACAAGTTATTATTTTTATTTACTTATAAAATATATGAATAAGCAGGATAATCTGATAATATTCACAATAAAATGAAGATAAGCAGAAAGAAATGGAAAATTACAATATGGTAAAAGAAGACAAAAAGGGAAAAAGGAAAAAATTATTATATTGTAAATTTTGAGACATATATTGTTATATTGAATATTTGTAAGATGATGTTCTGTAGTTGTAAATTACTGTTCCTCCAGCACATTATATTGCAGTAAATTGTGGACAATTGTCTGTTAATTACAAATAAATAAATAAATAAATAAATAAATAAATAATAATTTCAATTGGTTGTTATTCAATTGTGTGTTCTACAGTTTCAAATGTCAAGTCATGGCCTACTCAGCATGTTGAGTATCTGCACACTTGAGAGGGACTCTGAAGAAGTCACAAAGATGTCCCAAAATACAAAACTTTAAACAAATTTTTTAGTTATTCAATACTTACTTGTATTTACTGAAAAAATTTGGTGGTTCAAAGAGTTTATCCCAATTTGCTTTTCCACTCATAATGTCTTCAGTCATTTGTAAACCCTGTTTAAATTCCTCTTGCATTATAGTTCTAGTGGAAATGGACACATTAAAAGTAGAATTTTGCTGAGGATATGCAGGTGTAATTATTGGCATCAAATGATACCGATCTGAAACATTAACCTGGAAGAAGAAATTATATGTAATTCAATAATATATGTACAATAATAGATACTATTTATATCCGAATCCTTACCCTTGGATCCCAAACAGGAAAACCTAAATTCACATTATCAGGTGGCTTCAAAAGTACTGGCTGAGGCCACTTCCACTGTGAGAAGACTAGGAAAAACTTTTGCACTAGTGTAGCTGCCACTGCATTGGGATATAATTGGCAAGTGCGAGCAACAAGCATGGCCCAAGACACACCACCTAAATATCCTAAAGCATTACTGTAGATGCCATGCCCTAAAATGAATTCAAAATTACATTTCAAAATTCATTTAAGAAGAAGAAGAAAAAGAAAAGGAAAAAAAAAAGATTTTCCTTAATATATTTTTCTTAAAAAGCATTATTTTACAGCCAATGTATGGAAATTGCATGTGATTTGTATGCTAAAACTGACTAGTTACACAACGAATAATACTTCTGTCTACTTGACTGCTCCTGGCCAACAGGGGAGAGGAGGTTCTGTCAGATCACAGGCTTCAAATTGTGATGATGGTGCTGCAGTTACCAATGCTTATTACGAAAAAAATGAAAACTCATAGCACGATGATCTTTGTTTAAGGGCACCATTACTATTTTGGTTATGAATTGTGTGTGGTTCTGTGTCGATTACTGATGTGTGCTCTTATTGAGGTTTGTTTCTTGCTACTATTGAGATCTGATGCAAGCCACATATCCCACACAACTACATATCTACCAAACGAGTAAGTGTCATCATCTCTCTACCCCCATCCCAGCTGGCAAGTAGGCAGAAATATTATTCGGACAATAGTCTATGATTCACAAGCTGTAACCAAGAGTATTCTTTAATAGTACAACAACAAAAATTGAAGTTTCTGCAAACACTTTTTACTTTCTAACCTAACTTCTTAAGAAGACAAAGTATTGTAATTATGTGCCAAAAAACAGAATTTTCAATAGAAAAACACTTAATGCCAGCCCCTGGTTACGAAAAAGAGGATACATCTTTTTACTATATATAGTGAATTACCTCTGCAGATGAAAACCTTTGGTACTATAAATTGAAACCTCAACATTTTCAAAATTTTCTCAAAAATAGCTTCAAATTTTTTGATAAAACTGACCTTATACAGCATAAAGGGTTCTTAAAAGAATGGATCTCATTTTCGTTAAAATCCCTGTTTGTTAATATCTGAGTAAAACTCTGGTGTTTTCTTAAAACTACAATGTTGAAGATAGTCACTTATTTCGTAAATAAATCTATCTCACAAATAAATAAATAGATCTCATAAATAAATATGTTCTTTAAAGACAAATGTTGAAATAAGATCATGTACAATTTTTTGAAAATACAAGTAGCTTTCGTGAAATTTTGTGTTATGTGGAAAACACTTTGGAATTCACTATTATAGAATAATTAACCCGAGAAAAAGAGCACTTCTCTTGAAAAGAAAGTTCAAATAATTTTAAAAAAAGGAAATTCCATGGTTAAAAATTCATATTTCCTGTTATTATTTTTCTGCTCAACTTTATAAAATACAAGCAGAGTATACTTTTCAACGTGACTGTAAATACTGCAACAACCCTGCACAAACAATCATAAGTCCCCCATGAACTTCAAAATGAAAACTACAGAATTCCACAGGTTTCCTCCAAGCTCAATTTTAAATTTCAGGTATTAGCACTAATTATAGTTCTAATATAATTTTGCTTTTGTTGATGCACAGAGAGTTAAGAGATATTTTTGTACGAATACCAAAATATACTAATTAACAATACTTGCTTCAAGTCCTTCCTTACCCTCAGCTACTGAATGGTCTGATTTCTACCCAGATAGACTGATTTTCAATTGTTAGCAAAGGCTCTAGCTGGATAAGTTGGTACAAAGTGCCCCTGCTTGAAATCGAAAAGTAAACCCTTTCCTGAGAATTGTGACCACGAAAAACATTTTTTCTTAAAGTTTTAGATTCCTCCTCCTGCACATCCTTCGCAATCAAGAAAAATGTGTTTTTTAATTGTTTATTTTTTGTCACTGAATTGGCCATATGAATTTCTTTAGAAAATAATGATTCTTTATGTGAAATTAACTCAATTTTTCAAAAACTATTTTTATATTTTTTTTATTTGCCATCAACTTTAAAGTTTTAAATGGATTTTAAAATATTGAAACATTTTTAAAGCAGGCTTTAATTCCACAGGTGCAGGAGAAAATTCTCAAATGTTGCTCTAAAAATCAGCTATTTTTGTGGAATTTTTTCAGACTTTTCTGATTGGTGCACTGTGTTTAAAAAAATTAATATACACATTTTTTCCCATTACTTGCATGTACATAGAAGTGTACAGAGATACCTAGAGCAAGTCCAATATTTTTCTAGCAGCAATATTTGAATTATTAAAACATCAATATAGTAGTTAACACAACAAAGGCAAGAAAGAGGTGAGGTGAGTCTCGTGCGGGAATCACCTCACGCCCCTATTGTGTATACTATTATTTAACACGCCATGAGCAAAATGCAATGTGTCGCAAACGCTTTGTAATGTTTGGCACATGCTTCGCGATGTTTCGCTCTCTGAAAAAATTACCTGTTTCGCACATGGAAAACAAGCACGAGAAACTACTTTTCACACACAGCATTTAAAAAAATAGTTTTGTTATTTACGTTGGTAAATACACGCTTAGCTCCTTAGCAACGAACTTAGCTAAACAACGCATTAAGAGCACGTCCATGGGAACAGACGTTAAAATACTCAAAGAGTCCATTGACATATTTTGGTCAAGTCTCGGGTTTAGATTTCACCAGTGTTCATAAACCTTTGGATAAATGTCCCTTTTTTCCCGTCCTTTTTGTGCATTCCGTCCCTTTTGTCCCACTTTTCCATTTATCCTATTGGCTAATTTTATTCCGATGTTCGACAGGTCCCAATTTGTCCCCCTGTCCAATTTTCTCTCATTGTATTCCATTGTCACATTTTGCCTCCTTATCTCATCTGTCCTTTTGTCTCCATTGTCTGCTTTGTCCCTTTCCCAATTTGGCACTCTTCCTCCCATTTTCCAATTTTATCCATTTTATCCCTTCGCCCTTCTTTCCCCTTTTTGTCCTTTTGGTCCTTCCATACACTGTGGTTTTTAATTAAAAACCCTGTAGCATCAATCCTTGCTACAGGACATCAAGAGTAATGACAAATGTGTGAAATTCTGAGTGTTAAACATTTATTTTGTAAAAGCAGAATAACTAGAATAAACAAAAAACATTTGGATGTAAAATGTGGACTATTAGTCTTTAAGGACTCATTACATAAATAACCACTGTCAATAATATTTTGACCAATTTACCCACACCAAATGGTCAACAATTTTTTTAATTCATTTTAAATTACTTGAGAGTATCAAAAAATTATCAATTATAGAGAAATTACTCTAGTAAAGTGAGAATTTCTTGAGAATTTTAGTTATAGTGGTGTATACTAACAAAATAAGTAGCTTATAAAACAGATATTGAAACCATCCGCCGAGTTTATATACAACAGTCAAAATATTATTGCAAAATTATTATTTGACATTAGCCTTTTAATATTGCAAATATTGTTGCTCGAAAATGATACTGTAATTACATATCTCTATACAGTTGTATATACACGAAAGTAAAGGGACAGAAAATGTATTTTAATTTTCTTAAACATGGCACACCTATCTGAAAAAATTCCAGAAGGTAGCTGATTTTTATGGCAAACATTTGAGAATTTTCTCATGCACACAGTAAAATTAAAACTTACTTTAAAAAGATTTCAAAATTTTAAAATCCAATTAAAAGTTTGAATTTCACAGAAAATAAAATTTTAAAAATTATTTTTGAAAAAAATTATGTAAATTTCACATTAAGAACCATTATTTTCAATGGAAGTTCATTTGGATAATTTAAAGAAAAAAAAGAAAAAAAAAACATTTTTCGTTATTAGGAAGAATGTGTAGGGAAAGGAATCTAAAAGTACATGAAAAATGCTTTTTGTAGTCACAATCTTTAGGAAAGGTGTACTTTTCAATTTCGAGCAGAGGCACTTTTTACTAACTTATCCAGTTTGAGCCTTTAATGTGAAAAGCTTTCACTGATCATATAGGATGCCTACCAACAGCAAAGACTTGCATATCAAGGAAAGTAGTCATGTTAAGCTATAGCTTAAGTAAGTGTGATGATCCATGATAATTCTAAATGTATGTATTAATCGAAAGATTTGAGGAAATAAAATTTCAAGTTTTAAACTTTGTGCAAACTTGAGGAGCCTTCTTTTCTTCAGTGTAAGACATTTCTTTCAACTTTAACAATATGGCACTGGACTTCTGGCTACACCCACATCTACACAAGTTATACATTTCACTGCTTGTGCCTGCCTTATCATCCATGTTGAATGTTTCTAACACATATTCTGACACAGATTCACTGTGCCTACACTGTGCTACATCAGTGTTTAAAATAAAACATTACTTCACTGATTTTTTTGACATTATTTCACAGGCTTGCATGTAATTCAAATTGCACGTGCCATGGGATCCAGAGTATTTGGGAGGACCCCTGCAGTTGACATTGGCCTGCGCTCATGGATTGGGTTGTTCATTTACTGTACAGCGGTGCCCATCACAAAGTTAAATCTAGTTCCTAAACTGTGAACCAGCAGTATGCCCCAGAAAACACAAATCTTTAGAATTGAATTTGGGACAAGTGACTGACCAACTTGGGATGCATACGCAACAAAAATAAAACATATTTACAATTTTCAAATATAAATATTGTGCTTACAAAGTGACAGGATAGTAGTAGTTCCCAAACATCCACCGAAGCTACACCCTTGGAGCCCACTGGACAGCTCAATCAGTCTTCCCTGTGTTCTCTAGCGCAATTTCTGATTTCTTTGCATTAAATTGAGAGGATTAGGCCTTTTCAAGTATTCATCGAAATAAAAATGTGATATTAAATAAAAAGAAGACTACACACCAGTCACAAAATTTCTTTAATCCTGTTGTAATAGCGAGGGGGAAATTCTTAGAGATGTTCCCATTATTTACCTTAAAGAAGTCGTACAATTGTTTTTCCCAATTGTAGTTTGCTGACCAAATCAGAAATCATTCAACTGATAATACCATATTTACTTGAATATAAGTTGACTGAAAATAAGGTGAACCTTTAATTTTGATGATACCTCCTGGGAATTTTTAAAATTTTGAAGTAATTCTTTCCATTTAGTCAAAATAAAATTGCAAATTTTATATAGTGTAATTGACTAGTCTTTTTAATGAGGAAGTTAAAACCATTTGCCTGAGCCATCACTATTTTCTTCTTCCTTAAGATATGTTCAATTGACCATGGTGAAGTACCCCCTGAAAATATTTAAATGAGAGTGAAATCTCTTTTATTTGGCCCTTCCCATCCTATTTTTTTTAATAAAATGAGTTTTCAAATGGTACAAGCTATTATGGAAAAACTTTTGACGGCGTAGATTTTATTAAGTATTGAAAAAGTTATAAGAAGGTACCTTTCTCTTTTATTCAATATGTAGTCAATTTTTGGAGGAACCAGATGAGATGTAACATACCTCACCAGGTATTTTGAATAGTAATGAATGAAAAACTGCTGCGAAATTCATCTAACTGGAAGTACTGGCTCTCAGCCTAGGAGTTATTTTGATCAAATCATGCTATTGTCAGCATAGATTCTCTTGGGGGATGATAGAAAATCATCCCTAAATTAAAATTTTGTACCACACAAGACCAAACATTTGTTGACAATTTACCCTTGATGTAAACAATGTGGACTAAAAAGCAGAAAGAAAGAAAAGCACGGGAGCCAAAGTCAACCTAACCTATATTAGGTTTTGACAACTTATGAAAATGAGAAGTCAAGCAGAAGACTTAAGAGTTAATAATAAACATTGTTTACTAGAACAACAATTTAATACTTCTTTTAAAATATTAACAAACAATAATTTAAATACTCTGTTCAAGTTCACAAGCAGCTAATGATAGTCTGTAGAGGTAATAAATGGTTGAGTACATGACCAGCAACTAGCATAAACATACTACCTTAAATTTGTCATATTAATGTTCTTTGTCACTTCCCTAGACATCTTCACATTTATCATTATTTCTTTCTTTTTGGTCTTCTTTCAATTCTGTGTTGGACATTTTAGGGTACTAATTTTCTGCATTGAATTTGTGTTCTTAATCCTTAATTTCTATATTTCTTTCATAATTTTTAACTAAATAGATTATACTTGAAATTCGCAACATTTAATTTGATCGAGTTGTGAATTGTGACTTTCATTATCTCTTTTCTTCCATTTTGTAAGTAACATGGAAAATAGCAACATGTTTGGGAAGCTTTTGCTAAGAAAGTATTGTCTTTAACATCCCTTTCCATGATTGAATGCAAAATGCATACTTCTATCCATTTGAATTTTTTCAATACCATCACTTGTAAAACAGTTTCACCCTCGCTAGGCATCGAACCGACAGTCCTTGCAGCCTTGTTGATTTGCACATCACATAACAAAATCATTGCAATAATTTTTAGTCATTTTCACTTTGCGTTTCACTTCATATAATGACAATTATTTCACTTTCTCTCTTAGCCAGCCCATTAAAAACTATCAGTCAACCACCTGGCAAATTCGTGGAGGATGCAGAGACATGTGATTTTTTTATCATCTCCACAACTTATTGTTATGTCTACATTTACAGGTTTCATGACAAGGAAAGGCAATGTAAAATCATAAAGCCAAACTGACTAGGCTTAATCTGCAAATATAGGATGACCCCATATTTTTCAAATGAAATTTAGGGAGTGGGGATTATTCTTATATTTGAGTAAATACAGTTTTCAGGTTTATTGGGTTGCAAAGTGCTTCTTTTATTGACACTTGTAGACCTAAATACAGTGAAACCTCTTTAAGCCAAATAAGTGATTAACACCTTATACCTGATCTTTTAAGAAGGGCGAATTCTTAAAAGGGAAAATTGTACTGATAAACTAATACAAACTATATTCCCCACTTACAGCACGTTATAAAACTACTCTGATTTCAAACTAATTTTAGATAACTTTACGTGATGTTGCAATTGTGTAACATTACAACGAAAGTTGCGTTTTCATGTACACAAAACAGTGCAATATAGATAAAAGAATTGACCCTTTTCAGGTAATGCATTATTGGCATATTAACTATTTTTTTCTAACAATTGCTGACCAAAACACTTTACTCCTATGTCACAGCAGACAGATCTACTAGTTTCTAATTACCATATTCTCAAGCAAAGGACTGCTAACTTGCAATTATTCGCAGTGCCTCTTGGAATCAATTGTTTTTGTAATCAAGGAGTAATGTTTTGCTTCAGTACAATGATCATTCAATGTCTTAATAAGAAAGGTTCTGTACCTCTCCTAGAAATCTCACTGCAGTTATCATGGAATCTCATCACCATGTGACTGATAGTTGTTGCTTATCTGAGACATGCCAGAAATTATTTAGCTTACAACAGAATGCAATGACTGATATCTGGTTTCAGTGTGAAGTTTTCTAGTTATCTTTAAACAAATAAAATGTTACATTATGACAAAAATTCATATCATTTGTCTGAAAGAGGGGGGTAGTCATCTATTGGGATAAAAATATATTGATCTAAAGAAATAATGAATATGATCCGCAGAAAAAATGGGCATGAAATGTAGGATCTCTTGAAGGAGGTCGTTTCTGTTAAGAGGTTTCACTAAATCTAGTCCTATAAAAAAGGAATTAATCTTTACAGAAGTGAAATTCTGACAAATAATCAGTGATTTATGAACTGTAAGATCATATATTAATAATACTTTTTAATGTGCTGTAAACTATTTAATTTTTTTTGTTTTTAATCGATTTCAAAACAAGTGGATAGATCTTGTCTCGTAGAAATTGCAAGATCTCAGTAAAGGAAAAAAATACACACACTTAAAATACAAGTACACTTAACATTACATAGAATTCATATTTACTTACGTTTGGCCCACAATTTTATAGCCCTCAATGCTAGGCGAAAACTCTCAATGTTGGGAACAAGTCTCAAAATTTCATCTGTCACACGACAACCATTCAAACTTCGTACACACTTCTGATCAAGATTTTTCAATAGATTGTCGTCTCTCAAGTCCTGAAAAGAAAGCATTACACACAAATTAAGATTAATTTATTTTATAGATTTTCCCTACATAATTATATAAAAAATACTTACCATAGTGTCAGGAATTTCTTTCAAAGCCAATCTTGCAAACAGCATATCTATCTCAATTCCATCAAAATTCATTTTAATAACAGGAACAAAGGCCTCTTCCACAGCCTGTAAAAGAGTGTCTGGCATTATATTTGTAATCATTTCTCAAATATATCATAATAATTATGCAAATTACTTACACGAAGATCAGTCACTTCTCTTTGCTGCTTCAGAAGATCAAAGAAAGACGTAAAATAATCAGATCGATCAATGTGTCTAGGTGCTACACACAAAGCATCAATGTCGGCACCTTTGTGATGGACTCCCAAACGATATGATCCAAATGTGTAAATTTTACCACCAACTTGTTCTGCCACATTCAGAGGCATATTGCGTTTTACACTTGCATCACAAATCCATTCTTTCACTAAAGAATTCAATTTACTTAAAATTTCCATCCTAATTGAATAAAACAAAAATAATAACAATTGAAGTTTAAATCACAATTCAAGCGAACTCAAAAATATCTTAACAGCTGATTACCGATGATTAAGTTCTTCATCAGTTTCAAACACATTGTAAGGCTTAAGGGTTTCTTTCAGTTCTTCTGTTTTTTGGTAGTCAAGAGCTTTTGGCAAAGCTAAGCTAATTGCAGAGGTCATTCCCAGAGTTCGTAATCCTGCCTGTTGTTGATTTTGCTGTTGCAGCTGCAACTGTTGCTGCTGCTGCTGTTGTTGATGCTGCTGCTGTTGTTGCTGAGACTGCAACGCCGACGGCCACATTCTGGAACTACAATAACAGAACTGTCTAACCTCTTCATTCATTTATTTAAGACATACTTCACAATTCACACTTACATGCCTTGCTTCAAACAGAGTCTGTCCAATCATGATAATACCACCAAACAAACTAACATTAACATCCAACCTTCTACAGAAAATACGTTTTCAACAGCATCTGTACGAAATAAAAAATAATTTTCCAAAATCAACAGCTTCTCCTTACACTAGATTACTTACATTTCGAGTTCTGTCATGCTTATTAAAATGAAAAAGTAATAGGCTTTCAAGAACTATGAAAATGATTTGAAGAGAGCCACTCAAGAACTTGAAATCAAAACTAAACACAATCACCTCCACCAACATTAATTTCCACACAAACCACATATGAACAAAACTGTTATGAAATAAAATAAAAATTAAACAAAATGCGGTAAAATTTGTTTCACATTAACTAGTCAAACGAAAATTCCTCAAAACATTCAAGTAGATTGTGAACTGTAATTTTCATCGGCTTTTAAAGTAATGAAAACAACCACTTTCAAATCATGCCTCATGTTATTACTGCCACAAGTGTGTCCCAGAACTGCATGACAAATAAATATGCCCAAATCGAAAGCGGAATGAAAATTAACCTTTCAATGCTCTCAATTACTGATCTGCAGATGATTAAAACACAATATTAACTTTAAAATTCACTCAAATCATACATAACAAACTACACAATGAGAAAATATGGCGTCAACTAGTTTACGAATCGTATCGATAGTGGTCGACACTGTTCCGAACGAGATATCCAAGAGCTTGAGAAATCCCGTACAAATGAACTTCAACTTACACATCCTTATTTCCGGGTTTTCCATACCCCTGACTGGGTAAGTGGTAAGAAAAATACAAAGAACTAGAGTTGATCACACCCTCTGAACACATCGTACGGTTGATTAACTCTTCTTGTAAAATATCTCACTTTAAAACAATATCACTGCATAATATACCAAAATCCGAATAAGACTCATTCAAAGATAACACATAGCAACAATAGTGTAGTAGGTGATTATGTAGTAGTACTTGTAACGTTTTCTGCGTCGCCACACAAGTTTTATAATTTTTAAATATTTTTTCGGCGTTCAAGAATAGTCAAATTTCGATCGAGACCTCGATCTCGAGACGGAGAAAAGGCGTCTTTCAGGTCAAGGAAGAGTGTATGGATTGGCAAAAATTCATGGAATTTTTGTAGCCACTGTTCATAGCAATGATCAGATAGATAGAAGCTACTATTTGGCATGATAATGTCAAGGATTAGATTAACTCGGAAACAAGCTATTGTAATTTATCTAAGTTTTATAAATTATCTCATTAAATAATCTAATGGGAGTATTTAGTTGTCGAACGTATTAGCGTGGATGGATGACGTATTAATGAATGGTATAAGTATTATTATCATCGAAAAACATAATATCACGGACGTATAACTATTTGGAATAATGGACAAAACTTGTCCCATGTACTCTTTGAATCCTTGATATTAATATTAACCCATATTTTAAATATTTATTTCACAATTAAAGGATTTGTTCATTCATTTCATATAATACTTTTTGAAAATCACAAGGAATTAATTACAAAATGGAGATAAAGTCCCATTTCATGCTAAGAAAACAAGATCTAAACATTAAATATGAAGGATTTAGAGCAAGGAGGGTTGATTTATTATTGTTTCCTATTTAATAATAATTTAATGGTATCGGTTTAATAAACAAGTTTTCAAGTATGTATGTATGTGTGTGTGTGTGTGTGTGTGTGTGTGTGTATATATAGATATATATTTTAGATCCAATTCATATTTTTACAGTACTACTTGTTACATCTTACACATAACACAATTTTTAACATACTTTTCCATAAAATACTACAGTGTTTTGTGAAGTATTATAGTTATATATATATATATATATATATATATATATATATATATATATATATATATATATATATATATATATATATATATATAGTAATTTAAGATCGATTTCAAAAGTATCAACAAATCAGGTTTCTTCTTACATACCTAAAAATCTTTTCATTAAGTGGACATCTGAAAGTAGATAATTATTTTTGGGTTAAGAATTAAAATATTTTGATTTATATATAGACTTCAGAAACATTCACACTATTAAGAATTCTATGGTTTTGTTTCAGAAATTGCTCTTTGTTTCCTATGAATCAATTACTGCTCACCCTGAGATTTTATGCAACTGCCGGCACTCTAACAACAGTTGGTGACTTCTTAGGAGTGCATAAAACTACTGCAGGGAGTATAATTACAAAAGTCTCTCATGCCCTTGCATCTCTAAGGAGAAAATTTATTTACATGCCGAGAAGCAGAGAAGAAACATTAAACATTCAAAGAAAGTTCTGTGAAGTGGCTGCTTTTCCGAGGGTAATAGGTGCCATTGATTGCACTCGTGTACGCATTGTTTCACCCGGTGGAGACAATGCTGAAGTTTTTCGAAACAGGAAAGGATACTTCAGCTTCAATGTGCAAACCATTGCAAACCAAGACTTGCGCATTCAAAATATAGTTGCACGGGGGCCTGGATCAAGCCACGATGCTACAATATACAGAAACTCTGTAATTAAGGCTCGGGTGGAGAGAGGGGAGTTTTTGAATGTGTGCTGCTTGGCGATGCAGGATATCCTATATAATTCTTGCCGGAGCTCCAAAGGCGGTCAGTGACGGCGCTTAGAAGGGCTCTGGGTCCGAAGGCGCCGCGCATCCTGCGCGACACCGGCCGTGAGGCGAACAGTGACGCGCATCGGTCCCACCTCCGGAAAGGTCCGAAGCGCGTCGCCTTCTCCTTCCGCGCGCTGCCTCACGACACGCTTGCTGCCTTGTGCGAGCAAGCGGAGGCAACCGAGCGTGAGGAGGGACGCGCGGGGAACGCGACGCCGCGCCCCACCTGCCACGCCTCCCAATGGGCCCGAGCGCCACGGACACTTTGAGTCAAGTCAGTGCCGTGGCGAACAGTGAGTGTAGTGTCAAGTAGTCAGTGCGTTGTAGTCAGTAGTAGTAGTCAAGTGCGAATGAATGGGAAGAATGAATGGTTATGTATATAATGAAAATAGTATGAATGATGTGTGAATGTAGAAAAAAAAAATAATACTAATAATAATAACAATGTACCATTATATAAAAACAATTTACGTATAAAATAGAATTACAAAAAATGATTTTAGTGTAAGTTAGTAATGCCAAAGTGCAATTAAGATAACTTTAAGTCTAGATTGTAAGTTAGTTGTAAGAAAAAGCCCCGCCTGTAGCTGCTTAAGCCGCAAGGCAGCAGCGTAATGAAAAAATTTATAGATAATAAATTCCCCTCCTTCACAGGGTTACTGTGGAGGGGACAAAAGAAAAAAGGATATCCTATAGGACCAACATTGTTGACACCTCTTCGCAACCTTTATTTACCAGAGGAAAATTTGTATCATGAATCGCAAATTAGAACACGTAATACAGTGGAAAGATTATAAGGTGTTTGGAAAGCAAGATTCCCTATTTTGGCACTGGGAATAAGGCAAGATATTTCACTAGTGCAGCCCATAATTGTGGCATGTGCTGTAATGCACAACATTGCCATTGAGAGGAAGGAAGCAGATCCTCCACCTGGTCCAGGAATGGATCAAGAACAATTGCAATTGGCAGTTCAAGAATGGCAGATAACTCCTGCCATAAATTTAAAAGTGCCACAAAGGGAAGCAGTTCAGGAAACATTTGTGAGGTTCTTCAGAGATAGAATTCATAGAAATTAATGTTAAACATTCATTTATAATTAAATTACATTTAAAAAATAAAGTTTACAAATGTTTAATAACATTATTTTGTTGCCTCTTCTTTGCTTCCACATCCATTTCCATAAGTTTTCTCTAATTATGACTGTCGCCAAGCCAAAACACCGGAAACAAAACAAATCTCCAATCCTACAGCGAAAAAGTGAAAGTCGCACGAAGAGTTGAATATCGAAAACATTATGCTGCACTCTATTAATCGTTTTGAGTACTAGAAAGTATTGCCAACCAACACAGAGTAAACGTCAAAGTGAGAGTTAGCTAACTTCCAGTTACCTCACACTCGTAATACACGAAGTCCATTTTAACCCGGAGTTAGTTAACAGGCGGTTATAACCAAAAGTGGTAATACAGGACCTTCGTGTATTCAGAGAGAAAGCTTAGGAAAGGTTCTACATCTACCTACAGAGGGAACATACTATAACTAGTTCCATTAATGATTTATTATATACATCCCCATACCTGTCTGTAACGTATTCCAGTTCATCTTCAATCTGTTGCAATACGAATAAAGCAGTTTGTTTCGTAATCCTTAAACGTGCGAAAAATTCGTCGCAGTCCCACTCTACAAAATTATCCCGTTTGAGCCGTCTGGTATTAACGAAATATTCTAACAGCATTTCGTCTTCAGAATCAGTTTCTACATTTATTACATTCGCCATTTCACCTAACTAACAGTTAATTCAGTAACCCGTATTTCAATCTCCGGTTAACTTAACTTTCCGGTAAACCTCCGGTTTGTCTTTAACCGACGCTCGTAATACGAATTTCGCCCGCTAACGTCCGGTTAACTCTAACTGGAACTTTAACTGACGGTGGTAATACAGGGCCAGTGGTGTAAGAGATTTTTTGACACTCATTGAGGGCCAAATTGAGGGCCGTGGTCAGTGATTAACACGTAGAAACGATTTACATTTATTTCTCAAATGTTGACGAACTTGCACGTGTGTCGTTTAGCTCTTCATTCATGATGTCATTTTCAAGTTGTTCACATAGGGAGAAACGCATTGAATGAGATTTATTTATTCGTTCGATTTGCCAGAAGCTTACACGAATCATACACAGTCACTTCATGCAAGAAATAAAAACATAACAATAAAATAATATAGTAATATAGTACTACAAACACACTTTTAGGTCTCTCAGCCATTCGGCTCCCGCGTCGCTTAAGTTATGAAGTGATTCAAGATTACCATTTTCAAATCCATAAATCGGGCACTGAATAATGTGGTCCATGGTCTGGGGTAGTCCACACTCACACTCACCGTCCTCACTATATCCCCATTTCCTTAGCTGCTCTTTGCATCTTCCAAATCCAGTCCGGAGTCGATTTAACGTTGTCCACTGGCGCCTCTTCAGGTTGAAACCTGGAACCCGCTTAGTGGGGTCATCTATGAGGGTCCAATTCCTAACCTTCGTCTCCTTCCATATTCTTTTCCATTCTCCAGAGGAGTCGTACAGGTCTCTTGGGTTCATGCAAAAGGGTCGCCTCGATTTGAGACGATTGTTTCCATACACATACTCATGTATTGGGAGTTTGGGATTGGCTTCTATTTTCGATCTTTCTTTAGATGCGGCTTGTTCTCTGCGGATAAATGGTGGCTGTATATTAGTTAACACAGGAAGCCAGTGGACGGGGGCTGCTTTCAGCGTTCCGCTGATCAGCCTCATGGCCTCGTTTAGCTGGACGTCCACTTTTTTGGCATGTACGCTGTTCTTCCGTACTGGGGCACAATACTCCGCAACGGAATAGACCAGCGCCAGCGCGGATGTACGGAGAGTAGCAGCAGAACTTCCCCACGAGGTACCTGCCAGTTTCGAAATAAGGTTGTTTCGGGTCTTCATTTTTTGACTTGTCGCCACCAGGTGCTCTCTGTAGGTAAGACTTCGATCGAGTTTAACTCCTAGATATTTTGGTGCTCTTTCATGTTTTATGTTCCGGCCGCAGAACTTCAATTTCATCTCTCTCTTAGCCTCTTTGTTATTGAGATGCATTACCGTACATACAGTTTTGTGTGGGTTAGCCATCAAGTGCCATCTCCGATAGTAATGCTGTAGTCTCGTCAGGTCCGGGTTTAAATCTTTTTCCAATTGCTCAAAAGTCTTACGTTGGAGAGCTACCGCAAGGTCGTCAGCATACGCAAACTTTTTTGCTTTCAGCTCCGGAAGATCTGCTATATAGAGATTAAATAAACACGGAGACATTACCGATCCTTGTGGTAGTCCGTTTCGCAAAAACCGTGGTTGACAAGCTTTTCCTTGTGATATTACCCGAAACTTCCTTCCTGACAACATATTTTTCAGAAGTCTAGTTATTTTTAAGCACTTTATAGTTCTTGTCAGTTTGAAGAACAAACCATCCAGCCATACAGTGTCATAGGCCGCTGATAGGTCGAGCAGTACGTCTCCTGTCTTGTTCCTATTTTGGAAACCATTTTCGATAAATTGAATGAGAGAATACTTTAGACAAGAAAAACACACTATTATACGTGATTTGCTGAGCGACCGTGATTTGTTTAAAAAAATTACGAGAATGTCTTCTGACGATTTCTCATTTGTAGTAGAACTTTTGAGAGGAAGTATTTGGAGACAAAATAGGCGATGAGAAGTGCAATTCCAGCAGAAATAAGGCTTGAAATTACTCTGCGTTACCTAACTACTGTTGACTCTTACTTCACCCTAAGCTTTACTTTTCATGTATCTAAACAAAGCATTTCGCAAACAATTCCTGAAATAACTAGGGAAAACTAAACATTCTTCTACCGTCCCTGCAACACACCAAATTAGAAATGGAAATAATCACATGTTCATTTGCACTAGTTTCCACTACATACACACACGTAGGCACGCGCACACACACACAAATATATACACACACACCTGTGTGTGTGTGTCTTTTTAACGACGGGGGAAATGCATTTACGCACCCTCGACTCAGACTCTCATATCCGGGCCGATTCGTGTGGGACTCATCCGTAGATAATACCCACTAAAACCCTACGTCCCTCGCCCCACCTACGGAACTGCCGTCAGGCATTACTTCGTTAGGTGGAGTGGCGGGGCTATTCTGGCCCTCCTCCTTTACGCCTTCCACTTCTCGCACGCTCTTCAATTCTGAGGCGTCGCATGACCTGGGCAGCGTACGTTGCAATTGCGGCCCATCTCTCTTCCGTAGTCATCATCAGTGGTATGGTGTTCTCCGGTGTCATGCGCTGTTGTAGGATTTCCTACAGCTGGTCTCGTTCTCCGGAGAATCGCAGGCAGTTATACACCAGGTGCTCCACATCCTCCTCCTGTCCTGGGCAAGTTGGACACGTCGGGTCGCCATCGAGCTTAAATCGGTGCAGGTACGCTCTAAAGCATCTATGCCCCGTCAGCAACTGAGTCACGAAGAAGTCCACTTCTCCGTGAACCCTCGACGCCCACTCGTGGGATAAGACGGTGAGTCCACCTGCCGTTCAGCGTTGCGGCCCAGCAGTTTTGCCACTCTCGTCGTTTCCATCTTCTCTTCTTCCAGCGCAGCGAGGGCTTCTGTTCGTGTGCCGTGTCTTCCCTGGTAGTTGATCCGTCGGCGCTCGCACGCCAGAATCTCTATAGGCGTCATTCCTGCTACTACGCATACGGCGTCATATGACACCGGCCTGTGCGGTACGCTCAGGCCACTCTCAGAGCACTCCGACGGTAGACGGATATGGTCCTCCTGGTGTATGCTGCTGTTGCCAGGGCGCTGGCCCAAATGGGCACTGCATACAGCAGGGTAGAGCTAACCACGGTCGCGAGGAGCTGTGTGTGTGTGAGAGTGTGTGTGTGTATGTATAACAAATTCTCAATTAAACGCAGACGGACACTACACAATAACTCGGAAGACTACCAAAGACTATTCAAAGAATTCGTACGGTTCGGTATTTCGGACACAGTTATACTGTGTTTCGGATGTATTCGTTATGAAATACACATTCTTTGGAAGAAGCGCATGAGAAAGACGAACGAGATACCTGCCAGCTCTGGGAATGCATACGTTATTGCATGCATCCATCGTTTTTACGAAAGGACGCATGCCCGAAACGCACGCGGTACGTGCGTTGGACGCATGCGCAAAATTTTAACAAAAGACGCATCGTGTGGACATGCCTAATACCATGAATGAAATACCATGTATTAATCTATGGTAATACAGACTTCATGTCTCCTTCATTCCTGCGATTCAACCACGTGAAAAAGTACGCATGATATCAGTATTTATTTTATGCTAGAATGCAAGAAAAGTACGAAATATTATTTTCATGCATAATTCAGTGATTGGAATTTAATCTACTGCGAGTTTCATTGAATGTGTCATGATAGATAACTTTGAATGATTATTAATGATTATAAATAATTATAAAATAAACAATGTGAGCTGCTTGGAATTCAGTTTTTATGGCCTGTCCGTTTGGAGATTTCGGCCTTATTCACAATGCAAACTTAAACGTAAACATAACATATCCGCAAATCCTATAAATGAGTTATTAAGCGAGACCATTCACAATGCCTTGACGTAATCGTAGATGTAAATCCGTAAACTTAGGAGTTCAAAAGCACCCAGCTTTTACGTAAAGTTTACGTCGGAATTCTACCGAAGACCAATCTTAGCACGAAAGAAATAAACATGGTGGATTTCAGATTGTGTTAAGATAGTTTGTGGTCATGTCATTTCATTATTGTTATGTACTGAACTAGTTTGCGAACGGTTTTGATGTGAGTAATGAATACAAAGTAGTAATTCGGGCCATTTTTCTTGTGACTAACTTAACGCGGCGACTAAAATTATTAATTTAGAAAAATTACTCGTGAATTTAGTACAAGAGAATCCTAACTTGTTAAATAAAAGAAATCCAAGCACTAATACAACAGCTACCCGCATTTATAATATATCAAGACAAATCGATAGGATATCGAAGAAAAATCTAAAAACCACGGTGAAAAGATCTTTCCACCATATTAGAAAGGAATCAACAATCGATCAAACTGGAATATTGAAATCTTATTGGCTCAGGCAAAACGTACGTTCCCGCATACGTTCATTGTTGCGGAGGAAAGTCGAGCTCTCACGCTGACTTACTCGAATATTCTTGCGAAAGGAGTCACAATTCCCGGCGTGTGTTTTTACGTGTTAATATTAGTGCTAAGTTTATGGCATTACGTCATGTTTAAGTTAAATTCTCACTGTTTATCAAATTTGTTATTCTGTTTATCAAATTTGTTATCCATTTCTGACTTGAGTTCCCCCTTTAGCTCATCAAATGTCGCGGTGAAAGATGTCATTTCTGTTCTCATTTCCCCTAAAAATGCCATAAATGCCGTAAAATCGCCCTGTGGAGCAGTAGGTGCCTGTGGTTGTGCCTCATCGTTGAGTTCGCCCTGATTTTCTAATTGACCCTCCATTTTGACTGTTTCTACTTCGGTTAGTTGATAATTTGACCTTCTTCTACACAACCCGCACAACACAACACACGCAAACACAAAAAACACTACCAAAAAGCTGAAAAGAATGACACCGAAAACAGACCACAAGTTATTATTGAAAAAGCATTCCCGTTCCATTCACCACTGTTAAGGTTCGTAAACATTTTGAAGTAAGTTTGGGTTCGGAAGATTGTAGTCTTAATCAAGCCCCACGTTGCAAAGTGCCATTTTGTAACCCCTCGCAACTGTCGAAAGAGTGTGCGTTGCTTCTGGAGCGGGAATGGGTTTTTTCAATAATAATCATGACACTTTGGTAAACAACCATTTAATGCCTAAAAGATGATGATGATGATGGGTGATTTACAAATTATTTACAATTATGTCAAGTGCGACCTTTTTATAGTTAAATTTACTCATTAGTTTGGCTCAATATAATTGCAATGCAGTCATTAATATTGTACTGATGGCACCTTCTTTCCAGCTTTGCTCAAAGAAATGTTCATCCGCATTCTAGCGGGAGCAAAGTGAACGATTACCCTTTCGTTGTTGTCGTTGTTGGCGGGCATCACAGCACGCACAGTTTGTTTGCACGCACAGGTTGTTGACCGGCGTCACGGGCGGCCCCCAGACAGCTGCGGAGAACCACGGCCGCATCTCAACGTGGCCGTTTAGCGTTGCCGCCCTCTCACGCCGGACCCATGGATGACGTCGTAAACCTCCAGGCAGCTACAGGCTTGCACCTACAGGCTTGTATCGGCGATGACGGATCGGAAGTCTTCCGTATTGGGCAATCGCGGACGACAATCGTAGGCGGGACAAATCGAACTATGGCACGTGACCGCGTGCTACTGATACTTGGCCAGTGGCGTTCACGACCAGCTAGAACACTTCCCATGCCGGGAATTGTGACTCCTTTCGCAAGAATATTCGAGTAAGTCAGCGTGAGAGCTCGACTTTCCTCCGCAAGAATGTTAGAGTAAGTCAGAGTGTGAGAGCTCGACTTCTCTCCGCAAGAATGTTCGAATAAGTGTTTTTTAGAGCTGCTCTCCCGAATCACGTAGTCTCGGTACCCCCCTCTCCTCCAGTGAGAATCCTCCCGATTCGCGCGATTGAATTTCGCGGAGCACGGTGGGGCGGGGCTTCGACCAATGCCGCGGATCTCTTTTAACAGCTAAAATGTTCGTTGCATCCGCGGGCGATGTTTTTTTTATCGTGGCAGGCGAAACAATCGGCCTGACCTACTTCGGACCCGCACGTGCGCCGCGGTTCGTTGGGATCGTAAATCTGTCTCCCCCAAGTGGGCGCAATTAACGTCGGGTCTCTTTGACGAGCGGTCGCGTGGGTGGGGAAAGCACCCTCTGGAGGATTCGGCGAGTCCCGGTTGCCACAAAGGGCTCCTTCTCCCCAAACTGCGCTGGGTGTCCTGCCATAAAACGTCATAAATACCCCTCGCTTCAATAACCGAAGGGACGCTGGTCAGGTACCTCCTTCTGCAGCGGTGGCATCGCTGCACATTTTATTCATAGAAATTCAACATCGTATCAGCTCGTACCGTTACAATACATATTATTCATACTTATTCACATCTGCGCTTCGACGTGATTTGTATCAACACTTACTTCATTCGTTTTAGACAGTTTTCGAACTAGTATATCGCTCGTGAAAACTATTCCTAACCTCCAATTACATGTTTTGAACTGAGATTGGGGCTATCTGTACCGAAACATTCTTGTAAGAAAATCCAATAGATCACAACTGTACCATAAAGGAATTTACATGACGTAGTGATGAGGAATCAGATATTATTCCAATCACAAATGGACCTTCTCGACCTAAAAGAAGCATCTGACAAGTTTTTAAGGTAGAATTTTCCCCCGATTTAATTCCCTTTTCCCTAAATAATACCAAAGTAATTTTCAAAATAGCTTTGCCGATGATACCGCTGCGCACTCGCGACAGACCAGCAAGTGCAAAGAGTATTGTAAGGCAAGTATTGTAGAATTTACTCAGAGCTTCTTTTGAAGTAAATCAGCGGTTGACGGTGGGAGGACGGACGGATGGTGACGTTCAAGCTCCCGATTGGATGAATCCGTCAACAGCTGATTTACTTCAATCGCAGCTCTGAATAAATGCAAGTATAGACAGTAGGAGGGCGGTTCACTTGTGGGTCTTTAGGAATTCGATAATTAATGCTTTCACTATTATCTTCATTGCAGTATTAATTTTCTTTGCATATATCAAACCAGTAGTGCTATAACAGAAGCATATATCTGAATAGTTCTTGTATTAGTAGTGGTATATAATGGCACAGACTCTCTCGCACTCATAAGTCTAGTCTAGCTTCTCGATATTGCCACACTATAGTTTTTATACAGTAGCACAGCTCAGTCCGTTTTGGGGCTAGTTAGGAATGCGTGCGCATACCGCTAGCGATTATGGTGGAGGTCAAGTAAAACTACAGGTAGATTCTACTGAAATATACGGATTGCGTTTATTGGTTAAAGACTGGTTTAATTCTGGTTAAAAACGTAATAGAAAATTCGTATTATTCCTTGTTGTTGGTGTGTTATATTCCTAGGATTTCAAGGGCAAGTCATTAAATAACACGTAAAATTACATTGAACCAATGTCTTAATCTTACATTTGGCACATATCGAACATATTTCATATGCACCAACTGCATTCTTATAGTTCATCTCTAATCGATTTATTTGTTGGCTTATATCAAAAACAAATTGAAAATGTTCACATTCTCATTTTAATTAAATCTTCGAATACACTACATTTCTAAAATTTTTATATATTGTCTTCAGGCTATGAAGCAAATATATTACTATAAGAGATGAAAAATAATACATAAAGTTGGCAATAACAAAAAAATGAATTCTTATACTTTTACAGTTAACATAATAACAATGCGTGTTCGAAAGGGCGCACTGTTCTGCAATTAAATGCAGCAATAATGAAGGAAAGAACCCTGAGTTATGTTTTTTACTTGTCTAAACGACGTACAAAGGAAAGGTGGAAATTTGTTATTACATCATACGAGTACATACACATATTTACTACTTACATTACTAGATATTTTCATTAACAGTATAAGAATATTTGCTCTTCCTCATGATTCCACTATTCACTTTCAATGGACAACCTTCAATAAATATAATTATATATATATATATATATATATATATATATATATATATATATATATATATATATATATATATATATATATTGTAGCGGTACGGTATCATATAACTAAATAAAATAAAATAAAATAGAACGTAAGGATTAGTTTGTACGTAGGAAGGACCCACGGCGTCACGCGCACGCCCCCCCCATCTTGCAACAGCCACGACCCTCCTGACCCACTTCGACAATTTATGGCACCCCGACGGCCGGAGGGAAGGGTGAGTTGTCAGGCGCTCCGCTGCGACCCCGTCCGGAACGTTTTCGCGACGCTTGTCACCGATACCGGGGAAGTACAAAGCAATAATTCATTATTAGCCGGGAAGCCCCTCCAGAGACGTGGTCTACTTTCTAGTCGACAACAGATACATTCCGAACGACAGAGAGAGAATGGAAAATTTCCATGAACTGCCGGATCTTATTGGCCGAAATCTAAGCAAGACGCCATAACCTTTGACCAATAGTGACTAGACCGTCAAAGTGAAGAAGGGAATTCGAAAAATACGAGGAATAGAGGGTGGGGGAATGAAAATCAACCTCGCACTGACGGAGATACAAATCGGGACTTGGCGAGAGGAATTCTCGGAGAGAGGAGGGTGCACCTCTGGGGAGAGAGGCAGGCATTCACTTGAAGTTTCTTGAGGAGAGGAAGTGCGAAGGCACTTACGGGGGGATTGGCGAATCTTTGCCACTGCTTATTCGCTGCAAAATTCGCACTCACTGAAATTTCATAGAGGGGAATCGCAGACGCAGCGGGAAACAATTTTGTGTGCTCCGCACCTGTGATCGAGAGCCGATACACCCCGGCCATCTATAAGCTCCGCCGAAGCAGCCTCCAGACGATCCTTCGCTGAAGTCACTACCCGCCGCAGACGCCGCCAGCCGCCGCTGACGCCCCTCTGGTGAGGGTACGTGCACAACCGCATTCCTGGGAAGGCCATCCCGGCCATCTATAAGCTCCGCCGCGCCCGCACGGACCCACTGCAGCACATCTGCCACGGAAGGTACCCAGGCAACGTAATCAGGGCAAATAAACCCTTAAAGACAATTTTCAACGCGGTGCCGCGCTGAGGCACAGAAAAGTACTCACAAGGACAAACTTGTAATCGTAGTTATAGGATAATTTTTATGTATCACTTCTTCTTTAGTTGTAAGTTCTTTCTAATTTTTTTATTTATTCACAATCGTTCTTGTTTATCAATGTAACTTCCCTGGAACAGACTTTGCCCAGGAATAAATGTTTTTCTTTACCAGTGACCAGATTGTTTTTTTATGTCAATGAATTTATCTTATAATTCCTTCCATCACCTATACACACACACACACACACACACACACACACACACACATATATATATATATATATATATTGTAACACCCCCGGTCGTCTCGTAAGAGAACGCCCGGTAAGCGGCCCGGAAATAGCTCAGTCGGTGATGGAAGGAATCGTTAAACAGATACTGGTAACATGAAACAAACACTTGGGTCACTGGTAAAAATTACTTTTATTCCTGGGCAATCAAATGTAATGCCCCAGGGAAGTTACATTAGCAAATTGAATAAAGAAATGTGAAAATTAGGTGGAAAGAAAAGAAGATGAAAAGTTAGTATTCAGAGTAAAGCTTAAAAATTAGGAAGAATTATGATTAACGTTACAATGGTAAAATACAAAAGTTACAAATCGATGCGCCATAGCGCGGCGCCGCATTACAAAATTTACACAGGGGCGAATGCCCTTGAATAATACTGCCTGGAAGAAGGTTTCCGCGCGCCCGGGGAGGGCGCGGTCGAGGAGGCGGCGGGCGTCCTTCAAAAAAATTCAGCGGAGGTCGACGGCCACCGGGGCCAACAGCTGGCGGTCGGGTCGTGACGTCACCAAAGGGGCGGCGGCGCGTAGCTGCGTTGACGGCGTCTGGCGTTGAACTGCGTCTGGGAGGACTGGCAGAACTGGTAGTAACTGGTAGACTTGGAGCGGCCGGGCGATCTCAATCTCAGGAACGTAGTGGTCGACCATGCGTCTCTCTGATTTCCGTGATAATAATTGTCGAACACAACTTCGGACAGTTTAGCAATCCTTCGGAGAAACGTTCGCCTCTCTTCACGGCGAATTCCCACCCCAGAGAATTTTCTCTGTTTCCTGCAGTCGGCTCAATGCTCAAAACTCGCAGTAGAATAATATAAGTCCCACATAGGCACATTCGCCCGAATAATTCCCACCCCAGATAAGTTTCTTTGCCAACTGTCCTCAGCCTAGAACTCAGGCTCCTTCCGACAAAAATTACAAGTCTTTCAGAGACACACTGGTCCCTCCCCGACGAATAGTTACCCCCCCAGAGAAGATTCTCTCCCGACTGCTCCCCGTCTAATGATCTGGCCCTTCTGACTGCTCTCTCCCTTCTGATATTCTGTCCGTCGAAATTGTATTAAGTCAACTTTTGCCCCCACCCAATTTTCTCGTATGCTCCAGCTCCTTATAATAGTCGCGTCGCTATTGGCCAAAGGAAATGGCGCATTACGCTATTTCAACCAATCGTGACGGGAGTAGTGGAAGAAGTTGCAACTCTTTGTGCCACTGTGAGCGTACAGAATTTTCTTATTCCTTCTAGAACACCGGCCATGCTTGCACAAGGCAGGCGTTGTCCGTGAAAGAATTTATCACTCTGGGTTTCCCTGGATGTAAGCGGGCGTTCTAGAAATTTCGCAGCTGGTCATGCGACCACGTGCCTCTCGCAGTGAATGTGTCGACAACTGACCCTTTTAATGACCTTCTTAATGGGCCGGGGGCGCAAATGGCTGTCCGATAAGCGAGGTTGCACGTGCAACGCCGTATGTTTATTCTCCCAACTGCCCTCAGCCTTATGAAATTTTGTATGAGGAAATCGGTATCGCTACAATATATATATATATATATATATATATATATATATATATATATATATATAGTGGCGTTTGAGCCATGCAAGACGGGTCCTCGCAACACAGGCGCGCCAGAAGGGTTACGAAACAGAGCGACCTCTAATCTGCGGCCAGCCGTTTGACCGCCGGACTTCCGGTTCATGGCAAGCGCGGAGGGGTCAGCCGTGACGTCATGCCACCTCTCCAGGAGAGGCCGTGCAATTGACCACTCAGCCCGTCTTGAAAAAGACGTCGAGGTGATCGGACGTGTGACGAGTGAAAACCGCAATAAGGGGCTTTGTATTCCGTAATTTAATTGAATGTAAGAAATAAATTCATTTGTTTTGTGGTGATTGAGTAAAGTAAATTGATATGTTACAAACGTTTCTGGCCAATCAAATAATTACCGTACACGGTTTTTCCTAGAATGCAGTTATTTTGAAAGAATTAATCATTTAATGTATTAAAACGGGTGTTTGTAGTTTCCGAAGCGTTGCAAAAGGGTAAGTTCATTTAATTGTGATTTATTTAAAAGGGTTGTTTGTTCATTTGGTTTTGTGTTCATTCAGTGCCAGTTGTAAATTGCACATCCTAATGATCCTGCCCCCTGAGATCACAAAGCTGATTTGGAGCACTCATTCAGCATGGCACATCCGTCAGAAAAATATATATTGCAATGAGCAAGGCTCATCGCACAAGCGCGACCCTCGAGTCACGCTGAGTTAAAATACTTCGAGGCAAAGAGTGCCTCTTTCGCGCATTAGACACACACAGCCGCACACGTGCCGGTATCCCTGCTCGTAACCGCCCCCGAAAGGCACCCTTCCACCCCTTTGTGCAACAGTGGGTGATGGACGGGCAGAACTGTTGCATTAAGAGGCGACAGCAGCCTACTGTAAATCAAGACCGGCCTATGGAAAACTTCGCATGTAACTTTCCGTTAAGTTTTGCGACGGGATAGGTCGGGCATCTTGCGAGAGGGGTGGGGGTGGAAATCGCAGAGGCAAACGGGCGCTGGAAGGTCTGGACAGTTAGAAATAGACTGTCGAAGTGAGCGGTGGGCTCGGAGATTTGTTTGAAATTTTAACGGCGACTACCGCCGCACGAGAAACTGGTAATAATCTCGAGCCAGTAATTTCGACAACTCCAGCATCGGAATTTATTCCGAATGTCGGACTAGAACCATCACGAGGGAGTGTGCAGCATTGTTTCTCGGCTGCTAAACACTACGCGGTCCAGGCGACGTTTGACGGCCTGTGACCAGCGCATCAGACGTTGCGGCCTCAACTCCACTGGACTCGGGGCGGTCACCGACTCAACCAGGCGCAGATTCCTCCCGGCTTCCGGAGAAGTCCATGGCTATTCGGCGGGCCATCTGTTGCCACCGACTGCCAGTTGAGTGTGTAATCCTTTCGGAGTGAAGTATCTAAATTCCAGCCATCACATCACTGTAAGTCCATGTATTCAATTAACCGTCCAATGTAGAAGATCAACACGAACAATAAACGTGTCCCCGTCGTTTTGGTCGGGTGATTTTACTAGAAAAATGTGTATTTTTTTAATAATTAGTTAGTAAATGCAACCTCCGACCCAGGGCGCCTACTCCTGTTGATGTCTCGACGCCGGCGCCCAGATACAGGTAGGCATACGCTTGGCGTCCCCGTAAATAAATTTAGCGCATGCTCCGGGTATCTGGAAATTACCGTTGCACCTTGAGTGTGACGGCACCCCCATGATAGTGCGACTCACTGCGACACGAGTATTCACGTCTGCGTGGTCCATTACAATATATATATATATATATATATATATATATATATATATATATATATATATATATGACGGGGAAACAGGCAGACATCGGAGGGGGAGATGACGCGCACTACCCCTACACGGAGGGCGAATGCATAAGAGGGCGAACCACCGATCATTTGCTATCCTCTGTTCCCGATCGTCGATCCAGCAGCACTCTCTTCTTTTCGCTGATCCAGCCGCAACATTGCCGTGATTTAGGTAGTTGTTGGACGTCAGAGAGGCGCCTAGATAGATGTTTGCGAACTTTCATTAGAATTTTTACTAGAGAAAAGATTTTATCAAATAAAGTGCAAGGATTTAATTTTTATTTAGTCGTTCATTGTGCATCAGAGGACATTTAGGCTGTGAAGGTTAATAGTTCAGGCTGTGAAGAAGAAAATTTCAGGCTGAGGCGAAAATTAGGTCTGTACGAGCGCGAGCTACGCATGCGCCTGTAAACACGCATTAGTTAGTCATTGCGGTGCGGGGAACATTTTCCCCACGGGCGTAAACGAAATGACCGGAAGGCAGAAGCAGATGAGGACGAAAGGCGCCGGGCGTGGAAGTCGGAAGACGACGCAGAAGGCGACGCGGAAGGCGACGCAGGAGGGCAGCGAGAAGGTGCCGGCGACCACGGTGCGCAACGAGGCATAACGCAGCGTGTACGGACGAGATCCCGGGGACGACCCCGTTGCGCGTCAAGATCGAGCTTGGAGCATAGGTAGGCGCAGTGGTGCGAGGTAACTGTGTCGCCGCCGGAACGTAGGTCAACGTCCCGCGAGCAGGGAGGACTTGTAAAAGGAAAACTTGCTGGGGAACTAAGTATTAAGGACGCGTCTAGTTATCATTCATAGATTTGTCATTTAAAAAGCATTTTCTCCTAAAGGATTATAAATAATTCAATATTTAATTAATGTTGCTCGCGGGAACAGAGAAAGTTAAAGAGAGTGTTACGCATCTGTGCACATTTTTGTATAAAGTTATTTGGATTAGTTGTAAAATAGAACACTGTGTCATTGGGTAATGTAAATAGTAATTGCATGAAGCAAGCGAGCAAACTAAGCCAACTAAGTAAGCGAAACAAAGATAATTCCCAATGTGTTATATGCGCAAAGAGATTAAGTACTTCGTGCATTGTAAAGAAAGTACCATTTTTCTGTTGTGTTATTTTTTTTATTCATGTGTGGTTGTGAAAGCAACTCAAGGGTTTCTCAGAGAATTAAACCCAGTTGAATTGAATTTCGTGTTCTTGTTTGGATTTGCTCTCAACAGGCAATAATATCCCACTGTCCTGAGGTATCACAAAGCTTGCAAGAGCATGATTTCTGCGAGGTCTTCAATAGTCGTTTCTGGAAAGTTCTAGGTGGGGGAGATTCGTCAGAAAATGTGTTTGTATGTGGAGAGAGAGAGAGAGAGAGAGAGAGAGAGAGAGAGAGAGAGAGAGAGAGATCTCACTGATACACATACACGTTTACTTTTTGGTTACATTTAGCAGAACGATGCTGTTACTAATTGTAAGGGGGCGTAGTACTTCTTGTTCGCTGTGCGGATTGCTAGAGTCGCTGTCCAACACGTCGTCGGGCATTTAACACGGAGCTAAGCTACTGTATAATAGTATAATATGTACGAAATATACTGAGGTATTGGGATTCCTACGCCGGCCGCCGAGGAGAGCGGACGTCCCGGAAGAGCGCGCCATCGCCGCGGGAATATCACTCATTTTCAGGACTAGTGCAAAAGTGCCTAGCTTTGCCCTTCTTGGGCGCTTTTAATTAATCATCCCGTTTTAGGTCTTACTGTACTATTTTATGCAACCCCTATAAGGGCTAGAAAGACAGCGCGATGTCAATGCCTGCGTCGTCTCTAGCGCGGCCATTCCTTTCTCCTTCGGAGGGAGGAACTCGCAAGTGCGGTAGAACCGCGGGACGGTCGACGTCGAGGGGCACGGTGAAGTGACGCTTTGCTTCCCCTTCAATGGATCGCATTTGCGGCTCTAAGGGCCAGTTTCACCAACAGTTGAGTAAAATTACGAGTAATTATCCGAGAGTAAGCATTACTCTCGAGTAATATATAATCGTTTTACCAGACTTGTGGAGGGTTATTACAATCTAGAATACATATTCTGCGATTTACTCCGCGAATAAACTGAACGCACAATTTTTTAGAGCGAGAGGTCGTGAGCGAGAGTAACGCTGTGACCCAATGCGGACCAACACGAACCTCTGATTAATTCCTAATATTCTATCATTCAGTTCAGTTTCGGATTTCTTGGAGCGTCTTGGCATTGTGATCTTGTGTTATGGTGATTTGAGTTAGCATAGTTTTTATATCTTTATCTCTTAATACATATTAATTATTTTTCTCTGGGACTGAATTACTATTTTGTTAGCAGTGAAGAAAAACCAAATCTGTAGTTCCTTTACCAATGTAAATAAATTATCTATAAACTCAGGAACGAAAATGTCTAGTTTTTCAAATGTTGCTAATCTCGCGCTTTTTTTAATATTATTATGTTTGTTTTATTTTTTAAACTTGTATTTATCTTTCAACTAAATATTAAGAAGGGATTTTGGAACTCAAGAAAACTTGCGCAGATGATCTCCTCCATACGTCACATACAGTTTTTACTCTTTTTTTGCTAAATAAATAAATATTTCTTAGTACTTTTATTCATTGTAGTTTCCTTTTGTTATTTGCTACCTATATTTCGAATCCACAACGGTAAAAAGAAATTTACTAGTCCTCTACTGTATAATGTACCTGATGAAATCAACAGCTGGTCAAACAACCTCGTGTCAAAATCTCGATCGTCATAATTGGAAAACCAATCCGTTCTCTCCCGCACCCTGCTTTCGCACTAGAGGATAATATTCCCATTCATCGCTGGGATAATCTTCAAATTCCTAATCGTCAAGCCTTAACAACACTCCAGAGATACACGCACATTGAAAACTGAGCTTACTCCCGTACTTTACTCGACATATTTTCGTCGTGTAAAGTTACTCTCGAACGCGTATTGACGTGTTCGTGAAACGCTCCAAGAATTACTCTCGAGTAAACATGATTTACTCCAGAGTAAACTCTTACTCTTTGTTTGGTGAAACCGACCCTGAGCGTACGCCATCTGCTTCCAGGAGGAAGCAGGGAAGCGGGCCGCGTCATCGCCTGACGCTCCGTCCGCCGCCGCGCCCACGACGCCGCCACCGAACACACGCAGCCGCCCGCCACAGCGGACGCCACCGCTGCCCGCCACTCCAGTCGGCAAGGAGGACAGGTACACGCTCGTCACCCGCCGCCGCACCTCATTTTCATGTACGAGGTGCCCGACATTTTTGAGCTCCTTGAGGGCTTGCAGACGGCCTGCGGCTACGCCGCGATCACCGCTGAGGTGGTCGGCGAAGCCGTAAATGTACGTCAGAGACCCCGGAGGCGCACCGAGATGTTCTGGCTACCCACACGTACTCTACAGGGAATGCGAAAGCTCTGCGCTTGATCCTTCGGAGCATCCCACTAGAGCTTTCGCTTGGACGGACTACACAACTTGGAACGTATTGGGTTTCAGGTGCAGAAGCTAGTGCGCATGACCAGCCAGCGGCCGGGACGAAGGGGAAGGGTGCTGCCCCTCATCGTTGCTCCTCGACGTTGAAGTGCAGGACCGCCGTTGTTTCAGAGGTAATCCTGCCCAGCAGCAGCGGCACGAGCGTCAGCAGCGGGAACGCCAGCAGCGCGCCCGAATTCAGGAGAGGCGAGCAGCCGACATGCACTGGGAGCGCGAACCTTCGTGCCGCCGAACCTATCCATCACCGCCGAGTGGCCGGCGATTATACTCAAGGTGATTGTGACACTTCTTGTGCACGAACATGAGGTGACCGCGTCCGCTGCGGCGGAAGCGACGGTGGAGGTACGTTCCTCCTCTCCAGCACAATGTCCATCCCATCCGTAAATAATGGCTAGCTCTCCGACATTTTACAGCAACAGCGCCACCGTTGCACTTTGGAACTGCAACGGCATTTGCTCGCGAGCGAAGCAGTCAGAACTCAGTTTTCTCCCTTGACACAATATTTGTCATGATGCTGGGTGAGACATGGCTTAATTCGCATTTTTCTCTCAATATTCCATGTTTCCTCTGATACAGAACGACATAGCAGCAAACGTGACTGACGCCGACATAGGGGGCGGCACAGCAATATTAATACGACGCAGCATAATTCATTATGTTTCAGTCCTCCCGCAGCTGCAGCACACCGAAGCTACTGCTGTTGGCGTTCAGACGGATCGCGGACCGCAGCGTCACATTTCTATCTACTCTCGTCCTGACCATTCCACAGAAACGTGCGCCCTACTAGCTGCAGGTATTGTAAAACTAGTTGGGGCAAAGACAATTCCAATACTCATGGCAGGCGATGTTAATGCCAAACAACGGCCCGGAGTTTCTGCATCACCTGTCCTCGCGGCCGTTGGCTGAAAGAAATCGCTGACGCAAACAGCTGCGAGATTTACGCTCCCATTGCACCTACTTATCAACTTTAAGACTCTAATGGCAATCCCGATATTTTATATTCTGCGCTTTGTCAAAAAAATGCATTACCCTCCTACACTCACAATCAATAATGAGCTTTCCTCTGACCACTTTCCAGTGATAGCGGATATGAGACGCGGCGGCCTTTCATTATCTACTGCACCCACGACGCAGAAGCGGCGCACATATTGGAAATAATTTCAGACAGAGATGCAGCAGCGCGTCCCGGACTCATCTGTTCTGTCAGGCCCTCAGCAGAAGCTGAAAAATTCGCCGAAGCTGTGACTGACAACCTCAACGCAGCAGCTGAGAAGCAACGTTCCTCTAAAAAGGAGCAGCCATTAACCCCCCTTTTAATCAATTTAATTTTCAGGGAAACAGAGCGCGCAGATTGTGACAGAGCACAAGACAGCCTGCTTATCGATCTGAATCGAGTGGAGCTAAATCAATTGAAACGTAAGGTGGAAATTGAACAGTGACGGCTCGTGTCTATTCGCACGTTCGCACGTGCACACCCAAATTAATTCGGTGTACTTTCTCTTAAATATCTCTAAACAACAGGAGAATACAAGTTCTCTCAAAGCGTTTCCGTAGGCTGTCGCGGAGCTGGAGGGAAAAAAAGACTGGCTTTATGGACGGAGGAGCATTCGGTTGCGTGTGCGATCGCGACTGCGTAGTGGCGATCTCAGCGACTGCCTTGACATGTCTCGAAGAGATATCACTCAACTAGCACACGTTGGTGGGAGAAGTGCGCGTGACATTGAAAGAAGGAAGTGTGAGATATTTCTCCACTGCAAAGAGCTCTCATCCCGTCCAATAAAACAGTTCTCCGCTAGCGGGCGAAACGCGAACTCATTGCTGGGCAGTTTGCATTCATAAGAAGGCCTTAATTTAATATTATAAGCATAATTCATTGTTTATCATTCTTTTATATTTTGAAATGGGTTGCAATTACAAATCCATTTGGAATTAATGAAAAACCACATGCATTTTGTAAATGTATGTAGTTGGCTTTTTTTTAATGCGTGTTGAAAACCGAAGTTAGAGTGTTCGTCAAGCGTGAAGAAAAATTTGCTGAAAAGAAACATAGTTCAACTGTTATGTCTTTTATTTATTTTGCATGAACATTCATTATTCAAAATATTCCCACGTTTCCTACAATACAATTTGAATTCAATAAGGTATTACCTTTAACGCCCAGAGTGGTCACATTGGCCCCTTAAAGGTAATATGATTATTAAAGTTGATTATGATCCAACAATAAACTCATATCAGCCCTGAGGAAGACCACGAAAAGATGGTCGAAACGTCGGCAACACAGCCTTCGACGCGGCGTCACCCGGACAGCCAAGATCACGCACCCGACAATGAACTCTTTTACTATGACTGGGCCAAGTTGGGTCCTTATTCAAATTTCGTTCAATAGCCAAACGAAATTGTACTAAAGAGCACTTCCGAATAAAATATTCTGGTAATGATGATATAAGATAAGAGTTCAGAGCGACGCCATATACATTTGTACAACACCAACTCGCTCTAGCGCTGAATCGATGAACCAATCATTTTGAAAATTTTCCGCGCTCGAATCTGTTGATTACCGTTGGACGCCTTCTTCGGCGACCGAACCGACGTTTCGTTCGTGTGCTCTTTATGGTGCCGTTAACGGGAATTAGCGGCCATTGAATTCGAGAAATTTTGTGATTTTCTGCTACGTTTTAAGTCTGAAGCATGCACTTATGGTTTTGAGAAGGTGCTGGGTGCTCGATTGCAAAAATGCGAAACATTTGTTGAAACGCAAATATTTGTTGGATATATATTTTCTAGAAATAATATATGAACTTCATTTGCCATATCTGGGGTATCAGTAAAAATATTTTGTCAACCCCTCTACATCTGCTGCCACAAGAATTTTCTCCTGCCATGGAATTTTATTTAAGGTGGTTAGAGCGAGATAAGTGTTATGTTTAACATGCCTTTTTTATTGTATTAATCGAAAGATGAGAAGTTCTTCTATATTCTGGTAGAGTTTGAATCGATTTCACCGCCCAGTTTTTGCGCGAGACCGTAAAGTTTGGTGTTTTAACATGGTGACCTGAGAGATCTGACCTAAAAATTTAAAATTGTGACAAAATTAATGCTTTTAATGCTTTTAAAAACTTTTCTTTTGGTAGCAAGCATCTCGAAGAATCAACATGAACAGTTTGACGGAAATCTACCGTTTCAAATGGGAGAATTGTGCAAAATTATAACCCAAAATCAGTCCAAAGGGAGAAGTTTGCGCGCTTTCTAGAGGGTCGGGACAGTGACGCGCATCTCGGCAACACCGCGCGCTCAACGCGCTTCATTCAAATCGAGTGACAAGAGTTCGTACATTCCTCTGGATCGTCTGGGAGCAATTAAAATATCATCACTCCTGGAGAACATTGCTTTTGATAGTAACCAGATATTCATAAAACTGGAATTTTATGGATATAATGATTAGTGCGATCTGAATGAAAATCTTAATTCAATTAATATTCCCAATGACTCACTTTGACACTACTCCCTGAGTATCTGGGCGATCTTGAGAGTTCATAGAATTTTTGAAACATGCAGTACAGATTTATTATTTTGTATTGTGCCGTACGTCAGTTTTTTGCTCCTGAACAATGATTATTTATTCAATTATTCGAAAATTATTCATATTCTCTTTTTTATTATGGAGATACACAGTGGATTGTCATTGTCTTTTGCACCACAGATGCCTACACAGAACTCAAAGCAACAATCTTTAGCATAGATCAGCACCTCAATCGGTATTGCTACCGAATTCAATTCAGAAAGATATAGACTTTGAAGTGGCTTCAAATGTGTTGCAATGATAAAATACTGTTTTGCTGGTGTGAAATAAAAATATTTTATGAAATGTTATGGTAACCATTCAATGTATAGGTGAATGCAGATGTGGATTTCCTCCTTGCAAAATTAGGCTTGGGACTCCCATCTTCATGGCCGGTTTTTTAAAATAAATATTAAAAACTTAATTAAATGTTTTTATTTGAATAAGCATTAATCAAATAGTTTACTGAACAAAAATGTTTGATTTTAAAAATAAATTGAATGGAATAATAAGAAACCAAACATGTATTTGTAAGTGATAAATTTAAAAAGCAATTTCTACTTGGAAAGCAATTTGTTAATTTACATCTGTATTGGAATAATGATTTATTCTATCACAATTAATGTTTTTAGATTTATACGTAATTAGTTTTAAAGATTTTTTTGAAGGAGTGCCCAGTATAGTTTTGTGCTTAAAGGCCTATAGTATTTAAATCCGCTTGGGCAAATTTAATAATTACATTTGTAATTAATAATTACATTTGATTGAAATTGTAAGAGAAATGATATATTCAGCTTTTGGTAGTTTTAGTATTTTAATAGAAACTCCTTTTATCTTCAGCCCTATATTTTATCTAATTGTTAGTATTTCCTGAACAATAATAATGCATTTTGAATGGTACTCATCGTATTTTCAAAACATTTAAACCTTTTTTCATTTTGAGTGCAACATCAAGACAAACGATTACAAAAGACTATGCCACTTAGAAATCTCTTTTGAAGATTTTATCTCCAACAATGGTATAATTTTATTATTGAAGGTCTCAATAATACACCTCTCAGAATTATCTGATGCAGTATTGTCACTTTATCAGCTTTAACTTGACATGTACTTTACACAATAATTTGCCTCTAAATCAATATCATGACATGATATAAAATGATACTGAAAATCAGCAAATAGTTTCTATGAATTATATAACCGCACTGTTGGAAATAATACGGCATATTTGCAATGGCAAAAATCGTTCTAAAATTTCAATCAAAATTATAAAAACATTAAAAATTGATCATGAAGTTTAATTAACTAAGCAAAAAATAAAGTAGGGGAATAAATGATAAAACAAAAAATATATTGTGATAAGAAGGATAATGATAATAAGAAGCAGTAGGAGTCAATGATTACGATTTCTGTCAAGTTACATATAAAGCTTTATACAATGTTGGAGAGAACCAAACTTTTAATCTTTTTAAGCGATCGAATAATCTAAGGTTTGCCCTACCATTGATTCCAGTAATTCAAGAAATAAAAATTAGAGAGCAACAAATATTGAAGACATATTTGAAAACATTTTATTACCTCACTGTTCTCGTGATATTGGGGGAATTATTTCGTTATCTCACAAATTCCGCTTTGGAAATAAACCTTCCACCAATTTGCTCAGATTGTGATATTTACCGCGTTACGTCCAGGCATCAAACAGTATTCAAATTCAAACAATGAAACTTTAAAGAAGCATGAGCCCTGAACAGTCATGCCAATCTCAAGGACATTATGGTGTTGCCCAATTTATTAAAGACTTTTCGCCTCACTCAAAACATTGAAATTTTTGCCATTATTAGCAATTACTACACTAAAGTTTATAGATGTGTCTATAATGTTACGTTTTACGATTTGCTCTTGCTAATCGTGTAATAGTGCTTTTTTATGTTCAATCTTATGCTTCAATTTTTCATTCCGTGGCTACGCGATCTGTTGACACTAGTTAAGAAACTAGTCAATGGTAGCTCTTTATGTGGTATTAAAATATTTTTATTTTACATCTATTAAACTAAATTAATTCAATTAATTAAATAAAACTTAGCTTAAAAGTCCCTATTTGGTTCATGTAGGTCCCACAATACCCACTTATCTCGCAAATAATTATTTTTGAACGTAATATGGACGCTCTATCTACTAGGGAATATCTTGCTCTAACCACCTTAAAATACTACAGATAATTAGTACTAACACTTCAGGGGGCCAAAGTATCTTCCAACATAATAATAATAATAATAATAATAATTACATCAACAACATGAAAATTCTGACAATTTCATTGTCATCAGATGTGAAGAACCTTCACAACAAGTACACAAATCTATTTACACAACCCAATGGTTTATTAAATCATTCACAAGTTGTTTTATACACTAGACTTTCTTCTCACTTCACAAGATTCAAAAGAAACAATTCTGTCAGTCATGTTTAACACAAAAAATATAACAGCAATATTTTATAATACAGAAACGTGCTTGTTTCAGAATTGACCTTTGGTTAGTTAACTAAATTCTTTTCAACCTCACGTGTTAACAGATACCTTTGTAAGAATTAATTTTGCCTCACCATTCAGGACTATTTTTTGATCATTCAAAGCACAAGTATACTTGCAAGTAATAATTTTTCTAACACTTAGAAGACAAACTGTTATATTGACACACGAGCCAACATAACAAGGGTTTGGAAATTCGAATTTTTGTGATATAACTACAGTGCCTGGACCAGGGAGCTTTGTTCCCATGACACCAGAAACAAGGCCATTTAATAAAGCACCATGGACAATATTTTTATGAATTGGATTATAGTCTCCTGTCACTTTACAAAATGTTTCCACGTCCTCTAATGTAATTTTTCTTTTTACGTGAACTGACATACCATCTACAAGGTTACACTTTGAATTATATCTGCAAGATAAAACATTGTTTTGAGACACAAGTGGAAAGTTAATCTTCATTATACTAATCCGCTGCATTTGGAGATTCCACACAATATTCAGAGGTATTTATACTAGGCACTTGCTCTTTGGTGCAATAGTCTTCTATGAATATAGTAACTAAATTCCTTATACGTGCACATGGACTATGTGAAAGTTGGACCATTTGACTTGCTATTTCTTCACATGTTATTTCTGAAAAGAAAAGAAGAAAAAAAATTCATTAGCACATGCAAAATCATAATTACATAAACATTCAATAATTAAGAAGACAAATAGATATGGATAGAAAGTGATTCATTAAATGATAATGAAATTTTTTGAGGATTAAGCTTTCAACTTTCAACTTCCAAGAATTAAATTTTTATGATATATTTTTATTTAGAACAGTTTATTACTTTTCTTATTTAAAAGGATAAAGCACAAAAAAAGTCACATCACAAATTTAATGTGAATTCATGCTCATATTCATTCTTAATTTTTATAAACGTATTTGTAACAAAACAAAATGTAGTATGTTTGATTGAAATTTTTATAGTACCAAAAGATAACAATGAAATCTTGTCAAAATATTGTTTATGAATTCATATTAAATTCATAAATTCAAATGTTGTACAAGAATTTAAAAAAATATTTTAAAAAATGGACCATATAAATACTCATTCTTAAAAGAAATTCGACAGATAGTTAACTGAACATTTATGTAAACATAAGCTCTATTGTTCTTTTTAAAATATAACTTCCAATTGATACATATGTCTTAAGAGCAATATTCAGTAATACGAATACTGCTATCTGAAGGTGTGAAAACAGCATACATTTACTGTAGAATACTGGACATGTTAAAGAGATTACACTGTTTTTATATGTAAAAGTGGGTTAGAACAGTTTAACTCAGGCAGAACAACTGACAATAATCTTCGTGTCACTGAAACATTCATTTTGAATATTGCTCTTCAAAATTGCATCAATGATGTCATTTGCGAGGATAAGCAAGTCAGGTAATATTACTGATGGAAGTCTACATTTATTCATGCTCTGTCAAAAGGTGTGATTCTCTTGCATGTGTGCTCCCCCACAATGCTCAGACAAAAGGAGAAATGCTAGAGTTGGAAAAGAAGGTGTTGTCAGATCCTCCTTAAAGCCTAGAGCTTGCCACATAAATTTTCATTTGTTGAGCTCATTCAGACCTGTTGTGCGGCAGAAAGTTTGATGAAAACGAAACAATCAATGTGGTAGACAAACAATTCAAACAGCAAGGTAACGACTTCTATTCTTAACAAATAACATAATAATAATAATAATAATAATAATAATAATAATAATAATAATAATAATAATAATAATAATAATAATAATAATTCGTGGGAGTAGCTGGTCTCCTATCGAACGCGTCCCCAGGTGGCGGATCGGGGAATGCTCTTACCCGCCACGCCGGAGGGTAGGTGGGAAATAAAATACCACCCGTGGACCAAATCCAGACGCTGGCAGCAGCGTAAAAACGCTAGGGGAAGGTGACCCCGAAAAGAAACCCACGATGGAAGGTCCCTCAGGATCAACCGTTACGGTCCAGGGGATCGGAGCCCCAGTACCGGCAGCCGGGGGTGGGCAAGCAGGCCCCCAGAGGTCGTCAACCAGCGACTGCAATATCAGAGACGTGGACCGCTTGACGTGTCTGAAATACTATACTGCGACAAGCGAAAGCATAGAGCAAGCAGGCTTTAACCCCTTTTCTGGAAAGTCAAAACTGCGGAGATCACCTCCAAGTACCCCCACGACAACTGGTGTACCCACAGGAGACAAGGCAACCCTGGTCCAAGAAGAGCCCACGTCGGCAGGGGATAGTAATGCGAGGGGCTGGACATCAAATAACTGGGTGATGACTCAAAAGTTGATGGAAGACGATTCGGAGATTGCCCGTCTACAGAGTCAATTATCATCCGCAGCAACATCCTGAAAAACAACCGAGTTATAGTGAAGGACACCTTGGCTCTAACAACCGAGCTCTAGAAGAGGTGGATGCCCTAAAGAATAGGTGAGAAAACATTAAAGAAGACCAAAAGGGGATGTATGAGAAAATAATCCTCATAGAGAATGACAAAAAGGCCGAGAATACCAAACTCGGAAAACAGATAAACGAGACGTCGGTGAAAACGGCACAGTCCCAGAAGAAGAAGAGACAAGCTCTAAGTCCACTTCAAGACAAGCAGGATGAAGTCATAGAGCTGGTTACTGAAAAACCAAACCAAAACCCCGATGAGAACTGGCAGAAAGTGGAACACAGAAAGACGGTGAAGAATGAGAGTTCCACCAAAGAAAGTAATCAAACCCCCAAGGCAAGGAACAGAAGACCCACCAACCAGGCCATCAAACTGACAGCCAACGAAGGGCAATCATAAGCCGAAATATTAAAAATGAAGGAAGCGGTTGACCCGAAGCAACACAACGCTAATATCCAGAGGATCAGGAGGACACGTAAAAATTAACTCCTCATAGTCTTGGAGAAATATTGTGACCCCACTTCCGTAAATGAAGCAATCACCCGTGCAATAGAAGACAGGGTAAATATCAACACGTTTAACCCAAAAACCTTAATTGAATTAAGGAACATCGATGAAACTGTTACCCTAGATGAGGTAAGAGATGCTGTCATACGCATTACGGGGTACTTCCCCCCGGCGACCTGGAGACTATACAAGGTGTACGGAGGCAAACAGGTAGCGACTGCAAGCTCCCTTCGCGCCAGGCAGAAATTCTACTCAAAGCAGAGAATTTTGAGATTGCCTGGCTTTCTTGCCACGTTAGGATGAAGCACCAGGTCAGCAGATGCTTTACGTGTCTAGGCTTTGGCCATATCTCCACCTCTTGCAAGGGCCCCGACAGAAGTGAAGTAGTGGCAAAAAGGGACACTTGGCCAAGGACTACAAAGAGCCAGTTCAATGTATTGTCTGCAAAGACCAAAACCTAGAAGACAATCATAAGCTGGGTAGCCCTTCCCTCACTGCAGAACTAAGGAAACTCGGTAAAACAAAGAATGCCTAGGTTCCTTCAAATTAATTTAGGCAAAGGAAAGACCTCCCAAGAACTTCTCATTCAAACGGCAAGGGAAAGACAGGTGGATGTCTTACTGGTCAGGGAGCAGCACGATATTGACATATCCCTCTACCAGGACATGACCAGACGTGTAATACTTAACTCCAAAATAAGAGTCTCTAAATTCAAAGTTACAAACCAAGGTTTTGTATGGGCAGAAATGGACAGCCTTAGAATATATAGTTGCTATTTCTCCCCAAAACGATCGAATAGAGAAATTTAAGAAGCAAATCGAACTGGAGGCAAGCATAAACTCAGCCCCGGGTGAAATAATATTGACTGGAGACTTTAACAGCAAGTCCTCGGAATGGGGCGAAAGCAGAACTGGTCGCAGAGGCGATATTGTTTGCGAATTCCTGGCTAGGAAGGGCCTGGTAGTCCTAAACACAGGGAGCACATGTACATTTCAAAGGGGCACAGCTTCTTCGATAATAGACTTAACAATAGGAAAGCCAAGAATGTCCTGGATTGGCAGGTTCTCGACGCTGAAACACTTAGCGATCACCGCTACATTGAATTCTCCACTTCATCCGCTGGAAACGGAGCTAGAAGAAGGAATCAGCCAAACATCGGTCCATCTTGGAACACCAAAAAGCTGAAAGAAACTGATGCCATAAAATTCCTTGACGAAGCTAAATTACTGGAGTTCATGGGGTGGAGTAATAGGAAAAGTGCAGAGTCCTTCGAAGAGGTAGTACGGGAAACGTGCGAAACCGTTAAAAATACGCGTGACATCTCAATGCCCAGACGTAGGAGCCCAAAGGGGAAAAATCAGGTGTATTGGTGGACAGCGACTATTGCAGAACTTCGTCAAGCATGTGTTAAAGCTAGAAGACTTGCAACAAGAGCTAAAACGGGCATTCTGCTGAGGGAAAATTACAAGACGGTCTGCAAAAGACTAAAATCGGAGATTAAAAGAAGCAAAACAAAATGCTGGAAGACCCTATTAAACGATGTGAACAACGACCCCTGGGGAAAAGCCTACAAGATTGTTATGAGCAAATTAAAAACCTTAAACAACCGCGGGGCTAGAAGACCCCGAATGGGTGAAGGCAATTATCCAAGACCTTTTCCCTAGCAGAGAATGCTGGGTAAGGAGCAGACCTTTTGACTACCTCTTCGACGAAGCCAACCGCATCACGAAGAACGAACTAGTCCAGACGATGAAGACCAAGATTGGAACTGCACCGGGGCTTGACGGAATTGCGAACGCGATCCTGATAGTTCTAAAAGAATACCCAGAATGCCTTTTGAAAGCCTTTAACCAGTGTCTTGAACAAGGTAAATTCTATAAGGGTTGGAAACATCAGAAGCTAATTCTCATGCGGAAAGGTAACAAGCCAATCGATCGGACGTCATCCTTCAGACCTTTGTGCCTGCTGGATACGATGAGCAAATTACTGGAGGGTTTGCTCATTCTACGACTAAAGAAACATGTCCAATTTTCAACGAGATAGTTTGGATTTAGAAAGGGACTCTCGACAATAGACGCGATCTCACAAGCAGTCCACCATGCAGAATTAGCAAAAAGGAATAAGAGTTTTTGTGCCTTGGTTGCGATTGACTTCAGAAATGCCTTTAATTCTGCCAGCTGGAAAGACATCATACATACCCTAGTAGCTAGGAAGATCCCTGAATACCTTGTGAGGATCCTGGAGGACTACCTCAATGAGAGGAAAATAATCTACACTAGCGGGTGTAGGATTGAGGAAGACATGACCTGCGGTGTTCCACAGGGATCAAGATTGGGTCCCTTCCTGTGGAATACCATATATGACGACCTGCTGAATATCGAACTCCCAAAGAACTCCAGACTCATAAGCTACGCCGACGACACACTGATCATATGCCATAGTGACAACACGGAACTACTGGAAATGAAGTCCAACGAAACACAACGCAGGGTTAAAAGATGGTTGGACCAAAGAAACCTCCAGATCGCTGTTGACAAGACGGAGGCCGCGTTGATTACAAACCGCAGAGCATTCCGCCCCCCGGAGACCGGACTGGGGCAGGAACTTATTGAATGGAAACGGCATATTACATACCTGGGGGTGGAAATTGATTCACGACTGAGCTTCGGACCCCATATTATAAAATCAGCAGGAAAAGCCGCAAAGACTGTATCAAATCTCGCCAGACTAATGCTGAACTCAGGAGGTCCCAGTGAAAGCAAAAGGAGGTTAATTTCCGCCGTAGTGCACTCAAAAATGCTGTATGCCGCCCCAGTGTGGGCAGATGCGCTAACTAAAGAGTCAGGACGGGGAAAGGAGGACAATGTACCCGAGGACGACAGCAGAAAACAACAAACCCTGTCAAAAAGACAATTAGACAATATCAAAGCGGAATTGAGAAACCATCTCCTGCACCAGTGGTAAAACCGATGGGACCTGGAGTACAAAGGTAGATGGACACACAGCCTCGTCCCTAACATCAAGGATTGGACCAGCAGGAACCATGGCACAATGGACTTCTACTTCTTCTACATGGCAAGCCTTCTCAGGGCGTGGGAACTTTCAAGCATATCTATACAGATTTAAAATCGCTGAAAGCCCGATATGCGCACTATGTCATGAAGAAGACGACGCTATGCACACCATATATAGTTGCAAAGCTTGGGAGGAAGAAAGAAGAAACTGCTACAGCAAATTGCGATGGGAATTAACGCCTGCAAACACAGCCCAGACTATGCTGCAATCCAGAAACAACTGGAAAACAGTGCGAGACTTCGTGGCTCACGTACTAAAACAGAAAGCCACTACTAAAAGCAGAGAGAGCTAAAATACCATAGCGACCATCTGAAGAGGAAAGCTCATGCTCTCACCGTCTCAACGACGGTCCCGCGCAGAAGATACCATGGCCCATGTGAATCGAGGAGGATAGGTTTTAGTCGGTATGCCACGCTGGAGAGTCCGACATAACCGGACTTACCGGTATGCGTAACGCATTTCCCCCTCGGCAAAAAAAAAGGAAAGAAAAGATAACTATAATAATGATGATAATAATAATAATAATAATAATAATAATAATAATAATTTGTAATTTTATTAACTTCTTTAGTTTAGGGTCCAGATAAGTCAGAGACTTATCATTTGGTTCCCGTACAATTCATATAATAATCAAACAATTTTGTCATATAAAACATTTTAACAACAAATTAATACAATTATACAATTATTAATAATATTTTTCATATTTAATATTTGTACTTTATGACTGAACTTAACATAGTTATTTGTATATGATGCAAATTAATACATAGTCGCATCACATTTTGCAATAACAGTATATCGTATTCGTTTGGTACACACCTTATAAACATTCTTAATTTCACAGAAAATATTCTATGCTTACTCAATTTTGTTTATCAATTTCAATCTAGTCTCTTTCTTTTATTGAAAAAAGTGTCCTATACACTGTTGTTGGTTGTCACACCGAAGGTTTGTTTATTTGCAGCCATGATTTAATTTTGTTGTTAAAGTCTTTGTGGTTGGTTTTTGGGTATTTAATGTCTTTGAGTATCTGGTTGTATAGTTTAGGTATCAGATACTTAAGAGTTCTTTTTCCTTAATTGTTGTATGTTAATGGTATTTGGTACTTTGGATTTCTTATTTTGTACCCATTTGGTGCATCAATTTTGAATTTATTAGCATTATTGTTCCGAATTATGTTGAGGTACATGTAGAATCCTTTTGGTGTTAGAGTGTTGTAGCAAGCTGGCAGGTCACACTGGCTGAAATTTCTCTTCTTGGCCATTATTTTTAATACTTTGGCCTGTATATTTTCCAATTTGCTTAAGTATGTTTGGCATGCACCACCCCAGGCTTGCACACCATATCTCAGTAATGATTCTATTAGAGAGGTATATATAATTTTCAAAATTTGTTCATTTACAAAAGTCTGAATTGAACACATACAGCCAGCTATCATTTTTAATTTGTTGAACAGGTAATGTGAGCAAGTTATATCTCAGGTACTCATCCAAAACAACTCCTAGATATGAGTAATGTGTTACGTAGTCAATTTTGATACATTTATCACTACATCCAATGGTTGTGCATTGATAATCATGCAGAGTTAATTTTTCTAATTTTAAGTTTTTATGTTTTTTCTGAGTTTTGAAATGAATTACTTTGGTTTTCACAGGATTAGCATACAAGTTGTTTTCATATGACCAGTTAACAATGTTGTTAAATTCTGTTTGTAGTTGGTCTTGAATTTGTTTATATCGCTATTAGAGTACAGAAGAGCAGCATCATCTGCATACATGTAAAGTTTGCAATTTTCTATGTTTTTAAATATGTTGTTGGCATATATTAAAAATTGCACTGGCCCTAAGCAACTTCCTTGCAGTACTCCATGTCTGATAGTTTTGGGACGACTTAAGATATTGTTTATTTTGACTAATATTTTTCTATGCTCTAGATAACTTTTAAACAATCTTAAAAACCGATCTTGAATGCCTATTTCTTGCAGTCTCTTCAACAGAATTGTGTGACTAACAGTGTCAAATGCTTTGGAGTAGTCAATGAATATTGCAATTACCTCCTTTCCTTTATCAAGATTATTATTTATGTAATCTGTGACTTGGATCAGAGCTTCTTCTGTTCCCTTCCCTTTCTGGAATCCATATTGGTTTGTATGTATTATATGATTATTGTTCATATATTGATTGAGTTTTTGTATTATGTATTTCTCAAATATTTTTTTGAACACAGGGAGGATAGATATTGGTCTATAGTTATTGAGATCACTCATATCTCCGCTTTTGTAAATGGACCTAATAATGGAGCTTTTTAATCCTTCTGGGAATATTCCATTTCTAATGCAGTTGTTTATTAGATTGCTTAATATTCCACTTAGTACATCTGCATTGTTCACAATATCTGTTGTTCTTAGTCCATCATTCCCTGGAGCTTTTTTGATTCTAATTTTCTTTTTTATAATTTTGATCAAGTCTTTTTCATTTGTACAAGGTAAATAAAAGCTGCAGTCAGTTGTTTGTTCATGATAATCCATCACTTCGTTATTGTTGCTAGAGTTAACCGTTGCATTGCTTTCTGTTATGTTTTCTACTTGTTCAATGAAATGGTCAGCAAATTTATTTACAAGTATATCAGTTCTGAAGCGGCTCCCAAATGCCATCAGCCATTTGTCATAAAATATTTTTATATGCCTTGCTATTTAGCATGTTGTTCACCTCCTTCCATATTCCTTGGCAATCGTTTTCTTTGTTTTTAAAGTATCGGTCATGATATTCTTTCTTAGATTTCATTGTTAACTTTGTTCCTGTATTGTTTATAGGCTCTTTTATACGTTTCATTGTTGGGGTTAGACTTCCATTTCTTGAATAATCTGTCTCTTTCTTTTAGAATATTTATTAGTTTATCTGTCACCCATTTTTTATTGATGTTCCTATTTGTAGAGTTATTACGAAGCCTTTTTTGTATTGTTTTGGTATAATTCCTATATGTTGTTTTAAACATGTTCACAATATTCTCTAGGAACTGATCTGCATTTGCATCTCCACATTCATTCCAATTATGGTTCCTGATGATGTAATCGATTGATTTATTATATATTTTAACAGTTGTGTTCTTGATGTCTCTACTCATTTTTAAGATGTTTATTTCTTTGGGGTTATATTGAATGACTATAGGGTAATGATCAGAAATTTTGTATTTAAGAGTGGCAGACAAAATTTCCTTAGCTAGCGATCTTACAAAGATGTGATCGATTATGGAGCTGCGTACTATTCCTTCTCTGATTTCCTCTCTTGTGAAGTCTTCTATAGCATTCACAAACCCATTACTATATAGAAGTAGCTCATACTCATTTACTGTTTTGTTTCTTTCTATTATATTGATATTGGTGTCGCCAATAATGAGTGCAGGATGATCGTTGAAGGCTTACACTAAAGTTTTTAATTTTTTTAAGGAAGGATATGTTGTTTGTGTTGGGTGGTTTGTAGATTATAATTATTTCTGTAATAATTAAGTTTCTTTCAGTTTTAATGGTGCCAGTTATGGCTTCAAATGGGTCTGCAATATAGTTTACATTATCAAATATTATATTGCTTTTATAAAATACTAGTATTCCCCCTCCTAATTTAATTTCTCGTAGCTACATCTTGTTTTTTTAGATTAGCTTCTGTTACACAAATAATATCAAAGGAGCTATTGTTTAAGATGACCAAAAGCTCATTCCAGTGCTTTTTTAATGACCGAATGTTGATATGAAAAACAGACAATTTACCTGGAGTAGGATGAATTTCACCAGATTTTTTGACAAATTCTTGCCATTGTTCAATGTTATCACATGCTTTAAAGTTCACTTGAAGATTTCTTGTCACTAGTGTTCCAATCCATTGTGAAGTAGTCGAAGTAGTTTATCCAAGTCTAACAAAAATTTAACATTTGTCTAAGTCCTTGACACTAGTAGCTGCAATTACGTTGCCATTGTCTTCTTTTCTCACTAATATTGTGCCATTTTTCACCCACACATATTTAATGTTTTTTAGCCTGGCTTGTATCCTAATGTATAATAATAATAATAATAATAATAATAATAATAATAATAATAATAATAATAATGATTATGATAATAATAATAATAATAATAATAATAATAATAATAATAATAATAATAATAATAATAATAATAATAATAATAATAATAATAATAATAATAATAATAATAATCGAGGTGAAGAGACTGCCCAATATATAAGCAGGAGGCAGCAATACAACAAGTAGAAGCCAGACAGATCAGCTATCCTGAAGCAAAAAACCTTGTGTGTCCTGAAAATAAAGGAAATATTACATACGTGGAAGCAGTTACTAAAAGCACAAATTTACCTTCTTTAGTAGTGAAAGAACTAATGCCTGCAATAACCCGATACATAGAAAAGTACTTTAATGAAATTCACAATAACAAAACCAACACTGAAGACTTAACCACAAACACTCAAAGTGAAATGGTAAATGAAAAAGAATCTTCAAGACCCCCACCAAATGAGGCTGAAAGAAATCCAGTAGCTGCGCCTGCAGCCATACCCAGCAAAGAAGTATCGACAACAGACTATCGAAGTCGATCGCCTCGTTCTCCTAAGCACACCAAGGACAACTTCCTCAAACAAAAAATGAAATCTTCAATGACCAATGATCAAGACACAACCACTGGCTCTGAGACAAGTTTGATGGTAAGTGCTGAAAACAATGATTACCAGTCCATCGGTCTATGCAAAACCCCGCGTAAGAAGAAAAAGAAGAAAGGATGGCCAAAAGGAAAACCCAGAAAATAAGCAAGATCTACGCATCCTATAGCAGAAGAACCCCATTCCAACCATGGAAAATATAATTCAATGGAATATCAACGGCTGTATCTCGCATTACTATGAGCTGAAATTGCTACTGGCCAATCACACACCAATGTGTGTGTGCTTACAAGAAACCCATTTTAAACCAGAAGACCGTTTCAATTTTAGAGGATATAAAACCTTTCGCAGTGGCGTCGAACCTGATAGACGAGCTAGAGGTGGTGTTGCCATATTGATCAGCAATACACATCCTGCTAGTCGTCTCGATCTCAACACACCTCTGCAAACAGTAGCTGTAACCCTATACAAGCCATTGAAGATGACGGTATGTTGCATATACTTACATTTCTAATTCTAGGCGACTTCAATGCTCACAGTACCATATGGGGCTGTTCTAGGACAAATGACTTCGGTCGCAGAATCGATGACCTGCTACTTAACAACGAATACGTACTTTTAAACACAGGAGCAAGCACAGGAGCAAACACAGGAGAAATGCTAGAAATGGCTCATTCTCAGACATAGATCTCTCAATATGTAGCCCAAATCTTGCAACTCGGCTGACGTGGAAACCACTGCCAGATCTTCATCAGAGTGATCACTTTCCTCTGTTGATATCATCAAAAATGCCAAAGAACACAGTACATTTACCAAAACGTTGGTGTACCAAACGCGCAGACTGGTCCAGCTTCACCAGACATATACCACCAATAAATGTCAGTGGAAACTCAGAGAAAGACGTTACCGATTTCACCAACACTGTCATATCTTCTGCTGTAAAATACATTCCATACTAGTGGCCGCTCATCTAGGATTCCAGTACCATGGTGGAATACGGAGACCAAAGAAGCAATAAGGGAGAAAAGAAAAGCCCTCAATAGATATAGACGTGCACCAACCCAAAACAATATTATTGCTTTCAAACGTCTGCGTGCGCTCGTTCGCAGAAAAATACTAACATCAAAACGATCAAGCTGGGAAAAGTACGTAACAACCATAACTCGGACGACCAGAGTCACGGAAATATGGCAGAAAATCCGGTCAATAGCTGGGAAAAATGTTTTCAGTCC